>JAOTQJ010000091.1:15276565-15290449 GCA_025642045.1 Solanum sejunctum
TTCTTGTTTAGGTCTAGGTGATCTAATCTTGTAATCCTTTCGAGAGTTTAGTGAAACTCACAAAAGTGCCTTTGCGACGGGGACGTAACTCAAAGTTTATTTTTGGGTGAACCTCGATTACAATTCTTTGTGTCCAAGTTATTTATTTTTTTGTCCAGTTATAATTTCGCAAGTGCTTAAATCAGGTTGAATCGTTATTCAATCTGCCCAACACTAACTTTAGTTGACACTCCTAGGTAACTCTACCTAAGAGAGCACCAAGCCAATGGTGAAATGAGGCTTGACTAAAATATAGATGATTCGACTAATTCTGATTAATTTGACTCAAGCTAAAGACTTAGACAAATAAATGATATAATATCCTGTATGTATAACTGAGAAGTAGATTTACAATATAAGAACAGAAGATACTAATTAAGGTCAGCAATATCTCTCGATCAGGTCCCTTGTTACTTATGAGAATAGTTCTTCTTTAAAAGAATGACTTTTGCTTTAGATATCTTGATTTATAAAAACTTGATGTTTTCCGTCAATGAGTTTCCTTTATAAAAGAGACAAAAAAACCTAGAATCAACGCTATTGGTCGAGGTCACCTGCCATTTCAACATATCTGTTGTCATGCCCATCAACTCTACGAAAAGTATAGCTTTATAGCTGTACAAAGTTGATTTGTCTATATCCCAAAACTTCACAAATAAAGTCCCTCAAGCAAGACCATTTTCTCTATAGTTTATTAACTCATCAAAACCCCAAATACAATAATACAAATAAAGAATGTTTTGGTCTGGATGTGATAGGGGATGATGAATGGAATGAATAGCGCATCGATGAAAGATAAGAACCCTAGAATCCTTATAAGGGTTGGACAATCCTCAACCTATGAGTCAACATTAGGGATGGAGTTAGATGCAAAATTCATTACATTTACATGATATTAGAATCAAATCATCTTATTCATTATTTCTGATGTTGAATCCCCTTCTTATTTTGTCCACATTTCAAATATCTAGTCCTGGTGGTATAGTGGATGGGAAGGGGTGTTAGAGTCCAAATCATTTACGGAATGAAAACATATCCTCCTTTTATGAATTACCTTTTAAAATAAAGTTAGGCTCAACTATCTTATTTTTACCTTCTTTGGCAAATAATGATGATTCAATTGGAATTACTCTTCAAGATAATAATCCATATTGCTGATCTGAGATTTTGTCTTAATATACTGATATGCAATTCATACAGTCAGTCCAACTCGATTATAAGACTATTAAAATAGAGATTCGTGGCCCAAATATGTGGCCCAAATATGTATGTATGTATCTATATATACATATGTTAGTTTTTTTGTTTTTTTTTAAATGTAATGTTAGATTTGAATAAAGAATTAGAATAGAAAATGTAATAACTTTTTATCTTATTTAATATGGGAATATTATAATAATTGAAAAGTAGAATAATTTTTTAGGTAATTGCACTATTCTTTCTTACGTGGTTATCTGATCTATATCTTGATAATTAGCATGAACACACATTATTGTTCTTAGCTATATGTACTTTTTTCATTCCTTTTTCACAATTTTTGTTCTCTCATTATTGGATATTTTGAAGTTTTCCAAACTATCAAACCTTTTGCATCTATTGTTGTATATTTACAAAAAAATATGTTGAAGATAATAGAAATAGTTAAATGTTAGTAAAATAATTAAGGTCCGTTAAGTTGTTAAGGAGAGGTTAATAGTTAGTTAATAATTTGTTAAAGGATTAATTTCCCCTATAAATAGGGGTTGTACAGTGGAAAAGAGATACACTTTACTCTTCCAAAAACAGAAGAGAAATAGAATTTCTTCTCCTTCAAGTTCTCTGCTTCTCTGTACTTTGGTTTGCTCTTTCCATTGATTCAGAAGGAAAAAATCCTTATTTTTATCATGGTATCAAAGCGGGATGACGATTTTAAGGGAGAAATTTTCCTGTGAATAGGTCTATGTTTTGGCGCATCGGTGGTAAAGTGTTGACCGAAATTAGGTCAAGCTTTGGTGGAGATCGAGTTCCTCAACAATGGCAGACGCTGAGGAAGATACTACCAGAACAAACATGATGATTGATGCGAATCATCCTAGAACAAACACGGTGTTTGATGCGAATCATCCGTTATTTTTGCAAGCGTGTAATACGCCTTATCTCCTTTCAGCTAACTGGTCCAGAAAATTACGCGCTTTGGAACAGATCTATGAGAATAGGTCTGATAGCCAAAAGCAAAATGGGCTTTGTTGACGGTAGGCACTCGAAAGAGAGATTTGACGAATTACTTCACGATCTATGGGAGAAAGTGAATGCTATTATTCTCTCATGGACCATGAGCTCTATGAGCAAGGAGCTTATTAGTTGTGTGGCATATGCATCAAATGCATGCACCGTCTGGAATGATTTAAAGGAGAAATTCGACAAAGAAAATAGTTCTAGGATTTTTCAATTACACAAAGAGATTGCGACTTTGACACAAGGGACATCGACTATGTCCAGTTATTTCACCAAGTTGAAAGACTTATGGGTGGAATTCAGCTTTCTGGTGCCATGCCTTGGCTGTGACTGTGCAGGTTCGAAGAGGTATGTAGAACATTACCAATATCAACTCCTGTTACAATTTTTGATAGGCTTGAACTAAACTTATGCGCAAGCAAGGAGTCAAATTTTGCTAATGGCGCCAGTTCCTAACATCAACAAAGCGTATGTAATGTTGATTTCTGAGAAAGTCAAAAAATTTGGGGAAAACAGCTGAAGATACAAGAAATAGTGTAGCCCTGTTCAGCACCAAAGTGGGAATAAATCAGAACAATCAGAATAATGCAGGTGGATCTAGTCATGCAACAAAAGAAAATCATAATATTCTTGATAGAGGAGGATATAAGGGAAAGAACATACATTTGTTCTGTGAGTATTGCAAGTGAAAAGGATATACAAAGGAGACTTGCTATAAACTTCATGGATACCCAACAGATAGGTTCAAGAAGAAGCATGCACATATGCCACAATACACAGCACATGTAGTCACAAATTCAACTGTACATGACTCTTTCCAGTATAGGAGTCCTGTACAGGCTGAATCATCTCAACAAACACATAATTCAAATCAAGGAGGGAGAATGTTGTTCACTCAGGAACAGTATGATCAAATTCTGAAATTGCTTCACAAAGAAATTCCATCTGACTTTGATAAAGCAGGTAAACATCAGGTTTTCTTGGCTACCAACAGTGCATTTTTTAAAAAAATAGATAGTAGATTCTGGAGCCTCGAATCATATGGTGTATGATAAGGAATTACTGGAAGGAGTTAGTCAGATCACTAAAGAAAACATTAAAAGAGTATACTTGCCGGATGCAAATACTTTAGATATTTCCTGTGTGGGAAAATGCAAGCTAAGTGGTGGAGATACTATTACAAATGTGTTGTATGTTCCAGAATTTAAACACAACTTGTTGTCAGTCTTAAAACTGACTAGACTTAAAATGTGTTGTCATATTTTTCCCTGATATTTGTGTCATGCAGGATCTGTTCACTGGAGTTGTGAGGGGAATTGGTAGAGAGGCTGATTGTTTATACAATATACAGCTGCCAATGAAGAAGGAAGAAAGTACTACAACAATAAGTGCCAACTCAATCAACAAAGGACTTGTAGATAAAGATAAAGATGTGGAACTGTGGCACAAGAGACTAGCACATGCACCTGTCAAAGTTTTGAAGCAAATAAATACACTAAGGTTTAATAAGAACAACCTTGATATCCAAGACTGTACTATTTTCCATTAGCTAGGCAAACTAGATTGCCATTCCCTAGCAATCCTCATAGAAGCATTTCTGTTTTGACTATTATACATGTTGATGTTTGGGGTCCTTATAAATTTCCTAGTCATGATAGGTTCAAGTTTTTTCTTACTCTGGTAAATTATTATAGTAGGATGACATGGGTGTACATGTTGAGAATGAAGAGTGATGTTGTTGTCATTCTTAGACAATTTTTTACATTGCTAAAAACTCAATTTGGTGCACAAGTCAAAATTTTTAGAAGTGATAATGGTACTGAGTTCTTTAATTCTCAATGTTCTGATTTACTTAGATCTCTTGGTATAGTGCATCAAAGGTCTTGTGTCCACACACCTCAGTAGAATGGACTAGTTGAAAGAAAACATAGGCATATCTTGGAGGTTGCTAGAGCCATTAGATTGCAGGGGTTTTTACCTATTAAATTCTGGAGTTAGTGTGTCCTGGCTGCAATTTATATCAATAATAGGCTACCTATGCAGATTCTATCTGGGAAGTCCCCTTTTGAGGTTGTACATGGTAGAGCACCATCTTTACATCACTTGAAGGTTATTGGTTGTCTATGTTTTGCCACCACAATCCATCTTGGAGGTAAGTTTTCTCCAAGATCTATTGCAGCCATTCTAATGGGTTACTCCTCCACACAAAAGGGTTACAAACTCTTTAATTTGCTCACTAACATATTTTTTGTTAGCAGAGATGTAGTGTTCAAGAAACACATATTTTTTTACAGATGCTCAAGTACAGAACACATCAGTTGTTCCCTAATGGAGTTATTACACCCTTTAACCCAGAGCCTTTTCTCATACCAACATCCATATCAACAAATCCTTCCAACCTTTATGATCATTCATTAACACACCAACACACAACTTTCTTACCTTCTGATTCTTCCTCACACATTGCAGCTCCTAGAAGATCTAACAAAACCAGACAGCCTCCTCCATGGTTGCATGATTAGATCTGCAACTCCAATTCAGCAAGCACATCCTCTTGTATTTACCCATCCAATCTTATATGTCCTACACCAACTTAACTCCTCCTTATCAAGCATACTTATCCAAATTTACCTCCACTAAAGAACCACATTCTTATGATGAAGCACTTCAAGACCCCTTATGGGTGGCTGTTATGAATCAGGAACTAGCAGCCCTCTAAGACAACAATACTTGGTCCATGGTTGATCTTCCTCCTAGCAAGACTCCAATAGGTTACAAATAGGTGTTCAAGGTCAAGTTTAAGGTTGATGGCATTGTGGAAAGATACAAAGCTAGGCTGGTTGCAAAGGGCTATAATCAAAAGGAAGGCTTAGACTATCAAGAAACATTCTCACTTGTGGTCAAAATGGTTACAGTGAGGCTGGTTCTTGCTTTAGCTGCTACACATCAGTGGTGTCTCCATCAATTGGATATACTTAATGTCTTATTCATGGTGACTTGATAGAAGAGGTCTACATGCTTCCACCACCAGGATTTGACAGTTAAGGGAGGACTAAGCAGGTCTGCAGACTGCACAAATCCCTCTATGGACTCAAACAAGCTTCAAGACAATGGAACTTGAAGCTTGTTGAGGTGTTAACCAGTTCTGGTTTCAAACAAAGCCATTTTGATTACTCTTTATTCACAAAAAAAGGGAGACAGTATGGTAATCATCTTAGTGTATGTTGATGATATGCTCATTACAGGGAATGATCAAACAATGATTCAAGAAGCAAAGGCAGCACTGCAGAAGAAGTTTAAGGTCAAGGAATTGGGAGAGATAAGGTACTTTCTTGGAATTGAGATAGCTAGATCAAAGGAATGTATTCTCACGAACCAAAGAAAGTTTGCACTTGAGTTAATCCATGAGCTAGGGCTATCAGGTTCCAATCCAACTGGGACTCCAATGGAATGCAATCACAAGTTAACTATAGCAGAATATGACAAACATACAGGTGGTCTAGGAATAGATCTAGAGCTTGAAGATCTAGGGTCCTATCAAAGGCTAATTGGAAAGCTTCTTTACTTGATAATGACAAGGCCAGACATCACTTATGCTGTCCATATCCTGAGCCAGTTCATGCAAAGGCCCAAAAGGTCTCACATGCAGGCAACATATAGAGTGGTGAGGTACATCAAAAATGCACCAGGATTGGGGATACTTTTAAGCTCAAAAAGGGAAACCAGCTGACTGCATTCTGTGATGCAGACTGGGATGGGTGTCCAGATTCAAGAAGGTCAACCATAGGGTATGTGGTGAAGCTAGGGAACTCTCTTATCTCTTGAAAATTAAAGAAGCAAAGCACTGTGTCCAGAAGTTCAGCAGGAGCTGAGTATAGAAGCTTGGGTGCCGTGGTGGCTGAAGTCCTTTGGTTGACAGGAATATGCAAAGAGCTAAACATCAACATTGAAGCACCAGTCAGAGTCCTCAGTGATAGCAAGGTAGCAATTCAGATAGCTGCAAACCCCATCTTCCATGAAAGGACCAAGCATATTAAGATAGATTTACACTTCATGAGAGAAAGGATCCAAGATAGAACAATCAAGACAACATATGTAATATCCAAGGACCAAGAAGCTGACTTGTTCACTAAAGCTTTGAATAGAGCACAACATGAGTACCTCTTATGCAAGCTAGGAGTATTGAATGTGTTTACACTACCTAGCTTGAAGGGGGGGGGGGTGTTGAAGATAATAGAAATAGTTAAATGTTAGTAAAATAGTTAAACTCAGTTAAGTTGTTAAGGAGAGATTAATAATTAGTTAATATTTTGTTAAAAGATTAATTTTCCCTATAAATAGGGGTTGTACAGTGAAAAAGAGATAACTTGACTCTTCCAAAAACAGAAGAGAAGTAGAATTTTTTCTCCTTCAAGTTCTCTGCTTCTCTGTACTTTGGTTTGCTCTTTCCATTTATTCAGAAGGAGAAAATCCTTGTTTTTATCAAAATATATTTGCATTTGGTGTTTTCTTCAAATTTCAAGCTTCTCAACAAGTGAGAACAATTTCAATATCATCATATCAATCTCTCAAATTTTTGACCCAGTTTAATTATTCTAAGGTTATATTATATATTTCAAAATTTGCATTGTTTATATATATTACTTTATATGGTTTACTTATATTCTATCCTTTTCAAACCTCACTTATTGTATTACACTGGATAAAATATTATTATTCAATTATATTTACATACGTCAATAGAAATAAAGGTCTCCAAATCAAGTTTGGCTTTAAGGCTCTAATGTTGATGAGACGATCCTGTGCAGAGGAATGTGTTAATAACATCTAGAATAATATCATGAAATTTACCCTTATATTCCTCATTTGTTGCATCTCATCATCTATTGCTGGAATTGATTTTATGATTAGCAGCAATTGAAGGAAGAAACAGCAAACATTGCAAAGAAGATAGAGATCCTTGAAATATCCAAAAGGTATTGTCTTATTATATATAATAATAGCACACAGTTTCAATGTAGTCGAATTGAATTTCAATGTTTAGGAAGCTTTTGGGGCAAGGGATAGGATCATGTTCAATGAATGAACTTCAAGAGATCGACAACCAGCTGGAGAGAAGCTTGAAGAACATCAGGACCAGAAAGGTACAATTAGTAAATTAATTATGTCATTGAGCTTAACATATTTGTAAATTTTGATTCATTTTGGTTAACCAATTATTATGTTGGTTATTTTCTAGTCTCAATTATTCAAGGAAGAAATACAACGGCTAAAAAACAGGGTATGATGATATAACTTTAATGCAATTTACTAGTACTTGCTAATTTAATTTCATTCAACTAGCAATGCACTATTTTGTTTTCCTCTTGTGCAGGAGACACTATTGCTTGAAGAAAAAGCAAGGCTCTATGAAAAGGTGAACTCTCCCATAAATCTTCCTTTTCTTTGATTTGTATGTCTTACGTCTCTTTTTTTTGGTCCAGTTAAAAAATTATGTCCATTTTCATTTTTGACAACTTTTTAATTTTAACTTTTCACATGACATGTTTAAAGTTACAAGACAAGTGCATTTTAGTACATTTTATATATCCTTAGTTTAATATCCTAAAGTCCTTAAATTTTATATCAAGTCAAAACCAATCAAACAAATTGAAATGCCTTATGGGAGCTCATGTTTATAGGACTCATAATGTAGTTACCCGTTCAATATTTCCCTTAACTAGTATTCATATATTGAAGTGTTGCTTGGGCTTCTTAAAATGTCCACGGATATATTTTCTTAGTTTAAAAAGATGACCTTTTTTCCTTTTTGATCAATTTAAAAAAATGACTCATTTTCTTTTTTTAACCAAACTTTGATTTCAACTTTTTAAGGCCATAAAATTAAAGGACGTATTGATACATTTAATATAATTTAAATTTAGGATCACAAGACTGAAAAATTTTACTCTGTATCAAGTCAAACTAGATCATTCTTTATGAAATTAAAGAAGTATTAGATTCTTGAAAAGTAGTGCATCTTTTAAATTTGATCGATACTATTATATTTTTAAAGAATTTGAATGACATATTATTTCGACGTACAAAATCACTTCTTTTGGTTTTCCTGCTAAACTTGATTAAAGCAGTACACTGTAAAAGTGCAGTTCAAGCGTTAGGAATAAACTGTGCAACTATGACCGACAATCATGCTAAACAAAATTTAAAAACCTATTTACTCCATGCATATAAATCTAAATGATATACACTATCAGTGGTTGTAAAGCCCTTTTAATCCATAAGTAAATTTTAAATAGTTATAGAAGATAAATTACAATTTACATATGCTTACATTATATAGAAAAAAAAAACTTGGATATAGTGATGAAATTGCAATACACATAATCAATCTATTATATACCAAGTTGATGGTTAACCTAGAGAATTACTTGTAATTTATCTTATCAAATATGTGGGGAATCATAGTAGTTCAGTTGGTATTGTCCACTGAACTTTCACGTCAATCATCAACTACATGTGTTTTTGTTGACAATTCTTGTAAATCATATTGTTGCTAGTGTGGACTAAGGTCAAGGCCAGCAGCATTAGAACTAGCAGTTGGTGTAAAACAACCAGCGCAACAGAAAGAAAAGGACAAGTGTAGCCGTAACTCAGAGGTGGAGACTGATTTGTATATTGGCCTTCCTGACATTCGTTGGTCGTAGCAATTCTGGAAATTAAATATGGACCTCTTCCAAGTTAGTTATACTTGATCATTTTCTTATTGATATAGAGTAATGCGTAGTATGTTCAACAAATAAGATGTATGCCAATACCAGTGCAACATCTCTTCTGTGGACAACAGTTGTGAAGAAGCCTAAATTATTGCATAATAATATATGTTCTTCTCTCCGTTTTTCCCCTCACTCCACTTCAATTTATTAGTCGGAAACAGATAAATAGGAGAACTATATATCAGTTATGACAATTAGGGGACCCCAATCCCCATTTATTTTTATCATCTGTGTGGATATGATTGCGGTAGCATAACAAAAAGAGTATGGTTTCCATTCCAAGTGTAAGGCCTTGAAAATACATCAATATTTGTTTTGTTAATAATGGTAACTTCATCTTTGTTCTGTTGTTATTAAGAGGTTTAAAGACCTTTTTCTAACATATATACCTTTGACTTATAGCTTGTAGTTCCAAAAACCATTGTGAAGTACTAGTTGACAAACTAACAAATAGCTAGGGTGAAGTGTTGGGCCACCAGACACCTCTTCTATGCTGGTAGAAGTCGTCATGGTGAACTCTATCCTGCTACGTAGATTGCTGCCGAATCCATAGCCCTACATTGATTTCATCGCATGCATAGCGTAAAAATCGCCTCTTCATCTCGTTAATTATTCATTAGTTAGCTTCTTTTTATTTTTAGTATTAGCTAATAATATAGAATAACTGCTTTAATAAATAATTAATACTACTTTGATTTTAAAAAATACTTAATTGACATGTCTGTGTGGTTACAATATGAACTTAAAATCCTATATTACTTGTACGATCACATGACCTTCAACGCAACAAGCACCAGAACTGGAAGAGAAACTCGACAATGGTGCAATGGGGGAGATGAAAAACTTGGTTTTCGAAAAGAGACATGAAGGCCCGACAACAAAGTGAGGATAGGATTTTTTAAATTTGGAGGATAGAATAGATTTACGTTGCTTCCTTTTTTAGTTTTGGATTGGCCAGACTCATTTGGGCCAGTCTGACATTTGTGCTTTTAAAAAAAGAGAAAATTTCATAAGCCTACATAAATAATATATTATTTAATCTAAATTACGAGTTTTAATATAATTTTCACTACAAAAAATTTCTGAATTACCAACAAAATTTTTGATTGGTAAATCGGTTAGCAAATGATTCTATCAACCGAACTCAAATTAATGATCCGTTGCTAAAAAGTTTGTCCGTAAATTTTACCAACCTATATTAGTTAGTTGATAAAATTACTAACTAAAAATTAGTTAGTAAACACATAAAAAAATTATTGGTAATTGTTGTAACATAACCTTAAAATTTCGTTGGTAAATTCACCAATCAATTTTCAGTTGGCATATTGTTGGTAAGTTTACTAACAAAAAGAACAAGAGTTAGCAGATTTGGTTCTTCATTATTCAATTTTGTTAGTGGTATGTTGGGAAATATGGTAATAAAAATAAAATATTATTAGTATTCTGTTGGCAATTATCTAACAGATAACAACTTAGTTGGTAAGATAGTAAATTCACTATAATACATTAGTAATTGATTAGCAATTTTAGTATAAAAAAAAAAGTTGGTATTTCATTGGTAAATTGCCAACAGATTTTAGATTTGTTAGTAAGTATGACTATATACTTTTGTAACTTATGTTATTAATTGGTTAGTAATTTTGAAAATAAAAAGTTCATTAGTAATTCGTTAGAAAGCGTCTAACTGATTGTTATTTTGTTGGTAATTTATATCATTTATGTTTAACATTCAGTTAGTGATTGATTGGTAATGTATATTTCTTACCAAATGGTAATTCGATATTAAAGTTTCACATCATATATTTATATTAATCAATAGTTTTTATGAATTTTGAATAGCACTTAAACAAAAAATATAACTTAAATAAAATAATGTAACTCATAATATAAAGAGTTCAAAACAAATTCAAATACTAAAATAAACAATGCAAATTCCACCTAAGATAGTTTGGAAATTTTAAATGACTCATATCGTCATTTCATGATGAGATATATCTAAGTTAATATGGTGTTTCAGTGGGAGATGTACCGGGGGTGGTTTAGGTAGGCCAGCTACGAGAATGGACAAATGTTCCTAGAGAATCTTATCAACTTGCTCCTTCATTTCTAGTTGCATTTCATTTTTTATTTCTTCACACAATTCATGTCTTATCTCTTCTCTCATCTCATGCTTCATCTCCTCCATTTCTTGAACATATGCCTTCACGCGGGTATCAAAATCACAATCTTGAGGTTGAGAAGTTGAAGAATATGATGAACCACTATTCCCATAGAAAATTACTTGAGAACCAAGACCATATATGCATGCCTTCTTAATTTCACCCACTTCATCCATGTAAATGTTTGAAAAATCAATCTACTAATTGAGATGCAGATATTATCTTAGACATTACAACATTCTGAGAAAACAAAATATATGATATTATTGTAAGAAGAAACACTCAACAATTATAAAGAGACAACACAATCAATATGAACCCGCTATTTCATTGGTATTAACAATTTTAAACAAACTTCGATTAGTAAAGGCAACAGCCAAAACAAAATATAAACCCATTCCAAAAGATGTATATTTTTAGGATTCAATACAACTATGAAAACATTCTTGAAGTCCGAGAAACACACAGAGCAGCACATTATAGGAGCTCGAATCTTGCTGGAAAACTAGGTCTTAAATGGAAAAGTCCAAAGGATGTAATATCGACCTAGTTTTTAAGTTGTAATCGACAACTTTTCAGTTATCAAGAACAATGCAAATTAAATGTATAACAAGGAAATTCGGGTAAACAAGAGACTCCTCAAAACTAACTTTTCTTTCACTCAAAATTTTATGGTCTCCAAATTAAAGGCTCAATTCACAGTGAGATAACGCCTAAAGTGCTGAACTCAAACTTTAACTTGTTTCAATTTACTCATGGCTAAATATTACCGCGTGTTCTAAGGACTTACTCGAACTCTTTAAAAGTAAAATCAAGTTTGTGTTAGATCCTTCAAAAGTTCTCCAAAAAAAGTGCATTTTTTAAGGATCCAACACCAGTTGTGGCATCATTTTTAAAGAGGCCGAACAATTCAAGTAGAAGCTTACCCCTTTATTTCTTTTCTTTTACCATGACTATCAGAGTATTCCAACAAATTAACTTCTCGAGAAAAAATTGAGCTAAGAATACCAAAGATAAAGAATTCCTAAGTTCCTTTCTTTTTTTTTGTTTCTCATTTGTTTCTTTCCAGTTACAAATAAGTATTGAAAATTTTATTTTACAACCTGCAATTGGAATCTACCAATAGGATAAACAAAACTTGTGTAAACTTGTACAGAAACAAAAAAAAAAACACTTATGAAAAAATTCTTGTCAAAAGAATAAAGGAAAGAATTTCTGACTCATTTTATCTATTCACGGTAATATAACAGACTAATGAAAGGAAAAAAAACCTAATGGCAGTCTAAATGAATAATTGAAGTTAAGGTAATTTATACTAGCAACCTAAAAAATTTAAGGTAGGTCAAATGTTGATATCTGTACATCTTTACTATACGAGTGGAAGGTATGTTTCATCTATCCATGTTCATGTAGACCTTCACTTGGATAGAAGCTCATTCAAGGTATGATACAACTTAGTAATTTGGAGGTCATCACGTAAAGAAACAAGCGTTTCGTCAACTTGTTTGTTCCCTCTTTGAACATATTGAATAGTGAAACTATTCACACCTTTGAGCTTCTTAATATTGTAAGGAGCTTGCTTTTACCCTTGAACTGTCTCAACTAAAAACTTAGAGTCACTTTCAGCTACTACGAAATAAATTCATTTTATAAACTCCAATTGATATCTAGGAGAGAGTTGAGGCCTCACCCTACTTGTTACAGCACCTCCTCCACCACAGTTATCATTTCTGCAATTTACATTAACATATATTTTGATACATGAACCTGTAGGTCAGATTTAGCGGATAAAGGTAGTCTTCTTAGCCCTACTGTTTCTGTCCAGATTACAAGTTCTGTCCTCCCAATTGAGTGCCAAGTTAATCTTTTGGAATTTGCATCTTTCTGTAATAACAAAGATCCTCTCCATTACTTGTAGAAATGCATATATCTCAGTTCCTATTTAATTTGATCATGATATTAATGTCTCTTTTTGCTAACCTCCAATATTCTAATCATATGATTAATGTTTGGGATAAACATGATGAATGATTAAGCAACTTACCAACAAAAGTTTATAAAGATAATCAACAATGTTTGACGTTACTTATATATGTGTGCTTAGACTTCAAATCCACAAACTCATCATTTGCTTTGGTATGTGTATTCTTCAAAAGTTCATGCGGATGAGGTGGTTGTCCAAGTACGTTTGCCAAAAATTGAAATCACATATATAAAATAATCATATAAGGAATAAACTCGAAGAAACTGTAACTTGGCAAAATAAAAATGATTGTACCAGTTGTCTTGCATGCTCTCGGTGAGTGTAGGAACCTCCTATATGGCTTGATAGACCAGATCCTTCACCACATTTCTCACTTAGTCTATTTTTTGAACATTGTGTAGATTTAGCTTTAAAAGCCTCATTTTCATAGTGAGGCTTATAGCTCTCCCAAATAGATTTTGGAATATTTCGTTTCTCCTTAGAGGATCTTGCTTCAAATAACATACCCTCGTATTGTATTGAGCATTTTTTCATAAAATGATCCTTTATGGAACCTTCAATTGTATTATCGCTTCTGTTTAAATAGACAACAAAAATTATCACATGAATTGATATAATAAAAATTCTAAATGAATAAAATTGTCACACCCCACCCTGGGGGTCGTGACCAGTGCCCGATAGGGGCACGCAAACACTTACCAAGCCAAAGTTCTTT
>JAOTQJ010000091.1:15302607-15359669 GCA_025642045.1 Solanum sejunctum
AGTATCACAATGAATATATTTTCTATTAATTTAGAGTTTAATAATTTTTTTAATTATTTCTTACTAATTTCTTAAAAAAATTAATCCTATATGATACCAATAGGAGATTAATATACCTCTAGAGTATCACAGAGAATTATTTCATAATATTCATGCTGATATTATATGATATCGTGGACGAAATAAAAAAGAAAAATAGAGTAAGAAGATAAATAGTTTAAACCATGGATCCATTAAGGGTAAATAGTTTGGGTTGAATCTATTAAGGATAAATAATTTTATATTAAATTTATTTTGTATAATTGTTTCTAAATAATTTCACAATAAGTTTATTTTGTGTATTTTTTTTAAAATAATGTGGTTTGTATTTTTTTATTTTACACTCATGTTTCATATTTATATTAAAATCTAATTAAATTTAAATTTATATTAAAAAATTTTATATTAAAGAATAAAATACTCCCTAACAAAGACTTTGTAAAATAGGACTTATGATTTGTTTTGTTTGTTCTCAGCAAGTCACTACAGATGAATTGGCCCACGGACTAGGTGGGTCCATAATGAGATTAAAATAACTTGTGTCCTGATGACAAAGGTGGAATTTGTGTGACAGAGAAACAAAATGGAAAGTGCAGGTGTCAGCATGTCTTTTTCTCTCTCCACCGAACTCGTCGCAAGACCCTTTTCTCTCCTCCACCTCTTCTTCCCTGCATTTCTATTTCAATTCTTTACATACCCATTCAATCTAATTCTGCTATTTTTCACTTCAGAAATCATTAATTCTTTCATGATTCTTTCTAATGGCCGTTCCATGGATTCACCTTTTCTTCTTATTCCATCCCCTTGGCTTTTTCTTTGTATCAGCATCACTTCCTGATTTTTCAATTCTTCATTACAATTTCGATTCCGATCCATGGAACGGCGACTATGTACCCCCATCACCATCACCTCCCTCTCCACCACACCACCCTCCTTCTCTCACATGCGATCAAATGCGAGGTATTGGGTCACTCAACACAACATGTGAGCTAAATTACAACGTCAATTTCACACGTGATGTCTACCTTGAAGGAACAGGGAATTTGTTCATTCTTCAAGGGGTTCTTCTCAGTTGCCCCCTTCCTTCTTGCTCCATTACCATTAACATAACGGGAAACCTTAAGCTTAAGGCTAATGCAAGAATTATAGGTGGCTCAGTCTATATAGTCGCCGGAAATGCCAGTCTGATTAGTGGCTCGGTCATTAATGTAACGGGATTAGCGGGTGACCCACCGGAACAATCAACGGGGACACCTAAGGATTATCAGGGTGGTGGTGGAGGTCATGGGGGTAGAGGGGCCAGCTGTGTTATGGATAATAAGAAGCTTCCAGAAGACGTTTGGGGAGGAGATACTTATTCTTGGAAGTCATTGGAACAACCTTTCAGCTATGGAAGTAAAGGGCAGAGTACTAATAAGGAGGATGATTATGGAGGTAATGGGGGTGGTAGGATCTGGTTGGAGGTGGATGATGTTTTGGATGCCCGGGGAACTCTTTTGGCTGATGGAGGGGATGGTGGAATCAAAGGAGGTGGTGGCTCTGGTGGCAGTATTTACATCAAGTCCAAGAAAATGTAATGTAATACAAACTTCTCTCGCTTTTTGTTGAGTATACAAGTTTTTCATATTACTCCTATATATGCTGACACTACATAATATTTGTACACACTAGTGCAGTTTGACTGTAACATGTCACTTGTGATGTTTTGCAGGTTACCAGCCAGTACTTGTTTATTTAGGAATCTGGTTGTGTTTAGCTTTTAAGTAACCATACAATGTAAAAATTTCTTCACCTATAGTTCGCCTTACAGACCAACTATGTTTGTCTGAAGATGATATGCATGTTTTTCCCATCATAAATGTTGTCCCTCTGTCTTCTTTGACAATTGGTTCTTGTTCTAGTTATAGAGACTTTTATTGCTAACCATCACGTTGGGAGGTTGAGTTATGTGGAGAGGAAATTAAAACATTGTTAATCCTCTTGGAGGGGTAAACCCTATTTCAAACACAGAACTGCTGGTTGATGGTTCGAGTTATGTTAGTAGGAATATAAGCCTAAACATTTGAATTTCAATTTAAGGGGGTCTTGCTTCTTGCATAAAATTAGAACTTAAAATTAGAGTTCTTCGAAAAGGTGTGCAAGGTAAGAGGGAATACAACTTGTTTCCTAAAAGTGGTGGTGTCACGACCATGCTAGGCGCCTAGACCCTAAATGTGACACGGCGATTAGGCGATTAGAACCATGAAGGATCCCAACCAAGCCTCTTAGCATATCAAACATATATAAGATAAGTGAAGTGAACATAAAAAAACAGAAATCAAATTAATTAAGTCTAGAAATCTTTGGCATAGTAGTAAGGAAGAAAGTAAAGACAACATAGACTCTTTTACACTTTTTTCTGAAAGCCTCTAAATCATGGATGAGTTACTAGGACAGGCTCTAGCTAACTCAGTGTCAAAAATGAACTAGAAGGAAAGAGCTATTACATGGAATTTTGATGTTTTCTCATTCATCGGGAAAAGGGGAGACTAATTATCATGGTAGCCTCTACCTCGCTAAGCGAGTGTCATGAACATGGGCTATATGTGGATCCACTAGCAAGTCTAATTAGACAATATCCTATGGTGGCATGTAGTTCTAGGACTAAATATTGCTACTAGGAACCCCTTATGTCAAGTTTCAACTCAAAATCCACTGGGTGCTTAGTCAAAATCCCAATGAATACTTGTCATAAATCATACTTGTGATAATTGGTGAAGCTTAACATGGGGACAAACAATAATAAAGTACCAATCCGATTTCATGAAATTGATCATAGAATAACTCATGTGTTGTCACTATCAGTTGTATGGGTGTTAAATTTATCGCGTTTACATATTATTATGTACTTTCCGTTATTAGTTGCCCTTTCTATTTCCTTTCCTTTTCCTTTCCTTTTTGTCATATCTAGTTTATTCTGCTTATGGGTTTTTGAGACGAGGGTTTCCAGGAAACAACCTCTCTACTTCTAGGAGGTAGTGGTAAGGTCTGTGTACCTTCTACCCTCCCCAGACCCCACTTGTAGGATTCCACTGAGTATGTTGTTATTGTTGATCATAGAATAACTCATTTTCATGTTGATTTATGTAATGTGGGTATAGGCCTTCTATCATTACGAATCCTTGCTTAGGTGAGTCAACTCACAATCATATATGCTTCTCTTGAATAACATCATAAAACTTAATTCATACTTGTCATGAGACTTGCTTGAGAATCTTATCAATTCATGATCATGACTTGTGGTGAACATTTAGGGTAAAAGTATGGGTTCACTTGTAATTGACTTGAAATGATATAGTTTGAATGAAATCATGCATAATCACGAAAAATCATATCAATTGAATCATAATTGGAAGGTCCCATAATCAAATTCATGAACTTTAGATAGTATTTGAGATAAATTGCCATGAAAGACCTTAAAATCGTCTATTAAATATCAATTCATGCGGTATTTACTTGGAAATCATTAAAGAAAACATAAATTGTAAGGTTCAATCATAATGGACTAAAATTCCCAACTTCCATACTTGAAATCCATAGAAAAAGTGGAGAATTGTTTGGGCTTCATGGATGAATACCACATATCTGAACCAAAATCCTCGAAGAATTTGGCAATTGATCGAAAAAATTGGATGAACCCTAGTTTGACCTTTAATGAAACCTTAAAGAAGAAGAACTTTGAGAGGATTTGGGATTTTGTGAGTGAATGAGAATTGGGGGTATTTTCATGAACAAAAATGGTTATAAGTAGATTTATAGGGCCAAAATGGCGTAGTTTAGGGGGTTAATAAGGTATGAGAAGTCCAAAATACCCTTCATTAAGATCTGTGGACAGAGACCACAACCTCAGTGTACGGGTAGTAGACTGATTTACGGTCCCTACAAGTTCATCTGTTGAAACTTGCCCAAAAACCAAGCCCTAGTATTTCGAACCACAAATCACATCTACGGCCCATTCTATCTTTCATAGTTCGTCATTATTCTCATAGATGAAGTACAAAGATTCCTAAAACTAGACCAAACCATGAATGCAAAACCATGAGTCATAGTCCTCTGTAGTGTAATCCACTTGTGCAATTATCTTGCTTTGTCCAAAATTTGCCTTAGTGTTGGGGTGTTTTATGAACTCTAACTACTGCCCGTGCAACCTTTTTAGGACCCATCCTGTTAGGTTGTACAAAAGTCCTGGAACTTTTCATTTTTCCAACTTCCAGGCACCTTCTACGACCCCTGTTCAGGACTTGTAGATATATCTACAGACAATAGAACAAGTCTCGTACAATGTTCATGAGACTAATTTTTCTGCAATTTTCCTTATACTAACTTTTCAACTTCTGAGGTATCATAGGTGGGGAGAAACTTTATCCCCTCTTCCGACTTGAAAATCGAAAAAGAATTGTACTTATAGAAAAAGAAGAAAAAGAAACTTGTGGAGATCCTATTTTGTGAAATGGAAAATGATGAGTCGAGCAAAATAGAAATGCCCAGTCATTGTAGATTTCATAGCAGGTCGCGTACTCTGATTGGAGGTTTATGTCTCAATTTTACTAGGGCAATCTATTCTCCTGTTATGTTTATTGTTTCTCGATGTACATGTTACAAAATATATGCAAATCTTTTTCTTAATATTGTACTACGATATAGATTGATATCAAATTTTTAGGATTTCCTATTTATTTCTTTTCTTAGTTAGCTTCTAATGTTATTGTATTTATACATGTTTACAACAACAACAACATACCCAGGGGAATCTCACAAGTGGGGTCTGAGGAGGGTAGAATGTATTTATACATGTTTAACTACTGAAAAATATACAAGTTATTCTCTCCACACCTTATCAAAAACATGGTATTAGAGCCTAACCGAAATTGTGAGATTTGAAGTGGTGGTTCTTGGACTTCATCACTGGTGGATAGTCAGAATCAATTGTTGTCATATTTTTGATTCATGTGAATTCAATACTAGCTGTCACCATCTTCCTAGGGAGAAACATCTCCCTCTTATCCTCCATTATTCAGAATTTGGTGATTGAGCCATCGCCCAAAGTGGTCTTACGCGCAGGCGAAGCCACTAGAGACTGTCCTGCTCGAACCACACGTGGAGGTGCATGTGTGGACCAATCTTGGTTTGTCAAAAGATGAAACTACCCTTAATAATCAATTGTCAAGCCTTAAGACAAGAGATAAACTTACCGTCAACCTCCGAATCATGACCTTTCCACTCTAGGGTTGGTTCATTAGGAAATTGGAACCTTACTTTGCGAGTTATACAATCAATGAAAGCATGATATGCATGCAACCAATCCATCCCAAGAATAATGTCAAAATCTACCATGTCAAGTTCAACAAAATCACTAGGCCAAACTTTATGCAATATGGACACAGGGTAACCCCTATAGACTCTTTTAGCAACAATAGACTCACCAATGAGGGTAGACACAACAAAGGGTTCACATAAAAATTCAGGACACACATCGAGCCTATTAGCAAAAAATGGGGTAATGAAAGTCGGATTGACACCCGGATCCGATAAAGCATACACATTATAACATAAACCTTTAACATATTGGTGACAAAATCGGGTGCCTCATCCACTCCTTGCCTCCCTTGAGGAGCGTAGAACCGGTTGTGACGTGGAGCACCCCCTTGTTGACCACCTTGTGCCCCTTGACCTCCATGGGCACCATGTCCTTGAGGACGACCATCTCTACCCATGTTCAAAGCATTTGGACAATCCGTAATCTTGTGGTCCATCTTGCCACATCCGAAGAAAGCACCCACATTGTGATAGCACCTACTACCATGGTTTTTTCCATACCTTCCACACTTAGGAAGTATTGGTCCACCATTACCAGCTTGTGCTTTGGGTTTGGGCACCTATCATTAGTGAACCTTTGAGCATTTGATGACGCTTGCCTTAAAATTTGTGGCCTTGTTGAAAACGACCACCTCTACTACCATTAGAACTTTGAACCCACCTTTATAACGAGCCCTCTTGGACTCCCCACTCTTCGTCTTTCTAAGCTTCTCTTCCTCAAGTTGCTCGGCATATGTCATGAGCCAAGATATATCCATCTCCCCTATGAGCATGGCGGTGCGACACTCTTCATTGACCAAGTTGGACACTCCTGACACAAATTTGTTCATTCTTGCCCGAGGATCGACATCCAAGTGAGAAACATACTTTGAGAGCTTGTTGAAGTTGAGAGAATATTCCCTCACACTTATGGAGCCTTGTTTGAGGTTCATAAATTCCATCATTTTTGCCTCCCTTAGTTCCATAAGGAAGAAGCGGTCAAGGAAGGTAGCTCGTGGAATAGATTTATCATCTGTCCTCTATCTTCCATTGGGTGAAACCATATTTGTGCAAGGCCCTTGAGTTGATAGACCGCTAGTTCCGCTTTCTCCTCTGAGCTTACCCCCATGATAGCTAGGACTTTGTACACCTCATCAATGAACTCTTGATGATCTTCCTCCACTTTAGAGCCATGAAACTTCAAAGGATTCATTCTAATGAAGTCCCTCACTCTTGAGGCTGAGCTTGAGCCCCTTGGTTAACTTGGTTAGCTATGGCTTGGGCCAACAAGGTGACAACATTCTGATATTCGACATGAGTAACTCCCTCTTCTTGGGGAACTTAAGGGGCCGGAGGGGCTTGGTCCTTCTTGAAAAGAGGTCCTAGGTGCGACATGGCGAATAGGAAACTTGAAGGTACCCCAAAGAAGGCTCATAACGTACTTAAGCACATCCTTGGTTAGGAAGCATGGATCAATCATCAACAATTCGTACTAAGGGGATTAGGGACTTAGGACACACTCTATGAGACAAGGGATAAGGGATTCCTAACATCTCAAGCACAACATGTAATTTTGAGGCAAAGGGGATCATGGGACGCATGCTATGGGGTATAAGGACTTAGGATGTTCACCACCTTTCAATTAGCATCACAAGCAACATCAAAACATAGGATAGGGACCAAGGGAAAGTCTCCATCGATACATAAGTGCCGCCTAGATCATACATATCATGTCATCCAACAATATTTCTAGTCATAAGTGGGACGGGGGGCAAGACATGTCTCGGGATCACTCTCATAGTACAATAACAAAGTAGCAAAGTATTAACATAAGCAAGATAGAAAATGGATGATGTCCTTGGAATGGAGGACTCACTACAAGCATAGTCTTCAAGAAATCATACTAGCCACGTGTAGGTGGATAGATAGGAGCTCCGACCCCCTACATGGTTAGATTATGTAGGCAAAAAATATGCGTTACTACTAGGAATGTACTAAGTATGCAAGATGCAATGAAATGAGGAAATCATAAGCCATGAGAGGCAAGATGCATAATCATATACATAGCCAATAAGCTCAATATAACATGAATGATTAATGCCTTAGTCAAAACATACATGGAAGGTAAACATAATCTTATAACATAGCATGCATATGTGGGAATAGACCAGAAATGGCATTTAAGACCATGCGAGCTACTACATGGAATCCCGATGTTGCCTTCACACTGGTAAAAGTAATAGTCTACTTGCCAAGGTAGACTAGCCTCACCTTACGGGAACTTCCTCATTTCAGAGAGTGCTTTACAAATACCTTACGGGAACTTCTCCCATTTTGAGAGTGCTTTACAAATGCCTTATGGGAACTTCATCCTTTTTGTTTAATATATGACATGGGGCCTTACAAGAACTTCACCCTTTTCGGCTAATATTTTGCATGTACCTTACGGGAACCCCACCCATTTTGGTGAATCATGCAATATGAGAAAATCACAAACCGACGATAGCAACGTAGTTACGACAGTGGAAATCTACCAAGGTCCTCTAGATGCTAAGTCAACATCCCACGGAATATTTAAATCATAATCATAGTCATATCATGCATAAGCTTGCAAATCTTGATATCATAATAGAAGTAGCTCATCAAAACCATAGCATCATAGCATCATAAAGGGCTCCATAATCTTTCATAATGGATGAACCCTTTCTTTTTGCCTCAGTAATGGATGAGTTGATATGGTCTATTCAGGAGAACCATGGTGTATGTTATTTGCAGATGACATAGTATTGATTGATGAGACTCGGGCTAAAGTGAATGATAGATTGGAGGTTTGGAGACAGGCTTTGGAATCCAAAGGGTTCAAACTGAGCAGGACCAAAACAAAATACTTGGAGTGCAATTTCAGTGTTGTGGGGATGAAGCTGACATTGAAGTAAGGCTTGCCACTCAATCTATTCCTAAGAGAGAAAATTTTTAATATCTTGGGTCTATAATCTAGAGTAGTGGCAATGTCGACGATGATGTCATACATCGCATTGGGGCAGTATGAACGAAATGGAGGCTTACCTCTAGAGTATTGTGTGATAAGAAGATACCACTTAAACTTAAAAGGCAAGTTTTACAGAATGGTGGTCAGGCCATCTTTGCTGTATGGGGTGGAGTGCTGGCCAATCAAAAACTCATATATTCAGAAGATGCAGGTCGCGGAGTGTTGAGATGGATGTGTGGATATACCAGGAGTGAGAAGATTAAGAATGAGACCATTCAGGAGAGGTTAGAGGTGGCCCTTGTGGCTGACAAGATGAGGGAAGCGAGGAGTGCGATGGTTTGGACATGTGCAGAGAAGAAGTATCGATACTCCTGCTAGGAGGTGCAAAAGGCTGGACTTAGGGGTTACATGGAGGAGTAGAGGTAAACTGAAGAAGTATTGGGGGGAGGTGATCAGATAGGATATGACGAAATTTCATCTCACCAAGGACATGACCTTAGATAGAAAGGAGTGGAGGTCGTGTATTAGGGTAGCAGGCTGATAGGCTAGTAGGGATGGATTGATGTCTGGCTTTATGATATAGTAGGTTGGTAGGATTAGTCGTGTATTTATATCTTGTGTTGTCATTATCCATCTTATATTTGTTACTTTTATCATAGTTACATACTATCATTTGCTTTTCATTATTAGTCATTCTTCTTTTTTTCTTTTCCTTTCCCTTTTTTTCCATATCTAGTATGTTCTACTTATGGGACTTGATTTTTGAGACGAGGGTTTTTCGAAAACAGCCTCTCTATCTCTATGAGATAGTGGTACATTTTACCCTTCCCAGACCCCACTTGTAAGATTCCATGGTAAACTTTTCTACTTTCAGCCTATCTGTTCTATACATTGCCTGATTATGAGGTTGTTTGGATTGGTTTCTTAAAAATGGATCATAAGATAAAATCTAGAAGCTATAAATTAGGAATACCCAACTTTTTTGTACTTATTGGGCCTAAAAGTAGGTACTTAAAAACACTTTTTATCTTTCCCACGCACCACAAAAAAATTTAAAAAGAGCTCTAAAGCCAAAATTACTTCAAATAAGCCAATCTAAACACACTCCAAAATTCTAGTGCAGATTGTCATTCTTTTATGACAAGTCTTCCTATATGCTACATTTTGGTATTGGTTAAGTCATGCTATCTGATGAGTGAGGACATGCCTTTTTGAGTGTGTTTAAAGTTGACTTTTCTTTCCAAGCAGGACAGGAGGTGGCAAAATAAGTGCTTCCGGGGGCAATGGATTTGCTGGAGGTGGTGGTGGAAGACTTTCGGTTGAAGTCTTTAGCAGGCATGACGACTCAGAGTTCTTTGTTCATGGTATGACTAATAACAAAATAAAGCTTATACTTCTGTCATTGATTCATAAGTCATGTTCTCTGAGAATTTTTCTGTGTTTGAAAGTCATCTTTGGTTTGAGGATAGGGTCTTAGAGTATTATAATATTGTGGAATCTTCAACTAAGTATAGGGTTGTAGAGCATTAATAATATTTTTCAGCTTCAAGTTGTTTGTTAAATCAATTATGCTTCAATCGAGCAAATCGTAGTGGAGCATTAATAATATTTTGCCAGCTTCATTTTGTTTATCAAATCAATTATGCAGAGAGATGCAAAAGTCATGCATAAATCGTAGTGGAGCATTAATAATATCTGCCGGTACTGAAGGGGAGAAGATTAATCCTGAAATGGTTGTCAGGGATGACAAACATAGTCAAAGAAGTGCAAGAACCAAAGAACGAACGGATGATTGTAGAGGGTATGCCATTGCACGTGTGGTCCGAATCTATCTTTTGAACCACCAGAGTCAGACGGGGTGATGAAGAAACAAAAAGTTGGTTCATTTAACTGGGAGTATGTGTGCGCAAACCAATGGTGATACACCATGAAAAATGTAAATCATTGTCAATGGGTGCAAATAAAATGTGAAAATCAAGAAAGATGAGTTAACGAGGATTGAAAAAGCTCAAAGGACAGTTCCCCACAAGGGAATGTTCATCAGTGACGCTCAAAGGACAGTTCCCCACAAGGGAGTGTTCATAAGAAACAGAGTAGTGAACAGATGTGCCAGGAACTTCGCTCAAGGAGTCATAGGCATATTGAGTCATCGCTATGAGTAGAAAGGTACACATGGAGGGGGAGATTTCGAATTTAAAAAAACTTAACTGCATACTAGCCAACAGCTGGTTCAAAGACGGTCAGGATAATAAGTGAACCGAGACCACAAAAGTGCCCTAGATTGAGTCTGGATTAAAGAAAGAAGGCTCCACATAGAAGAGACCCAATATCGGGGAAGCTTCAAAACAACTTTAGAGGATAGATGAGGTAGCTACATATCCAAGTATAACTCTTATTTAGCGCACTTATAATTCATATAAAGTTCTAATAGTGTTGGTAGTTCATTCTAAAGATAAATCCACACAAACTCTGTCTAGCTCCAATAGAGGCAGAAATATCTATAAGTGCAAAGATCGCTCAGAAGCAGAAGACATAGAGAGCGAACAAGAGGGGTCATATTTTGGTGAGTCAGAAGATTTATCTGAAGACTGTAGAGTACACTATATAGATAATGCGATCTGATAATGGGTTGACAATGGCCATTTGAAGGTATCTCTTTTACCATGGTACAGCAAGTATTATGTGATGATGGAAGATTGTTAGTCATCTTCAACATTTGCAATATCTAGACGAGTCTAGAATGTATAATCAAGGTGCATACAAACAATTGGGGGTAAATACAGAGAAGCTTTTGGGGATGAGATTCTAGATATGCTAATAAAGATGGAGAATGGAGAATTCAGAGATTACAGAACCTGAGCCCAGAACAACCAGCAAGGAAAAGAGAATTAACTGAAATAAAAAAAGTTAAGACTGTAGTCCGAATTCTGATCCCAGCATGCATTTGGTGGTCAATCTGGAAAGAGAGAAACAATAGGAGCTTTGAAAATTTACAAAACAGCCTTCAGGATGTCAAAGTGAAGTGTTAGCTCTACTCTTTTTTGGGTATAAATATAGTCTATCAGTTCAACAGAAGGCACTTTGATATTCTAGATTGTTTATAGACAACAGATGTAGTTTTGAGCTTGTGGTAGATTGTAATACTTTTGAAAGGGAACTACACTTTTGGTCGTAGTATACTTGTGGATATATAGAGTAAGGTTACGAGTTTCAAAAAATAAATAGTAATAAGGGGAAACTGAGGGGGAGGAAGTGCAAAGCAATAATTCATTGAAGATGAAAATTTTGAGTTGGAATAATAGAGTGGTGCAGAAACCAAGCAAGAGGAGGGACATTGAAATGTTAGTGCGGCAATAGAAGGCTGATATTCTGCACTTTCAAGAGACAAAGATTAGGGATTTTTCAAACTCTTTAGTGAGGCAAAAACGGAAGATAGATGGGCTTCTTGGGAAGAAATCAAAGCAGAAGGAAGCAAGGGAGGAAAGGCGGTGGAGAATGGTTGATAAACAACCGGGAATCTTTTCCATGTTGTGTATATTCAACAGTTCGATAGAAAATTTCAGGTGGTATTTCACAAGTTTGTATGGTCCCCACACAAGAGGAGGAGGAGGAGATATGGGATGAACTAGCTGCTGTTAGGGGTTTATGGGATACTCCATAGGTAGTTTGGGAGACTTTAATGTAATCAGGTGGTAGAAAGGAGAAATTTCACAAGAAGCTCAAGAGCTATAAGAGGTTTTGATAGCTTCATCCTGATATGACCATGATTGATCTGCCACTACTTGGTGGAATATACACTTGGGAAAGAGTGGAAAACAACAACAGGCTTTAATAATTGATAAGTTTTGATATCTACATTCTACAGAATAAGAATCAATTAGTCAACAATTCGCACAGATGCTGTCTGACTACAACTCTGTGATGCTAGAGGTTGGGGAATGGTAGGAGGTCTCTTTGTGCGGAGAAAATCATAGAATGGTGGGGGAGCTGCACTATCACATGCCGTCCAGATTGCATAATCTAAAGAAGCTAAAGGTGATATCAGACAATGTAATAGGGACGAATTCAGAAGACTAGAAATCCCACGAACCAAGCTAGATCTTGGGTGTAACACGACGAATGAGATCTCCGGAGGAACCCCAAACTAGCCTTCTTGGGATATCACAAGCATTTGAGGGTAATAAGAGAAGATACATAAGCGGAAGCTGAGACCTAATCATAAGTTGTAGCATGAGAGAAACAAGAGATACATAAGGCATAAGAGTCATGCATCGTGTTTAACAAGCCTCTAAGTCATAGACTGTGGGGGCTAAGACATGTCCCTAGCTCACCCTCAAATAAAAATAAAAGACATCTCAAATATAGCATAAAGCTGGATGATAGAAGGCTTCGTCCGCGAAGCATGAGGACTTACCCAATTTGTCTCTAAAAACAATCTAAATCTAGCCACATGGGTGAGGAGGAAGATAGTCACCTGTGGAGGGTCTCGCGGTGTGCACCCTCCACTGGGCAGTCCCAAATCATGCTAAGGGGCCCTTCCACGAGCCTCTTCACGGATGGTGGTCTGCATCACGGTCCGTGAAGGGTGTCTTGGTGGGCGCCTGGGCTAAAATCTCCGGGAAAATCATTTTTAAGCCTCGGCTTCATCTTTCGACGTACGGGACCTTACAAGAAAAGAAGAAAAAAAAATTCTTTTTGGTGGAACTAGCAGAGATCATCTGGAGGATGACCATAGGAAAGCGATTGAGCATCAACTGGAAAAGATGGCAAAGGCAATGGACACATCATGGCATCAAAATCAAGAAGTATATGCTCAATGAAAAGTGATAGGAATATAAGATACTTTCAGAAGATAGCTAATTTACATAAACGAAGCAACATAATAGCAGGTTGGTGGTGAGAGGGGAAGATATAAATGAAATGGAGCGCATCACAATAGACATTCTGAATTACTATCCTAACTTGTTTAGAGAGACAGATATATTTATATTTGGAAATCATTAGAGGAATTGAATGCACATGGTATCATTAATGAAGGCGAACAAGGATGGTTATAAAGTTTGCTTCAGTTAAAACTCATGCCCTGGGGCCTGATGGATTCAATATAACTTCTTACCATAAAACTTGGAGCATTATCAAAGAGGACATAGAGATATGGACTACTGTTAACAAACTTGCATGTTTTTCAGAGCTTGAAATGCCTCTTGATAGCCCTAATTCCAAAATGAAAGTTGCTGAAGGCTAATAAACCTCAGACCAACAGTCTTGTTGGAAGTGTGTATAAATTTATGGACATACTGCTAGTTGAGGGTTGAAAAGAGTGATGGGGAATTTGGTTTCTGTGCAGCAATCTGTGTTTTAGAAGGGAGGCAAATCTCAAATTCATCCCTCATGGCAATAAGGTGATGGATTGAAGGCTTAAAAAGGGAAACCAGGTGTTTTATGTAAATTAGATGTGGAGAAGGCAGACAACCATGTGAATTTGGTGATTCTTATTTAGCACATTGCAAAAGATGGATTTTGTAGAACTTCATAAAAAAGCAGATGGGTTTTGGAGGAAGGTGGCTGCTCTGGATAAAATTCTTTGTCACAACAATTAGATATCCCATTTTAGTTCATGGAGAACCAGTGGGATTTTTTCCTGCACAAAGGGGGTTTGAGGGCTTCAGCAAGACAATCCCATATCACATTTTCTCATCATCATGGTAATGAAGCTATCAATAAAATGATAGAGAAAACCATCCAAAGGATTTAAGTGGGGTCAGAACAGGGGAGACAATCACTGTTCCCCACCTTTTTTTTTCCTTATGATACATGGATATTCTATGGTGCCGTGAAGTTAGATGTGATACATTAACTAGCTATTCATTATTTTTGATATAATATCGGGATTACACATTAATCTTTATAAATCAGTCATTCATCCAGTAAATGCAGTGAAAAATGTCCAGGGATTGGCAGAAATATTGGGAAGCTACATTTGTACTTTCCTATCACATATCTTGGATTGCCATTGTGAGCCAGATATATAGAAAACCTCAGTGTGTCAGGGAATAGTTGAGAAATTTAAGAAGAAACTGGCTACATTGCAATCACAATACTATCTTTGGGTGGGGGAATAACTTTAAACTAATAGTTTTTTGGACAACATTCCAACCTATTTTATGTCTTTCTTTCCAATTCCAGGAAAGGTACTTTCTCAACTGGAAAAAATAAGAAGGTTTCCTTGGGAGGGAAATAGTTCTCTAACACAAGTTTCATTTGCTGAAGGATTATTTTTCTCAAATAAAGAGGAGGTAGGGATCAGGAACTTAACATTTCACAGTAAAAGTTTATTGATGTAGTGGCTGTGGAGATATAGAAACTATGAGGAGGCCTTGTGGAGGAGACTAGTGCCAGATATAACACTGAGCCGAGGGTTATTGACAAACTAAAATAACAGCAGTCCCACATGGTGTGAGTCCGTGGAAACACATAAGCAAGCTATGGGATGAGTTTAGTGGAAAAGTGAAAATACAGGTTAGAAAATGAAGAAAATACGTTATTTTGTCTAGACAGATGGAATGGAAACAGGGTCTTGATAGAAGAATCTCAGGTAGTGTCTGGTTTTGTTAATGATCCTCAAGCCTCAGCGAAGAAACTCTGGGTGAATAACTCCGGGAACATTAGTTTCAGGAGACAGTGCCATGACAGAGAAATTAAAGAGATGCTGGAATTTATGGCTGAAATTCAAGACATTCAGTTGCAACAAAAAGAAAAAGATAGACCAATATGGGGGTCAAAGGCCAAGGGAAATCCACAGTCAAAGAATTGTATGAGGAAATGGCTAGCAGAGGCAGTGCCATGGAAGATTGCCAGATTGGCTTTTGAAGCTGATATGGAGAACCAAATCATCTACCAAGGTAGCATCCTTCATCTGGTTGGCAGTTCAAGAACCCTACCTAACATGAAGCATTAAAGAAGAGGAGAACAGTTTTGTGCAGAAGGTGTTACATGTGTAAAGAAGATAGTGAGAGTATAGGCCTTTTGTTTATACTTTGTACAGTAGCCAGGAATATAAGGGATCTGTTTAGCAGTCTTTAGGTATAAGCTGGGCAACGCCAAGGAGTCTGAAGGAAGATTGTCATTTGGAATTGCTTCAGAGTTGGAAAATCCATTAGATGCATCAGGAAGTTGACACTTCAGCGTATTATCGGAGCATATGGAATGAAAGAAATCAGAGATTCTTTGAAGAAACTTCAACTCCCATAAGCACACTAAAATATAGATGCTTACTTTCATTCTCAAAATAAATAAATAAATAAAAAAAAAAAATCTAGACACTTAATCTTTTTGTTTGGAGTCACTCTTCTGATGTTATTTCTCATTAGGACTCCGTTAGCTTCTTGAGCAGCTAGGAGAAGATATCTCCCGCTTCTTGATATATTTTGTAATCAATTGCATCCACTGGATATTGATCTAATTGAATTTTATTTAACTTGATAATAAAAAAGTTGAGAGCTTTATCTTGGTTCTGTCCAACTTAAAAGTGATGATTTAATTTGTGCATCACATCTGGAATTTTGTGGATCATGGTATCTTTGTTTCCGTATCCATGATGGCATTAATTCAATATGTGGTATTGTGGGTAGGGTGTCAGTGCCTTTCCTTTTTGTTGTTTGACAGGGGGAAGAAGTTTTGGCTGTCCCACAAATGCAGGTGCTGCGGGGACATTCTATGATGCTGTTCCTCGAAGACTCATTGTTAACAATAACAACTTGTCAACAGATACTGATACACTTCTGTTCGAGTTTCCTAATCACCCTCTCTGGACAAACATTTATATTCAAGATCATGCACGAGCAACTATTCCTCTACTCTGGAGTCGTCTACAGGTCATTGATATCTTTTGTTCTTGTGAATAAGTGCTTCTAATTACAACATAAAGGTGTTTTTCCTCTATATCAGAACTAATTTAGGATTTGACAGATGTCGAAGCAGTGAATTGACTGCCCATGACCATATCTCGACTTTTTCTATATTGAAAACTTTTGAGTAACTTGGGCATGTTGTCGGGTTGTTTTAGTAGCCAATTCCTAAGGAAGCAATGTATGTGTAAAAATCAATTGAATAAAAATATTGGCTCCAAATAGAGCTGTTAAATAGATGAAACCAAATAGGACACCCGAAAAGTGGGTTCAATTTTTCCAAATGCAGTTTTTCAACCACATTGGGCAGCATGGGTATGAATCTCTAGGAGGAGTATAAACACTAGTGTCACAACTACCCTATCCTTTTCTGTATTTTCCTTTAGCACTTCCTTTTGTCTTTCTTACTGCTTTTTCCTTTTTATGCCTTTCTGGTTGTCCAGGAAAAGAAACCTAAGTTCATAATTTGAAAAGTGTATCTGATATCTTAGTTTTAAGTTGGCTTCCTTCTATGTCCATGCATTTAGATTTGAGTGTTAATCTTAATTGGTGGTCTTTGAAGTTGACACACTACTTGTCATTTAGGTTCGAGGACAACTTAGTTTATCACATGGTGCCATTTTGTCCTTTGGGCTTGTACATTATGCATTATCAGAGTTTGAATTGCTGGCTGAAGAGCTCTTGATGAGTGACTCAGTAATTAAGGCAAGTATGTTCTCTAGTGTTCTACTCTCCTCTTTCTATTGGGTAGAAAATAGGCACACCCCAAATTTTCCTTTTCGACTGTTCTTTCTCTTTTCAATTTTTTTTTCTGGAACATATTTTTTGGGTGTTATATTTAACAGATTCTTACAAATTTCTAGATCTATGGGTCTTTGCGAATGTCTGTCAAAATCCAGTTGATGTTGAACTCAAAGATGCTTATAGATGGTGATGGTGATGCAATTGTTGCAACATCTTTAATTGAAGTTAGCAATTTAGTGGTGCTAAAGGTAACACATTCCTTTACCCTACTCTTATCATTTTGTTTATATTTTCTTTGTTCTTTACCTATCATAACATATTGGCTTTAGGGATCCTCTGTGATACAATCAAATGCAAATTTGGGAGTTCATGGACAAGGTTCACTAAACTTAACTGGACCTGGAGATATTATTGAAGCACAACATTTGGTTTTGTCCTTGTTCTACAGCATAAATGTAAGGCTCTTTGTCTACTTAATGTATATACTTTTTAAGTAAACATCTGTTGTTTCTTCTTCTGCCAAACACAAGTTTATACTATCCTCATCTAAATCTTCTCAACCACTTGCTATTCAACTTGCTCTGAAACCAGCTGAATATCAGAATATTTCTCAACTTAATCTTTGGGTGTTCCATACCAATTGAATTGTGCTAACTTCTATTATAAAACTCATTGAACTGTATTTACCATTTTAATGGTTAGTGAAATTATTTATACCATACTAGGTATTGGCATCTTGATTGTCTTCTCAGAAATGTTTCTGTTTCAATTATAAAAGAAACAAGTCTACTTAAACGGGATTTGCAAGCTTAGGCAGTCCCAAACCCTAATAAAGGAAGAGAGCTGCAAAAGTTTACGGTCACTGTAAAAAGAGTACAACTATGATGAATGATTGATAAAGAGCATTCAGATAGATGACTCTTAACTAATTTAGGATTGCTAAAGAATTGATGTCACGACCCAAATTACTCCCTAGCCATTATGGCACCTGACTATCCAAGCCAGGCAATCCCGTAATAATTAACCAAGACCAATATATGCGGAAGCATTGATTCAGTCTAAAATAATGAAATACCATAAAAGATTGTTGGTTTTTTTAAAAGGATGAATGGGACAACAAAAAGATTGCAAGAGTCTCTCAATAGATTGAAATGCTTTCAATAATGTTATTAAGCGTCCAATGGCTTTAAATAGCCAACATAAAATAAAATTCTGCATAATTTGAAATTTAAAATAACCTAACATATCTCAACAACATAACTAAAATTCAAAATTCAAAATTCCAATTTATCTTAAACTAAATAACTTATTTTGCTAAAAACTACTGCAGTAACTAAAAGCAAATTTCAACCAAGATAATAAATCTGATACAAGTACGGAAGCTATAAATCCCAAAGCATAATACTAAAATATCTGCAAGACCAGTTCACATTGTCACGAGAAAACTCAGATGAATGTGCAAGAGTCAATGAATGCCAATTACAGAGTTCCACTAGATAAGAAATAGAAATAAGATGAGTGATGTACTGGCCACTGCGAAAGATGACAGTTGGCTCACCACATAGATGGAACGCACGAGCTGTGCTGAAACTGGGATCCAAAAATGAACAGAAGTGCAACAAGTGTAGTGTGAGTACAAAGGTCAACGTGTGTTCAGCAAGGTCTCACTGACCGCTCTCAACAGGGTAATGTCAAGAGTTACTTTGGAAAAAATAATCAAAACTTACCATTACCCGTGCGAGACATAATGAAATATAAAAGAAAAAGAGCAATAGCAGAAATAGAAGCATGTACTTGACAATTATCAACAATTAAGAAATTGTCACAGTCCAAACTTGTCTGATGGATTTATCATCTTTCCAAGAGTTGCAACTAGTGTAGCATGAGCCAACTCAAACCAAAAATAGTGGCCCCCCCCCCCCCCCCCCCCCAAAAAAAAAAAAATAAATAAATAAAAGAAATTCCAAAATTCAGAAGTCTCTGGACAATAAAGGAAGAGATATCTGTTAGTCTTATAAGCTTGTTAGCACATGAAGCACCTATTGACTGTTGTCATGCCCCTTTTCCTGCGGTTGTCCTGAGTAAGGCTCGCGTCATGTAGGACTATCCAGATGAACCATAGAACCTTGTGAGAGGCTTTAGTACTCCAAATGATGGATTCTGTGGTCCTCTTCTCAATCTGGCAAAATAGCCCCACATCTCTATTAACTCATGTGGTCCACAAAATATCTGAACACAAGTCTCACACGATCCGCACTACATCTGAATATCAGACTCACAGGGTCCATAATATACATATCAGAGCTCCACAGCCATAACCTATTACAAATAAGGAGCAGGTAAAGAGATAATGTTATAAAAGCATACCAATGCTTAGAAAAAGGATGCCAATAGATACTGAGATAGAACATGATTTTTTTTTTTAATGACAAGGGGAGCCTGCAGCCGCTACCCTTTGTGCGCATAGGCTAAACCCTCGCTTCTATGCAATAGTTCGCAGACCACATAGGAGAGGTAACCTGCACTAGGCAAGCCCTGTGCAATGACTCAACCTAGAAGGCAAACCCTTGCTTTCGCTGGCAAGGGGTTTTGAACTTGAGACCTCTAACATGGAAATCTCTAGCCCAAACTACTGGGCCACCCTGAAGGGTGATAGAACATGAAATTTTGGCATATAATAAGTTTCAATTCATCAGAAGGCATACATATTATGCTTAGTTCAGCACAACACAGATAAAGGACATGAAATTTTGGCATATAATAAGTCTCAATTCATCAGAAGGCATAAATATTATGCTTACTTCAGCAAAACACAGATAAAGGACATGAAATTTTGGCATATAATAAGTCTCAATTCATCAGAAGGCATAAATATTATGCTTAGTTCAGCAAAACACAGATAAAGGATGCAAGGCTAAAATCTAGGATTTCAAGTATATTCCATTTTACAGCCGATAGTCTCATATAAGCTCGTCACAACATGTATATGTTGTTCCCCACACATCTCAATTAGTAAGTTGGGAAAAATTCCCTTGTTGAGATCAAAGTCTTAACTTACCTCAAGAGAGATTCCCACCTTTTTTGACCTCTTTAACTCGTCCAGACAACCCCACCTATGTTGCTCGGACTCTTCAAAAGTGTATTCTCCAAAAGTAGTGTATTTAATGAGAATCCGACACGGGTGCGGCATTGAAAGTGAAGTGTCCGCGCAGCTTAGCCTGACACTAACCAATAAATAATTGCTAACTTTAAACAAAGCTAAAGGATCAACTACCATTGGTCAAAGTCAACCCAGTAGTCAAACCTGAGCCCCCGAGTCAAAATCCAAAATTGATTTTTCCGTGCCCCGTGGGTTTTGCGTCTGCAATATTACCTCAATCCAATATCAAATTGACATCCAAATTACCATTATATAGTGTCTTAAACCTAGGGTTTAAACTCCAACTTTTTACACTTCAGAAACATCGATTAAGCAGCTAAATCTCATGGTTATCAAGTATATTAAACCCAATCCATGATCAGAGGCTTAGCTTAACTGAAATGAAGAGTTTCCCCTTAAGAATTGCAAACAAGGATCTCCAAAATCTCCACAATGCCTTAAAATTAATTGAAATCCCAAAATCACTGTTAAAATACCTGGCGTTGGCTTTTTCGCCATCATGATTAAATCTGAAGATATTGCGATGAGCAACCTTGCATGGTCCCTATATAATCGCGGTTAGGGTCTCATGGCTGAGATGACCAGCCTCCCCCTCCTTTGTGGTTGTGCCCACGCTCTCGCCAACGCGAAGGGTTGCACCAACACTTTTGGTGCTGTCCAAAGTGGGTTTTTTGGTTCCAAAACATACCCGAAGTCCTCAAACAAGCCCCCAATGGTAAAAATGATCTGTAAAAAGTCTTGGACCTAAAACACAGCTTAAATTTAGAATTTAGAGTTGGCTTGTTACAGTTGATTGATGGATTCACTGATGAATAAAGAGATCATTCTGTGATAATAAATAGATAGAAGGGTTACAGAAGAATAATTTCAGTAGTTCCTGTACACATCTATAATGAAGATTTTTTAAATTATATGAGTATCCATAGAACAGAGAAAAGCTTATCTTTAGCAAACTGATCTTAGAATCTTACATCACTTCTCTTTTGATACTCACCAAGGTACATCGAGTTGATCAAAATGCCTTTCATCCTGATATCTTGTCTGCATGATTCATGTGATTCCATGCAATTAGTTGAGATTCTGGCAAGTTGGCTTGAACACTACGGTTATCAAACAAAATATGTATATAGACATTACAAAAGCTTTAAAGTTTTGTAGTTATGTTACTATAATCCTGATAGGAAGATGACTTTCTATTTGAAAATTCTATTGATGCTATTAAGTCCCACATGGTTGAGGAATGCGTTGTGGTCTCCTTATATGGTCTTAGGCAATTCTATCTTCATGAGCTAGCTTTTGGGCTGAGTTAAGTAAGAGGTTCATCTATTCACATGGTATTAGAGCAAGATCGTCTATTCCTATCGTTGTGTTTCTCAATGTTAGCTCGAAGTGTTGAGTCCTACATCAGTTGAGGATAGTGTTTTTGAAAGCGAGAAGTGAAAAAGATGACTAAGGGTTTGCTTTTCCCACAAGTTTAAGAGAATATCTAAATGAACATTGCACAAATAAATGAGATAACTAAATCAACGAGAAGTCAAATGAAAGTAATCTTTCAAATTGATAGTAAAGAGCCTTATGTTTAGGATGGTATTACCATATGTTATGTGAGGTTTGAGTTGAAGCAGAGCAGCATAGGCATCATCTTATTTGCACCTTCTCTGGATAATAAATATCTTTGATTTATGATAAAATAGAATTTTGATATATGAGTAGGAATGGATAGTAGGACCTGTTAAGGCTAAAAGCTAAACCATGAAGTACTTTTGATGATGGGGCTACATGGGGACACAAATTCTACCTTTGTGAGGGACTATCTTATTGTTCTATCAACCAGCCGTTTTGTACTCTGTTTTGGCTTGATCTTCTAGTTTCAGACATTTGGTAAAGGGCTAATGTCTTCACATGTAAACAGGTTTTTAGATTTGTAAGTTGGTCTGAGATTCTGTGCATTAATTTTTCGTCTTTGGCTGATAAACTCGAAATCGTAATACAGCATAAGCAATGATCTGTGTGCGTGCTAATGACAGTATTTCTCTGTTTACGTGTGAAGGTTGGTCCTGGATCTATTTTGCGTGGTCCCCTTGAAAATGCAGGTGTTAATCACACGTAAGGCATAACTATCTACAGTTAGTTCTTTTTGCTGGACTTATTATTGTTTTCAGCAGGATATTATTCTCAATTGCAGGAAAACAAGACCTTTTTGTTTACGTGCGGATTGCCCAATCGAATTGATATATCCCCCTGAGGACTGCAATGTGAATAGCTCACTATCCTTTACTCTTCAGGTATTTGTGCTAATCAAATTCATCACTCAAGGGTGATACCTTTCATATTTATGCCTATAGCTGATTGAGTAGCTTTTGGCATTGACTGCTGTTCTGTATCTAGATGATTTGAACAAAATTGATCTGTTCCATTCGTGTAGGTCTGTCGTGTTGAGGATGTTTTGGTCGAGGGCTTCTTAGAAGGGTCTGTTGTTCATTTCCATTTGGTTAGAACAGTTATTGTAAAATCTACAGGATCAATAAGTGCCTCTGGGTTAGGTATGGTTTTCTTATTTTCCTTTCCTTGTTTGTTACCTTTGCCCTTCTTGTAAGCTTTCATGTTTCTATTGAACAAGAAAATCTTTTGGTATGTAGATCGAGCTTAAAAGACCACAATTTTCTATCAATTACTTTATACTTTTGTGGTTCAGATTCAGAGCTAAATTTGGGTTTTTTATATGAAGGTTGCACCGGAGGGTTGGGCAGTGGTGTGCTCTTGCCTAACGGCCTAAGCAGTGGTGCTGGACATGGTGGAAGGGGTGGTGATGCGTATTATAACGGCAGCTATATAAGGGGTGGTATTTCATATGGTAACATAGGTTTGCCTTGTGAACTTGGTAGCGGAAGTGGAAACCATAGTTTGCCTAGTTCAACTGCTGGCGGTGGCATAATTGGTTAGTGTTTAGCATTTTCTTCATTAATCTCTTTGTTTCTTGATTTAAGTTATCCTCTTGTTTTTGTTGCTCCACCACCCTAACTAACCTGCAGAAAATAATCTCAATATAACTGCCTAAAGTATTTGAATGCTATTTAAACCATCTCTTATAGGTTTTTGTAAAGTCACATGCGTAGAACATATTTTTTTAATACACAGTGGGAGATTACACTTTTTACAATCCTGGATCTTCTTGGGCTTTGTGTTTTTAATGTTATTCAGATTTGCTATCAGAGATTAACCGCTGAGAAAGCCTATTCCAATGAGCTGATGAATTCCTTGAGAAGAGATGCTGCTTGTAATATACATTGAAGGGAAAGTTTATACATAAGAAAACTTGTAGTTGAGGAATGATCATACAACAACAACAACAACATAACCAGTGTAATACCATAAGGTGGGGTCTATAGAGGGTAGAGTGTACGACTATACGCAGATCTTACTCCTACCTCGTAGAGATAAAGAGATTGTTTCCAATAGGCCCTCAAACTTAAATAAAGCCTGCCAAACAGTTTGAAAAAGGGATGGAAGTTCTCATCTGGAATAACTTCAAGTCCTTACAAAGGCCTCTATCACCATTCCTTAGAAGTAAGCAATCAGTCTGATTCCTAGCCACCACAGTACGGAAGGCAACCAATTGGTTCTCCTTTAGGAAACACCAATTTGCTATCATCAACTCAAAAGCTTTAGAGAAATTTAGAAGTGTGAATCCTCCTACGTTTCAATCCCCCAAACCAAAACCTCCATGCACATCATCATAGCCCTACAGGTGTCCCTATGTGACCATTGAAATCTCCTCCTACAAATATCTTCTCGCTGGGTGAAATACCTCTCACAACCTAGTCTAAATCCTCCCAAAAATGCTTCTTGACCTCTTCATTAAGCCCGCTTGTGGCACATATGCACTAATAATGCTCAATGTAAGCTCTCCCATGACTAACATAATCGACATAATCTTATCATTAATGTCACGACCCAAGCTAGGCCCTAGGCGTGACACTATGATTGGAACCTCAAAGGACCCCAACCAAGCCATCTTAGCATGTCATCAACCATTCATAAGATAATAAAAGCATCGATCTCAAGCTATATATGAAGAGGGGTATGGGCCTCATATGAACATCACAAGAGAAAAAGCAATTTAGTCCAAAAGAGAGATAGATCATAGACTCTTTACACATTGTCCAATCATGCCTCTAAACATATAACATAGGTAGGGGCTATGGACATGTTCCTAACTCACCCTAGAAAATAATGAGATAACATAGTCTCAAAATATCAATAAAAGCTAAACAACAAGCATAGGTAGAGTATCACTGGCTTGGCCTTGAAGCATGAGGACTCACCACAAAGTCTTCAACAATCTTCACAAATCGCCTCAAGATGAAGGAACACTAGACCCTACATTATTAACAATGTAGACAAAATATGCGTTAGTACGTTGGAATGTATTAGTACGTTGGAATGTACTAAGTATGTGAACAATGCATGATGTACATGGATATAGATGCATATAACATAGATAGCATGGTGCATGAGTCGTGAGATGTAAAACCACAATAACATAGACATAAAGTAAAACATGACCATAAGTTGTGGTCTAAACATGAAATTCATTAAAGGTTTAAAGTAACATAATCATTTTGTGAGAGATTTCCATAACCAACGATAAGACCATGTGAGCTACTACATGGAATCCAATGAACTCCTTCTATTGGGAAAAGGGGAATCTACTTGCCAAGGTAGAACTCTAAAACATATGCATGTACATCTTTAACTTTAACTTTGGGGGTCTACGTGGATCCACTAGCCAAGCCTACAAGGGTTCCTATGGTGGCACATAGTTAATGAATCAAGAGGTTGCTACTAGGATTTCCTTACCAAACCCACCTCATGACCCATTCGGTGCTAGGTCAAATCCCATGGAATATCTTAAACATAATCGTAAGCTTTGTAACATAACTTCATAGTAATAAGAGTAGCTCAGTAAAACCTATAAGAGTAACTCATTAAAACCTTATGATCTAATCAAGTGAGCATTGTCCTTTCACAAGAAGGGTCTATCATTACTAGGTGAGAAATGTCCTTTCACTAACATCATTTATCATTCTTTCGTAGGACTTCATAAAACATCATTGAATAACTTTGCATAACTTTGAAAAGAAGCCTTTATCCTTCATGATCATCATTCAACACAGACTAGGGAAATGGTGTAGGTTTCACTTCAAATCGACTTTAAAACATGAAATTTAATGAAATTCATGCATAGTTGTAATAGAAATCATCAATTGAAATTATGATTATAATAGCCCACATTAGTCATCATGAATCCTAGAAAGCCTTCGTAGAGAAATTACTTGAAAATCATCATAATCATATAATTAGATAATAATTCATGCTTAATTGAGTAAATAGACCATAATTGAAGAATAATTCATGCAATTGGATAAGAATGGAACAAAACTTATTATGGAACCATGAATCCTAAATAGAATTTGAAGAGAATCCATGGAAAATCATCAATTTCATGTAATTGATATGAATTCATATTAGGATAGATCAATAGTCATAATCTAGATCATAATTGAAGAAATTGAGTAGAAGTTGAGAAGACTCAAAATTTACATATTTGAAATTAGATGAAAAAGTGAGAATTTAGAAGGAGCTCCATAGAAGAAAGGAATCTATGGATGAAAACTCACATACCTTAAGTGATTACCTTGGAAAACTTGAGGAATAATGGAGGATTTGGCTTGATTTTGATCTTCAATGGAGTTTTTTCTTGGAGGAGAAGAAAACCCTGAAGTAGTTTTAGAGAGAGAATTTTTGTGACGTGTGAATTGTGGAAGAGCAAGGTTAATTTGGGGGTTAAAGGCAATTTATAAAATGGAATTTAGTGCCAAAAATCGCTCAAATTCACTTAAATAAGCTTTAAGAAAAAGTCTAATACTTTTTCACTTAATGCAGGAATTTTAAGGAAAAATTTGAACTGTCATGGAACAAGTTCAGGACGCGGAGTTGTTTCACCATGGTTTATTTTTGCGCGAAGTTCAATTTTGGCCAGATTTGACCAAGGAAAAAGTTAAACCAAGTTGAAACAAGTTCGCGACGCGCCCCTGTCGTGGACCTGTCGTGGACCCTACTGGATTAGTAATTTTCTAAAAATTTTTTTTTGTGATCCGCTTCACCTAAAAATCCAGCAAGGCCATTTTTTCAATATTTTATCTCATATATGATATCCCAACCATCAAAATACCTGAGGTATTACAATTAGCCCTCCCGACCTCGACCACTTGCTCCCTAGGACTCGTGTTAGCTAAAATGTCTACTCCATTCTAATTCCTCATCTCTCCTGGGTACCACAATTTAAACCTTTCCACATCCGGAGCCTTAGTACCTACTCACTTGGTTTTCTGGATGTGAAATATATATATTTTTTTTATTTTTTTGACAAAGGTAACAAGTTTGTATATAAATCTTCAGCGCTAAGGCTAGAATCCCAAAAATTTACATCACAAAGTTACATACAGCTGATTAGGCTCAGCAACCCAAAAAAGAGAAAAAGCTATCTCAGGTCCTATTTCATCTTACAAGGATCCTAGAATGTCTACAATTGCTACATGATCATCTATATACTCAGAACTACACCAGTAGCAAAAAGTGTTAATACAGTCCATTTTAATCTTATGTAAAGGACAGCTCATATTTTCGAAACATCTTGAATTTCTCTCTTTCCAAATGGTCCACCATATCACTGCTGGTATAATTTTCCATCTGTTTTTGTCTGTGCTACCACTCCTTTCATTGTTCCAGCTTACTAGAGCCTCACCTGCTCTTTCAGGCATGGTCCACCTTATACCTCTGAAACTGGTAAACAAGTTCCATAGTTGGCTGACTGTTTTACAATGTAAAAACAGATGGTTGATTGTCTCTGCTTTTTGCTCACAAAGAAAAATCTTGGACACATTTCTATGCCCCTCTTCATGAGGTTTTCTTGAGTTAGAACAACCTCTTTCACTACCAATCAAGTGAAAACTGCCACTTTGTATGGTATTTTCACTTTCCATGTAAGCTTCCAAGGTAAGAAGTTGATTTGAGACCCCATCTGATCCAAATTCTTGTATGCAGAGCTAACTGTGAAGAAACCTTTGGTGTGGCATTGCCATTTGAGAGTGTCATCTCCTTCCTTTGGTCCTGTATACTGATCCAAAGTGCCATAAAATTCAGTGATTCTTTCCATCTCCCAGTCTTGCATCAACCTTCAGGTTCCATCCTTGAGGAGTCCACACTTCTTACAAAGTTGCCTTCTGCTGCTGATTTAGTAGATAAATATCTGGAAAATGTTGCTTGAGACTACCACTTCCTGTCCGATCATCTTCCCAAAACATGATCTTCCTTCCATTGTTTACATTGAAATTTGTTCTTTCAAAGAAAACATGCCCCAAGTTTCTGATTGATCTCCAGAGACTGATGCCATATGCTGCAGTTACTTCTTTAGTCTTCCAAAAGCCTTCCTTCTCATATTTTGCTTATATTAGTCTTCCTTTTCCTTAGGATCTTTACCAACTCTATGAATTTCCCTGTCTACGACCCTAATCTTACTCTAGAGGCTTCTTAAATGCACTTATTGCCCTTGATCCTCACCTCCATCCCCAACCAACAACATGACCTTAGTCTACCATAGCAAATCAATGCCACTAAAGCTGATGAAACTAATCAGGGAAATAATATATGCAATGAGGGACTACAGGAAAAAATCAACAAGAAAATACAATAGGCAAGCAAACAATTAGGACAGATAGGCAGCATTAGCACCGGAGGATAGAGGCTAAAGAAGCAGAAACTGAATAAATGAATAAAATAGGGGCAAAATACCAACAAAGGCTGCACAATACCTAAAGTAATATGGGTTGAATCAAAAAAGCAAAAAAGATTGTGGATTTCTTAAAACATGGGGCAGCAAAAATGGTTAAAAGGACTGATTAAAATATCTTTTAATATTTTTATTAAGCATAGGAGAACTTTAAATAATCAAAATCTACAATTCAAAAATTCATAAAAGCTAAAATATCTCAACAACTAGAACAACCTAACAGAAATTTAAAATTCAAAATTATCCTAAACTTAAGCAAGTTATTATGCTAAAAAAGTTACTGCAATAACTTAAAGTACATTTCAACATTCCTCCTTTGCTTCAGTTGCTGCAATCAAAAAAATTGCTCCTACTCGAATTCTGCTACAACAGTTGGTGCTGAATTTTTTTGGGTCATGTGTTGTCATTATTTGTCGTATAGGTGTTAATTTTGTCGTATTTACATGTTGTTATGTGTTTTTAGTTATTAGTCGCTCCCTTTGTTCCCTTTCCTTTCCTTTTTATCATATCTAGTTTATTCTGCTTATGGATTTTTGAGACGAGGGTTCCCAAGAAACAACCTCTCTATTTCTATGAGGTAGTGGTGAGGTCTGCATACATTCTACCCTCCCCAGACCCCACTTGTGGGATTCCATTGGGTATGTTGTTGTTTTGCAGTTGATCTTGCACATTTTTAAACATTGATCTCATTTTTTTTTTTCATTTTCTTCATTTGATTTTGTACTTAAAAACACACCCGTGTAATCTTGTCTTATTGAAAATGTTTTAATCTGGAAAATGATAAGATTTGCAGGGAGGTGTTAATAAGGGTCGTTCTTCCATTACATTCCGTAAATTGTATCTCAAACTATGATTTCATTCGCATGATCAAATTTGATACTCTCTCCATCCCATTTAATGTGACACTCTTTTCTTTTTATTTCGTCCAAAAAAGAATGTCACCTTAGAAGAAGTAGAAACAATTTAACTTTAAAATTCTCCCCTTTTTTTCGGTAATTAACAATTTTATTAATCACCAAAGACCCTCATTACAAAACCCTAACAATCACACACTGATTGTTATCCCTTTCTGGAAAAAAACTAATTACTCTACATTACTCCTCTATAAGTCTTTATATTAAAACATCAATGATTGTATTTTAGCTCTAAAGGCTATTGGGGCTCTCATACCACTCATAAATGCTATCTCTTTTGCAATTGCTATTCACTGCTTTTGTTTGTCTTCAAATTTTCTCTGGTTTCTCTCCATCCACACTGGATGCACGTATTAGTATATACCCATTTGAGGATTTGAGCATTCTGTGTTTTGCCTTTTGTGTTCTGGATAATCCACTCTAAATGTTGCTCCCAATTAGTAGCTCAATAAGATGTTAGGTTCATCCAGTTGAGTAGTTTATGAAATAAGCTTTGAGTGAACAAGCATGATGCACATAGATGATCTCTCGACTCAAGCATGATGCGCATAGATGATCTCTCGACTCCAAATCTCTTTGACAGAGTTTACACTTCTGATCAACCTCTATGCCCCATGTAGCTAATCTATCAGTAGTCAGGAGTTTGTCTTGCAATTGTAATCAAAGTGTGAATCTAGCCTTAGGTCTTGCTGTATTTGCAAACATCAAACCTTTCCGAGGAACTCGATCTCTCTCCCCAAGAAGCTGTAGGTAAATCATCTTGATGGTAACTTTACTCTGTTTAAGGAGATGAGTTTGTTCTAGAAAGTTTCTGGCTGATATAATCTTCTTGACCATCCAAGATGCCTGTTGGGGTAATGGAACTGATATGATCTGATGATTCTTGATGTAGAAGCTGTGAATCCATCTTATCCAAAGCTTATCAGCTTTATGAGCCAAGTCCCAGCATGTCCTTGCCACTGCTGCCTTGTTCCATATTTGGAGATTAATAAGGTTTACACCACCTGCTGATTTGGGAAGACATACCTTGTCCCATGCTATTAGGGGCTTCTTTGTAATTGAGTTAGTTCCGGACCAGATTTAGCTTCTACAATATGCCTCAATAAGCTTTAGGATTTTAGCAGGAATTACAAATAGTTGAGCCCAATAAGCTTGAATGCCAAACATAGTTGTGTTCTGCCTGCATAAGAAAGCTTTTTTGCAGTCCAGGAGGAGATTCTTGCTACGTCTCTATCAATAAGGGGGGTCCATTGGCTGACTAACATCTTCTTGGTGGATAATGGTATCCCTAGATATTTGAATGGTAGTTCTCCAAGAGCGAATCCAAACTGCAGTAATAAACTCTATTGTACTTGTTTATTTATGCCACCAAAGTAGAAAGAGCTCTGACCAATGTTTGCTTGTAGTCCAGAAGCTTGAGAAAATTGTTGAAAGCATTGGTAGAGGGCAGTAATAGAGGGCTGGTCGCCTCTTGCGAACAATAGAAGATCATCTGCAAAACATAGGTGAGTAATACCAAGTTTGGAGCACTCGGGATGATACTTGTACAATCTATTTTCCCTGAGATTACCCAGACATCTGCTCAAATGCTCCATAGCAATAGCAAACAGATAGGGAGAAATAGGATCTCCTTGTCTAAGTCCCTTAGCAGCGTCAAATGGCTCAGTTGCCTCTCTATTTATTACGATCGAGTAATGAACAGTTTGCACACACTCTAGAATCCATTTAATGAATCTAGTAGGAAAGCAAAGTGCTTCCAGCATTTGTTTCTGATAGCTCCACTCTACAGAGTCATATGCTTTCTGTAGATCAAATTTAATCATGCATCTAAGTGAAATATGCTTTCTAGCATAGGCTCTCACTAATTCATTAGCCAGAATGATATTATCAGCTATCTTCCTACCAGGAATAAATCCAGATTGTGCTTCACTTATTATGGTAGGCATAACTTGTTGCAACCTTGTAGCAAGAATCTTAGCAATTATCTTGTAAAGGGTAAGCAATTGGCCGATATTCTTTGATGTTATTTGGTGCAGCATTCTTAGGAATCAGGCTTATCATAGTACAATTAATTTGTCTGTATAATTTTCCTTATTGAAAGAAATCCAGTACTGCATCATTGATGTCCTCTTTGATTATTCTCCAGGTCCTTTTAAAGACATATGCATTCTATCCATCTACGCCAGGAGCTTTATCATCTTCTATTGCTTTCAGTGCTTTATATACTTCCTTTTCAGTGACATTTTTACACAGCTCCACTCCTTTAGCATGAGACAGAACTGGACCTTTTTGCATCACCTGAATGTTAAACAGCAGGAAGATTTGATTTGGATGTTCCCATAAGTCCTTTATAGAAATCCACAACCTCTTTTCTAATGCTGTCTGAATCAGTTAGTCTAGTCTTACCCCTGCAATAGATTGAAGTTCTTGTATTTGTTTCCTGGAGTTTCTTTCCTTTACCCTTGTTGAGAAGTATTTATTGTTGGCATCCCCTAACTTTATCCAGTAAGCTCTTGATTTCTGTCTCAGGGCACTTTCTTCAATGTTACTCCATCTTTCAATGTCCTGCAAGCATTGTTTTTCTTTAAGGAACAGTTCATCAAAGCATTGTGCAACTATCTGGCTTTGAACTTGAGCAATATCCATTCTAGCCTTGGTGATCTTTTCTGTAATATTCAAAAATTCCTACTTATTAAGTCTTTTCAGAGTAGGCTTAAGATCTTTGATCTTTGTCCACACTTTTGCCATCTTTACTTTTGGGCTCTTCTGGTTCCAAATTAATGTCACAATACTATCAAAAGTTGAATGATCAGCCCAAATATTAATGAATTTAAAAGAAGTTTTGGCCCTCCGTATAACCTTTTCCACTGTGAGTAGCATGGGAGAATGATCAGAGGTATTACGAAGATCATACTTAGTAGTTACATGTCCCCACTGCATCATCCATTCTGAGTTCCCAAAGACACTATCAATTCTGCTGCAAATCCTATTTGTTCCAAGTTGTTTATTATTCTATGTATAATAATCTCCTCTCCATGGTAATTCATGCATCTGTATGGTTTGGATGGACTCAGTGAAATCTTTGATCTCTGCAATGGTGACAGGAGCCCCATATATTCTATCATTCAGGTGAATTACAGCATTAAAATCTCCTCCTATTATCCATGGCTGTGAAACACCTTGGCTAATCTCTATCAACTTGTCCCAGAGGAATTTTATTTGCTCTATAGAGTTAAATCCATATATCACAGTAAAGAGACAATTAAGATCACTTGTAGTACAAGTAATGTAGCAGTGTATAAGTTGGGAAGTGGCGCATATGTGATTAATTGTATAATACTTTGATCCCAAACTATCCATATTCTACCATTGACTGCATCTTGATAATTGTGTAATGTGTGCCAGTTTGTAGTAATTTGATTAGCTACTTTGGTTGAGTTGTGCTCTTCCACCCTTGTTTCAACCAAACATGCAACTTAATATGATTATTCTTCAAATAGTTCTTCAACTCCTTTTGCTTGTGCCATTTATTAATACCTGTCACATTCCAGATCATCCAACTCATTGAGAGGATTTAGTAACGGCTCCTTTATCAGGAAGATGTTTATTATTAACACATGTCTCTCTGATCTCTGCTGTTCCCCTTCCTTTGTGATTCCATGCTCAATATTGGGAAATTCATCATATCGTACAAATTCTCCTTTTACCCTTAATTGATTTTCAACGACACAAATATGCATGGATGATTCTAGACCACAAGTTTTAGAAGTCTTCCTTTATTTCTTAAACACTATGTCAAGTCAATAGGTGCCACATAAAATGAGACGGAAGGAGTAACTTTTATCGCTGTAAATTTGTGGGTCATTGACAGAAAGCATGCTTCTTGCTATGGTTGAGAAGTGGGTTAAAATCGATATTGGTTGAAAAAGCCTTATGTCTTAAAATAAGCATGGATTGAATTGGAAATAGGTATGAATTAACTGGTAGAAAGTTGTTTTTCAATGAACTCGTAGATCACATAAGATCAATGAGGCTCTTGATAGAACTGTTGGTTTTTAAAAGATGGTGTAGCGAAAATGGTTAAAAGTATTGATTTGGAACTTCTTTCAATATTTTTATTAAGCATAGGTGGGCTTTTAATAGCCAATTTGAACACATAATATACAGAAAATCTGCAATTAAAAAAAAGTTAAAATATCTGAACAACTAAAACAAACTAATAGAAATTTAAAATTCAAATTCATCCTAAAACTAAGCAAGTTATTATGCAAAAGTTATTGCTATAACTTAAGTTGCTGCAATCCGAAGAAAAATTGCTCCTCCGCAAATTTTGCTTCAAAAGTTGGTGCTGAATGTTTTTGACTGCATTTGAACTTGCACATTTTAAAATATTGATCTTTCTCTTCTTCTTTCTTTTTCTTCTTTTTATTTTGTACTTAAAAAAAAACCCCATAATAATGTTGTCTTGATTGAAAGCGTTTTAATTTGGAAAATGATAAGATCTATAAGGAGTGTTAATCGTTCTTCCATTACAACATCTTATAAATCGTAAAAAGAAAAATAAATAAATAATTCGTTTCAAAATATGATTTCATTCATATTGACCAAATTTGATAGTCTTTATAGGTGGAAATTTGTGGGGCATTAAAAAAGAGTTGTTGCTTGCCATGGTTGAAAAGTGGGTTAAAAATTGATATTGGTTGGAAAAGCCCTTTGTGTTTAAAATAAGCACGGGTTAAAATGGATGGAAAATAGGTCTGGATTAAAACTGGTAGAAAGTTGCTTTACAATGAACTCACTGATCCCGTGAGATTAATGAGATCTTGATATTACTGTTGGCTTTTTAAAAGATGGTGTAACAAAAATGATTAAAAGCATTGATTACAATTTCTCTCAACAATTTTATTAAGCATAGGTGGGCTTAAATAGCCAATTTGAAGACATAACATGCAAAAAATCTGCAATTCAAAAGAGTTAAAAGGTATTTGAACAACTAAAACAACTAAATAGTGTAATAGAAATTTAAAATTCAAATTCATCCTAAACCTAAGCAAATTGTTATGCAAAAGATTACTGCAATAACTGAAAGTACATTTCAACACAGATGCTAATAAGAATTAGGAACAGGGGAAATTGAGTGATAGACCCCGAATGGAAGGTACAAATAAAGACTATTCAATCAGATTATCCACGAAAAGGTTACAGAATCATACTATCCGAACAAGAAATCCAACTGCAGAATCAAATCCTAAATTCGTAAAACTCTACTTCTATGTTCTTCAAAATACTGGAAGTCGTACAAATAAAGACTATACAATCAGATTACCCATGAAAAGGTTGCAGAATCAGACTATCCGAACAAGAAATCTGACTGCAGAATCAAATTCTAAATCCTTAAAACTCTACTTCAATGTTCTTTAAAATACTGGAAGTTGAATGTGACTTACAAGGGACTTAATTACCTAACAAGAAAGATTGCAAAAGCAGAATAAGAACTCAAGATGAGCAAGAAAGGTTTCTGAAAATATAAACCCAGAACAAGAAGGAAAGGGGCACAAGATAGATAGAACTGGTGGATGGCAAGCCGTTGAAGATGAGAGGGACCTCGGTGATGCTTGGGCGATTTTCTGGTCAGATCTGAGTGGTCGTGGCGAGACAGACAGTGGTGCCACAGTTTCCCTCCTGTTCGCTGCCTAGGGTTGGGTTAAACAATGAAGAAGGGAAGAGAGAGAAGAAGAGGGAGGAGAGAGGAGAGAGGAGAGGAGGAGAAGAGAGAGAAGGGGTTGAGGGAGATACCCAGTTTGGTCTTTGGCGGCCTCCGGTGAAAGTGCGATGAAATCAGGAAAGAGATGGCCATTATCAGTGGGAGAGGGATGGAGGGATGGAGAGAAAGAGATTCATATATACACATGAAATCCTACACAAATAAAATCAATCATCCATCAGTATTCATGAATTGAGGAATGGTCAAAATTTCAAATATTTTTATTACTTAACTGATTTTTGCTTGTTTATTTGTTGTGAAATATGGTTTCATCTGTTCTTCAATTCAGTGCTCATATTTCTCGTCACTTTTTCTTGATAATCCTTGCATAATGAACATTGTTTCCTTAGAGGCTTGCTTTAAATACATGTGTAGGGAGTAATAGTTTGTTATATTTTTCTTGAAACAGTTATGGGCTCACTTGGACATTCATTAATAAGGTTGTCTGTCTATGGTTCAATACAAGCCGATGGAGAAAGCTTTGGCAAGTATAGCACAGAAGACGGTAGGAGGGTTATTTCAGACATAGGTCCTGGTGGTGGATCTGGTGGAACAATTCTTCTTTTTGTTCAGTCTTTGGTCCTTGGTGATTCTTCTATTATGTCAACTCTGGGAGGCCATGGTAATCCGAATGGCGGTGGCGGCGGTGGTGGAAGGATTCACTTTCATTGGTCGGACATTTCTATTGCAGATGAATACCTACCTATAGCAAGTGTAAAAGGCACGATCAATGTCGGGTTCGTATCTAATCTAGTGTGCATACTCATTCTGTAACTCGAATTTGCTTGTTTGGTATGTTTTGTTTTCTGAAATATGAAGAAATAAATATCAGTACTGTAGTAGCGAATATTGAGTAGTTTCTTTGGACCTGTAACCATGATTCTTTCAGGCTGACCAGGCAGTTGAAAGATAAAACCAAAGATATGTACATAGTCAAATTGTTTTTACCAACCTGTGAGTAAGGGATTCATTAAAAGGAAACAGCATATTTGGTTTGCATTATCTTTATCAATCCAGATAATTAGCATCTTAACAGAGTAAGACTGCTTTTCTTGACTGTAATGCGAGGAGTTTCAATCATTTGATTCTGAATCAAAGCACAGGTAGGGATTTAGCTTCTATAACATGAATCTTTGTTGTCTATGTAATGTTCATTAGATCAGGTGCCTGAACTTTTTGGGTAGCTGTTACTTCTTGAGTTGTCAAGGCTAGATAATTATCTATGTTGCTACACTTGGTTATGCTTAAAATTTACATTCTTGTACTATTAATGACACTCATTTATTTCCAATCCTTACTGGATATCATTCTGATAATGGAAGTGCAGAGGAGGAATTGGTAGAGGTCTGGGGCAAGACGGAGAAAACGGGACTCTTAGCGGCAAACCTTGCCCAAAGGGGCTTTATGGGATATTCTGTCAGGTAACATGTAATTTTTTAAAAAATACATTATCAACACTTGCAATTTCTTCTTACGATTGAAATTAATTGAAAAAGTTTTGAGGCCTGCCTGAAGAATTCGATGCTCGTCCTAAAAAAGAGATACACAACCATATGCGTTGAGATTGCATTTGCTGACCAAAATGGCTTGCATGTTTAATCAAATTCTTGGTCTAAAAGATTTTATGGTTCATAGTAAAATTCTTCTACATTTTGAAAAATCTCACCTGACAGTTAATTTTTCTGCAATTTTATCTTCCAGTTCACCGATGAGAAATTTCATGTATGCTACCACTAATTGCATGTTGTCTAACCTTGTTGCTCATCAAACGGGTTTGATCACGCTTACTTTGTATTTACTTCTCAACTCTCTCTCTCTCTCTCTCTCTCTCTCTCTCTCTCTCTCGGGTTTGATGTAGACTCTTGTCAGCTCATTCAATGTTTGCTGTCCATGATATTTGGATAATCTTTAACCTTTATCTTAAGAATGTGGAATCTATGTTTAACATTATATTTTTCTGTGTTTAAATATGTGGATAAAATAATGCAGGAATGCCCTGTTGGTACATATAAGAATGTAAGTGGATCTGATCGATCCCTGTGTGCTAAATGTCCATCTCATGAGCTTCCTCATCGGGCTCTACATATTTCTATAAGAGGTATGTTCAGTCTTTATTTTATGGTTGAGTGGTCATTTCATCCTGTCCTTTTGACAACTTATTAGTTTCCAGTGTCCAGTCTCATTGACATATTTTTCACTGGTAGATTTTTCTCGTGACTTCTACTGTTTCAGGATTAGCGTCTCTTGATTGATAGATGTGTATAAGTTGGTAGAAGAATTGGTGAAATAAGATTGTTTTAATTGAATAATAGCATTTATTCTAGAATATGATTTGTAAGAACTTCAAAAGTTATTTTAATCAATGGTTTTATTATATAAACTTTTTGGGTGGTGTTTTAATGCTGCAGGTGGTGTCACTAATACTCCATGTCCGTACAAGTGCATTTCTGATAGATATCACATGCCACACTGTTATACAGCACTTGAGGAGTTGATTTACACCTTTGGTGGACCGTGGTTATTTGGTTGTCTTCTTTTCAGTCTCCTAATCCTTCTAGCCCTTGTTCTTAGTGTGGCTCGAATAAAATTTGTCAGTGCCGATGAATTACCTGGTCCAGTGCCAGCACGTCGTGGATCTCCAATTGATCGTTCATTCCCTTTTTTAGAATCACTAAATGAGGTCCTCAGATCCACCTTCTATATTTCTATCACTTCTATATTCAGCTACTGTTTCACCAAGATTTATGCATGGCATATTAGGAATGTCCTCTTGATAGATATTTTGATTTTAATATAAGCGTGTTATTTTAGGTGCTGGAGACAAGTAGAACTGAAGAATCGCAAACACATGTGCACAGAATGTACCTTTCAGGGAATAACACTTTTAGTGAACCTTGGCATCTCCCTCATTCTCCTCCTAAAGCAGTAACAGAAATTGTGTATGTTCTCTCGTATCTGCTGTTAGACTAAAGGCTTGCCCATGTATTTCATGTAGGAATGCTCAAACTTGTTCCTCATTAATTCTAGTGGTTTAAGAATTTATTTGCGGGCACTTATATGTTAATGTCTATGTCGGTAGTTTTTTTCTTCTAAAACCATGGTATCAAGGCCTGCTTGCGGACACCTGGACTGATTCCACAGGTGCCTGCTACATTCCACTCTGCCTGGATTTGAACCTGAACCTTCGTGATTCTCAGTCCACTTTGTTGGTCGCTGGGACACTCTGTTGTGTTCTGTGATTGTACTTTCTTTTCATCCAAATGTTCATGAGAATTTTGTAACATTCAAAGACTTAATTGAATTGTTAAACATATCAGATATGAAGATGCATTCAACCTATTTGTGGATGAGATAAATGATTTGGCTTCGTATCAGTGGTGGGAAGGGTCAGTATATGGCATACTTTGTACTTTTGCATACCCACTTGCGTGGTCATGGCTGCAATGGCGTCGGAAGAAGAAAATGCAGCAACTGCGTGAATTTGTTCGTTCCGAATATGATCACGCTTGTTTACGCTCTTGTCGTTCACGTGCGCTCTACGAAGGACTCAAGGTCTATCCTGTCACCCTTTCAGCAAGTTATCATAATAGAGTTCCTGAATGCCAGTCGAGATATTTATGTATGACGTCCATGCAGCTTAATTTTCTCCATGATATATATTGCATGGGTATAAATGTTTGACCAATTAGTATATGTTCTTTTAAATTTTGAAACTTTAGTGAAGTTTATATAACCAGCTTAACTTGATTTTGATTGAGATGTAGTTTTTTTCCTCTAAAAAGAAAATGATATTTTAGATCGTGTAACTATGATTCTACGACCTTGTAACAATTGAGACACTCTTGTCTGTATCTATCTTTGCAGTTGATGGTAGATTTGCTTCGGGATAGCTTCATTTGAATGACTGAATGATAGAACTGAAATGAAAGTTAGTAGAGTTTCTGCATGTGATTTATTTTCCCCTGAACTCCATCAACCTTTAGAAATGTGCTTATGGCATGCGTTTAACTGCTATATGAGAGCATTCACATAGTTGCAGTTTGTGAGTGAGTTGTAAAGATTGTCTCCAACTTGCAAGAAATTACAGCATATACGAGTCAGTCTAATGCTGTTGGTTAGACTTGATATTAGGTGTAACTTTTTGATGCCATTTTTGCTTCATTCTCGTGGATGTTTACCACCATAGGTGTTGATCAATATCGATTCTAGTGTAGGTAGCTGCAACTTCAGATCTGATGCTTGCATATGTGGATTTTTTCCTTGGGGGAGATGAGAAAAGGGATGACCTGCCGCCTCCTCTCCATCAGAGGTTACCAATGTCTGTACTTTTTGGAGGAGATGGATCTTACATGGCTCCTTTCTCTCTTCAAAGTGACAATATCCTGACCAGCCTCATGAGTCAGGTTTGTATTTATTGTTAAGTAAGATGACTAACCATTCAGGATTTTGTGGGTAAATAATTTCTTTTAGCACTTCTGTTTCGCCTTCCCTTTCCTTAGAAAATTTGAAATATGTATTCTTCTTCTTTTTATATCCCATTGCAGTCAGTGCCACCTACAATTTGGTATAGATTAGTTGCTGGTCTAAATGCACAACTGCGTTTAGTTCGCCGCGGACATCTGAGGGCTAATTTTTGTCCAGTTATTAGGTGGCTTGAGACCCATGCAAATCCATATTTACGTGCCCATGGCATACATGTTTATCTTACTCGCTCTCAACCTTCAGCCAGTGGTTATGACCAGTTTGGACTACTTGTATGCACTGTGGAAAATGAACCAGTGATGCCATCAGAAAGCCAGAACAGATCTTTATTGCTCGAGAAGCATCCACGGTGATGATTCACATGTTGTTTTAGTTATTTGCTTCGATCTATCCTATAGTTGCTTGATTCTCTTTCTTTGGATGCAGTACACCTGCTAATCGTTGGAGAAAGGCATTTGATCTTGTTAGAGTCAATGAAAATGCAACAATCCAGAAAAGAATACCTGGAGAAGTTTTACACGACAAAAACCTACAGAAACTTAAAGACCAATTGACTCTATGCTACCCATTCTATTATATAATTCGTAACACAAGACCTGTTGGCCATCAGGTATGTTTCATCTCAGGTACTTTTGCTGTTCTTCTTTCTTGATCTGTCATCCTCACAAGTTGCTGACTAATATGCTTGTTCTATATTCTTGCAGGATGTTATTGGTTTGGTCATCTCAATACTCCTATTAGGAGATTTTAGTCTAGTCTTGCTCACATTGCTACAGCTGTATTCAATTTCAATGCTAGATGTGTTCTTCTTTTTGTCTATTCTTCCTCTTGGTATACTTCTTCCATTTCCAGCTGGAATCAATGCTTTATTTAGTAATGGACCTGCACGATCAGCAGTGCCTGCCCGTGTATATGCTCTATGGAATATCATTTCAACAATTAATGTTGTAAGTAGCCAGGGACTTTATGCAAGTTTTTTACTTTTTTTCCTGTGTCACCAATAAGATGACAAATGCTCCTTGTTCCTATGCTGTCTTCTCTCTTTTGCCTAGATTACCTTGATGAATAATTGATGCCCGATGCTACAGCTTTGCCTTTCATTTGCTTGTATTTGTTTAGAATAGGCAAGCAACGTGTTTTGACATTTTCTGATTCCAACCTTATTTCCTTACCCTCGAGTGAACCCTATGCCTTATGGTCAGCCCAATAGCTAACTGAATAGAGTTTGATTTTATCCATTTTACCAGTTGAAGGAGCATCCATATCAATTGTTTCTTCAATGATATAATTTTGGACCTGCTGGTAATTTGAACAATATAAGCCCTTATAATCATAGCTATGGATGAGTCTTCGATTGTATGGCTTGATGATCTTGCTTAACAATGACAGTTTTCACTGCTGATATTTAATATTTTTTATTTTCGAAACAGGTAGTAGCTTTCATTTGTGGATTTGTTCATTTTCATAGCCAATCCTCGGCGAAAAGACATTTGAACTTTCAGTCGTGGAATTTTAGCATGTAAGGATCGTGAGGCCAGTAAATTAGATTATGTTGGTTGGTGTTATTAATGGTGTTTTTGGTGCAGGGACGATAGTGGTTGGTGGATGCTGCCTACTGGACTTCTCCTATTTAAAACAGCGCAAGCAAGTCTTATAAATTACCATGTCGCCAATCTCGAAATTCAAGATCGCACTGTGTACAGTAATGACCCTGATGTTTTCTGGATGTCGTAAAAGAAATTCTTCCTTGGTCATTCTTTTATTCATTGTCTATAGTTTTGTAGATAGAGGCCAATTATGTATAGGATAATACGAGGGAGCTGGTATGTGTGGTGTAAGTTGAACAAGTTGTGTAAAAACTTTTGGTAATGCATACAGAAGAATTTTATGTTTACTAACCCTTGAAGCCTGTTTTATAACTGCAAAATTTTCTGCGCTTATAGCTAGTTGACAAGCAGGACTTGACAAACAAATAATCGGAATTTCAACTTGACACCAAATCCATAAATTGGAAATATCGTATACAAATCTTACCTGGAAACGTTTGCTATCGAGTAGGGCTGTGTATTGATTTCGGTTTTCAAGTATCAAATTAAATTATTTATGTTATGTTTTTAAATTTATAAATCAAATCAAATTAATTGAACTCAAGTCTTTCAATCTCAAATTTCTGGTTTTTCTTTCATACTAACAAGTGCTTCAAATATTTTTTTAGTCTCATCAAAATACAATTATTTAGGAGTTTTTTTTTTTTAAGAAATAACAAAATATGATATTAATAGTGACATTTAATATTCAACAGAAAATAATAATAAAATTGTATAAAACAAATATTGTAAATAATTGTCTAAAGTTTTTTCAACAAATATTGTAAATAACTATCTGAAGTTTTTTCTTTTTTTTTTTTAAAAGAAATAACAAATCTGATATTAATAGTGACATGAAATATTGAACAGAAAATAATAATAAAATTATATAAAATAAATATTGCAAATAACTGTCTAAAGTTTTTTTTTAAGAAATAACAAAATATTTTAATAGCGACATTAAAATATTAAAAAAAGCTAATAATAAAATTGCATAAAAAGATATTATAAATAAATAAATAAGTCATAATGAAAGTGATCATAAATTTAAAGTACTAGATCATGCGAAAATAAGTACGTTATCAACTTGAAAAAAAAATGACATATTTTTCTTTTTAAAAAAGAATGACCCATTTTCCATTTGGCAACATTTTAAGTTTAGCTTTTCCCATGAAATGTTTAAGACCACAAGATTAAAGCGTATTTTGGTACATTTGATATAACTTTAATGTAGGACTACAAGATTGAAAGCTTTCTTTTTTTTTTTCTTAAATTCAGTAATAAGACTAGGTCATTCTTTTTGAAATTGAGAAAATATTAATTGTATGACAAAGTATTAAAGAAAAACTAAAATGAGGTTATGTATTTTAATTATCTAAACTAATGTAAAACTAAGAAAAATAAATATTTAATATCATTGTCACTTTTAGTGTCAAATTTATCTTTTTTTGCTAGCATTAATATTGATTTCATTTTAGTTTGAGCTTTATCAGAGTTACTAATATCTGTGATTTTTTTTTTTATAATTAATATGGGTCATGGACTCGATTTTATTAGAAATAGTAAAAAAAGTTTGGGCTCGTGTAAAGCATACAAAAGGGGTTCAAAATTAAAAAAAAAAGACCCGATCCAAGAAAATAGATTCATATCAAGATAAAATAACCATAGTTTCCTAATACATATACTTCCTCTTCCACTTTGTCCACCACATGTGATGTTCCCTTAGTCTCCATCCCTCAGCTTTCTCATTCTTCATTTGTGGGTGATCAATATACTCCACGATTGTCCTTGTTTTCTTTCTTCTTCGGCTATCAAAGGTAATAATCCAATGCCTCTTTCGCTATCTTCCAAAAACCTTTGCTAACTTCCTTTTCGTCTCTGCCAAGTGTCATCTCCGGGAGAAAGGTGTGAAAATTGAAGGTCTAAGCTCTAGCGCTCCTATCGCAGTCTTACCCTTGTGAGTATCTCCACTTCCTGCTCTAGAACAATCCTTTCCTAGCTTAACTGATTTACACTATTGTTTAGAGACAAGAGGAGAAATGAGTTTCTCACGCGGCTAGTGAGACCTTCTACCTGTGCTTCTATGTTTGGGTGATGTCTAGTTCTTAACTCTTCCTTTTGCTAGTCCTAAGTTATTTTTTGAGGGCTGATATAGTCTAGGATAGTTAGGATTAGCACAGTAAAGTTCATTCATGTTGTGTTCTTGTAAATATTATTCTGTGCAAAACTTGTGTTCTGCTAGCACTGATCCTTTCTGCTTTGTTAAAAGAAGAGATGTGATGCTTATCTGTGTTAACTATGCTCCTTGCTGAACTTAGTAAATCACCAAATCCCCAAAAAGGTTGTTTATTTTCTGCTTCAAATGCAGTATTTGCTATGTGGTCAGCCAATTGATTTGCTTCTCCTATGTGTGTATGATTTGCATGTTTTGGGTTTCAATTATCTTCCAAGTGTCCTCAATGATCTACATTATCTCCCATGGGACCTTCTATCCTCTCTTTGGGATCCTGTAGATGCTTAGAGAGTCAGTTTCTATTGTTATATTTCGATATCAATGTGAGATACCAAAATCAATAGCTTTCCATATTGTTATGAATTTTGCAATGACATTAGTAGCAACTCCTATAGGCCCAGCCTCAACATAAATTCCATCGCCATGCCAATCTCTATAACAAAAACCATAGGAGCTGATCCCAAGACTCCCCCTACTGACACTATCGATATTGCATTTGAACCCACCAGTATTAGGGCCCATGCATCTGACCAGGGTGTAGGATAACTTAGGACTGTGATTTTGCATAAGATCCTAGCAATCTATCCAACATCAGTACATTATTCCAATCTAGGTATACTATTTGAATCAGCTGCTAGGTTATTTTCAAATAATTTTGTTGCAGCTTATTGTAGACCTCCTTTCTATCCTCTTTGAGTTCCTCATTTTCCACAGTCCCAGACAAGTATTGCTAGAATAACATATAATACTTGCATTCTTCTCAAATTTCCAGCAAACCTCCACCACTTGAAAATTATGGTGCCCACCTGGGAGTCTTCCAAAGCAAAACTTGCACAAGTAACAAAGTTCTTCCGTAGCTTTTGAGTCGTGGAAGAGGTTAGAAAACAGTGATTTATAGTTTTCTCAGCTCCAACATTACAACACCAGCGTCTTGAAACAGTGGATACTCCTATTGTTCTGAGGATATCATCAGTAGGGGCCTTCCTTTTTAGTAATCTCCATAGGAAGAAACTAATTCTGTATGTAGGGTGACCCATATCTTCTTGTACCACTCAACTTTTTGTCTTCTTTGTCTCACAATATGATAGGTTGACCTGACTTAAAATTGCCCATAAGGGCATCCTATCCACCAAGCTTTATTATTTACCCCTCCTACCTTTGTCTGGATATCATTAATAATGTATTCTTCCATCTCTTGAGTTAACACATTCTCTAACAGTTGGGATTTCCAGCAACCATGTTCAGTAAAGCTTTTCAACTCTACTTCTTCCTCCTTAACAACTTTCGCTTTAATGAAGTGGAGCCCCAAATCTGGTAAAATTGTCATACCAAAAGCTAGAGTTACCCGCCTTTAGCTTCCACTAAATATAGGGTTCCACATCATCCATGACTTGCAACATACTTTTCCAGATATGTGAAGTCCTTGTACTTTGGACAAAGTTTGGATAAATTTTTTTACAGTATTTATTCCCCATATAAGCACTCCAAAGAGTATCAATACTAGTCCTGAAATTCCACCATAACTTTGCCATTGTAGCCTTATTGAGCTCAAATAAAGACCTTATGCCTAGTCCTCCTTCATCTATAGAAAAACACAAGGCATCCTAATAATCTCAATGCTTTATCTTTTGACTTCTAGTATTGCCCCAAAAGAACTTGGTGTGACACCTTGTAACTCTATTCTTTTATGTATCCATTGTTTTAAGCCTCATTTGGTTAGATTTGAGGTGTATTAGGTTTATGGGAGACTCCCAATACCTAAACGAGTTCAAGACTCCCCTAAGATTTAAATTTTGGGTGATGGTTCATGCAAGGGTCAATTATAAACCAGCATAACTTTTAGCATATTTGAAACTAGGTAGGCCATGAAACGTCAAATTAAATCTATTTGAGTTAGATTCTCAACGTATATGGTTTCACCTCATTTTGAGCTCGAATTAAGGAGTTATGACTGTTTTCGTGAGACCCTCCCGTGTAGTGAATTCACACGGGCAACTTGATGGCCAGTGTGCCTTTTGATGGTATGTTTGGGGCAGCTGGGGCTGGAAAGAACTATTTTTGCCACCAAGAAAGGTGGCATGGTCAGTGGCATGGGCCGTGTGCTCCACTACTGACCATGGGAATGGCCACAAGGTGTGCCAAAGCAAGCTTGTTAGACTTGGAGAAAATGTGTCTAAGGTTGGTACCACGGGCATTGTTGACGGGCTGTATGGAGTGGGATGGCCTGTGTCACCTAGGCGTGTGAAGACCTACAACTCTTTTGTCTAAGTGAGGTGGGAAGGACCAGTAAATGGTCCATGTAACACTACACAGTCCGTGAAAGCAACCGTCAAAGTGATATCGACGCTAAAGTTTTCTCAAGTGTTTCAATTCCCTTTTCTTGTCTAAGTCTTGCCTCACGGGCACTCCACACAACCCGTGGAGTGTCACAAGTCAGTAAAGTCTCTAATGAGATGATACTTTTCAAATTTTTCCATCCATTCACTTATGGTGTCTTTGTAAATTTTAATTACTCTAATGCCCTTTTTAGACTTCAAATGCTATCCTAATCTTCCTAAAAGACCTAAACACTATCCCAAAGGATAAAACACATTACTCCCATATAAAATACACTCTCAATTCTCTCAAAATTCTCCAAGCCCCAATTCAATTTCAAGGAAACCCAAGGACAAGATTGGATTCAAAGATCCCTTCCAAGCCTCCATTCTTCCCAATCTCAATTCCAAACAACTTTAGACCTAAGGTATGTGGTGTTGAACCATTGGTACTTCCACCCATGGTGCCTAAAACCTATTTTGCTTAATAATACATGATTTAAAGTTGAGTTTACATATGGGTCTTCTATATTGAGAAATTTACTGCACAATGATTTAGTTCATGAAAGTATGATTGTTTTAGCATGTTTTGAGCTTCAAATCTTGGACCTAATGTTGGATTTGATGAGGGGATTTGATGTGAATTTCTTGGGGGTGTTTCAAGGTGCTTATTGATACTTTTATCATTGATTTTCTTAGATGATTTCATCTTTAAATTGCATGGCCTTTTACCCTCATTACACCCCCAAGTGTTTGATAAAATGTTCGAATGTAATTTCTTAAGTAGTTGAACGTCCAAAGCATGATATATGATATGAATGATGTTATGATGATGAAATAAGTTTATGTATATGATTATTGCCATATGAAGTGTTGCACTAGAGTATATGATAAATCCTATATAAGGTGTTGCATTAGACCATACCTGATCCTAGGGGACAAGAGCCTGGGTAACCATATTGGACGTTTATACTCATCAACCACGTGAGGGGTTCATACCTCATCACCGTGCTGGTAAGGTATGATTACCATCAACCATATGAGGGGTTTACATCACACAACCACCAAGGGATTTATACCTTTAATAGCTAGCTTGGTCTCTTCTTCACATATGATATCCTATATAAGCATGAGATTACTTAAACATGTTTTACTTAAGCATTAATCATACATGACACATTGTTTATTATGTCTATTGCTTAATATCGTGCATTTTGATTATGATGTCTACTTCTTGTTGCATTGCATCCCACATACTTAGTACATTCAAATATACTAACGCATACCCTTGCCTACATGATATCACCATGTAGGAATCAGTGCTCAAGTTGAATATCTATACCTCCTCCATATGGCTAGTCAATGCTAATCCAAGCTTATTAGTGAGTCCTCCATTTCGGGGACCTTAGTCTATATTGCTATTATATATGTATTGAGATACTATCTTATGTTCTATTGACTATGAAGGTGAGCCCGATAGCTTTGTATTGGCCCCACTTATTATATGTATTTAGAGGTATTTATTGGACGAGTTGTGTATTTATGATATGAGCTATGACTCTTTGTCTTTGATGTTGATGTTTTGACAAGCTATCCCTTAGGCCCTTATTCCTTTTGCTTACTTTATGTCTTTTATATGCTTCCGCGATCAAGGATGTGTAATGACAAGTTAGAGGCTTGCTTGGGGTTCCTTTGGGTTCCCCATTCGCCATGTCACTTCTAGGCCCTAGGCTTGGGTCATGACACTTGGCAAATGTCTAATGCATTCATCTAGTGACTATTTTGGTGGGAGCCATGGCTGAAAGAATATACACTGGCATAGATTTTAGGACATGCTTAACTAGGTCAAGCTTACCACCAAAAGATAAGAATTTATTTTGCCAGGATAGGATTTTCCTAGAAATTTCCTGGTGAGATCCTCAAAAAATGAGCTCTTGTTCCTCCCATCGAACACTGAGCAACCTAAGTATGTGATAGGAAATTCCCCTTGTCTAATCCCTGTTAGCTTTGTCAATCTTATAGAATAAATCATGGGAGTATTTTAATGAAGATAGAAAAAACTCTTTGATTTATTAATAAGTTGGCCTGAGATATCTTGATATCTTTTCAAAACCTTCGTCATTTTAATTACAGAAGCTTTCTCACCAGAACAGAAAAGAATGGTGTCATCTGCATAGGACAAATGATTTATTTTCGAGCTCCACTTCGGTAATCCATATCCAATAAACTTCTCATCCGTATAAAGATTATTTAGACCTCTAGATAGCATTTTTGCAGCAATAATGTATAGAGTAGGGGATAGGGGATCACCTTGCTTGAGTCCTCTTGAAGATTGAAAAAGAATCATAGGATTGCCCATTCACCAAGACTGAATATCAGTTATTGAAAATTAATCTCCACACCATATTAATCGTGATCTCAGAGAAGCTAAACTTCCTCAAGTCCTTGGTTAAGAAAATCCAGGAGACCTTATCATAAGCCTTGGCTATGTCTAGCTTAACTACCATATTCACATGTATTTTCCTCCTATTAATGTCAGTAATAATTTCCTAGGATAGTAGGACATTTTCAATAATGCTTTTTCCTTTAACAAAGCTAGACGAATTTGGAGAGATTATTTTGGGCAAGACCTCCACTATTCTGTAATGTAGCACTCTTGAGATGATTTTATTAATGAAACAACTTAATCTAATAGGTCTTAAATCTGTTAATGATCTTGGAACTTCCTTCTTTGGGATTAAAACAAGATTAGTGTGAGTAATATACTTAGGACGTAAATGTCCATAGAAAAAAGCTCTAACAGCCTTTGTCACATCATTGCCGGTGATATCCCAACATTTTTAAAAGAAAATACTTGAGAAGCTATCTGGGCCAACAATACTGTCACCACTAAGTTCAAAAACTACCTTTTTAACTTCATCCTTCTGAGGTGTCTTTTCCATGCAACTGTTCTCCTCCTTAGAGACCAATCTAGGAAGTATGTCCAACATGTTACAAATCTGGTCATGAAGTTTTGCCTGAAACTAATCACTGAAAGAAGAGATTGCTGCAATGCCAATAGCTGGATTGCCACTGATAACCTCTACGTAATCATTGTGGATCTCATGTAAACACAGTTTTCTTCTCTTCCCTTGAAAATAAGAGTGGAAGAATTTGTTATTCCTGTCCCCTTGTGTGAACCATATCATCCCACCTTTCTGCTTCCAATATTCTTCTATCTTAATATATCCCTTAATTCAGCCTCAGTTTTCTTTAGGCCAGTCCTATTTTTAGGAGATGGGTCAGTTTCGAAGGTGGCTTCTTTAGCCTTGATAATATCTTAGAAGGTAGCCCTTTGATTGAAGATATTACCATAGGTTTCTTTACTCCAAACCGTTAAAGCACCCTTCACCAAGAAAATCCACCCATTAATTCTGCTTTATTACTACCAGGAAAGTTTTGTGTTTGCACCAGAAGTTTAAGAACCCGAATGGTTTAATAAGATTTTCTCCAGCAGTATGACATACAACCTATACTGGTGTATGATCAGATCCATATCTAATTAAGTTCAGTGATTTAGTTAGTGGAAATGAATCTAGAAAGGCAAAATTTACTAGAACCCTATCAAGTCTCTTAAAGATGCAATCTTCATTAACTTTACCATTCCACCAAGTGTATCTATTGCCTGAAAACTTTATCTCCACCAGTGCACAACCATTAAGGAACTGTGAAAACTCTATTGCTTCATTCCGTGTGAAGTCAAGACCACCCAATTTTTCATCTTCATGCAAGATGACATTAAAGTTCCTACCAACAATCGAAGAGCAATCTTGAGCATCAATCCCTTACAAGTCTTCTCACAATTCCAGCCTATCCAATGCATCACATCTTGCATATACAAATATTATAAATAGAATCCTGTTGCCTATAAAAAATTTCATAATTATTTGTTGGATAGAATCCAGTACCACGGACACTACCCATCCAACATTCTAGAAAATCCAGATCTTCCCCGATAAATTAACCAATGCATTGTCAAATCCCAGGTTTATTTTGTATTGTTCTATTTTTATAGGATCATGAAAAGGTTCTACAAGAGCTATTAAAATGTACTTATTCTTTTAATTTAGATCAATTAACATATTAAAGGCATTTTGAATGTTAATTAATCTAATGTTCTAGAAAAGTGTTGTATCTATCATGGGTCACTACTTATAGTTCTCCCCTTATTGCTTCTCGTTTTTCACTTGTACTGGAATGATTATTCTTTCTCTCTTAGCTTTCAGAATGTTTGTGTGTCTTGGTGTTAGATCCCCAGCCTTACTTACCTATAGAATATTAAAGTCCAGACCGGCGTCATCTTCTGTGTTGTCATCAATTTGAGCACCATATAGGTCAATTCCCTGGATAGATTTGTCATTATCACTGTCCTCATTAGGCTCATTCTTTTGTCCATGTTGCAGGAGCTCAGTATTTTGGTGATCCTGCACCACATGGTTGCTCTGCTTACCTCATGATACTTGGTTGACCAATCCCTCTTTAGCAAAATTCAATGTCAAGTTCCTGTTATCAGAATTTCCACTATTGCTTTTATTAGGCACAACTACCAGATCCTTCTTTTTTTCATTCTTGTTTATACTTCCTATTAGATTGTCCTTTTATTGTCATGACCCAATCATAGGGCCTAGATATAACATGACGACTGGAGAACCCGAAGGAACCCCAATTAAGCCTCTTAACTTGTCATTATACATCCTTGGTCGTGGAAGCATATTAAAGGCATAAAGTAAGCAAAAAGAAACAAGGGGCTAAGGGATAGCTTGTCAAAACATCAACATCAAAGACAAGGAGTCATAGCTCATATCATAAATACATAACTTGTCCAAACACCTCTAAATACATAGAGCAGGTTCTATGACAAAGCTACCGGTCTCACCTTCATAGTCAATAGAACATAAGATACTATCTTAATATGTAGATAATAGCAACATAGACTAAGGTCTCCGAAATAGTGGACTCACCAACAAGTTTGGAATAGTACCGACTAGCCACATGGAGGAGGAGGACGATCAACTTGAGCACAGGTTCCTACATAGTGATATCATGTAGGCAAAAGTATGCGTTAGTATGTTTGAATGTACTAAGTCTGTAGGATGCAATGCAAGAAGAGAGAGATATCATAATCAAAATGCATAACGATAGGCAATAGACATCATATATCAATATGACATATATGATCAATGCTTAAGTAAAACATGCGTAAGTAGCTCATGTTTATATAGGATAGCATATGTGTAGAAAAGACCAAGATAGATTTCCAAAGTACAAACCCCTTGGTAGGTTGGTGATGATGCCGCCCCATCACCTAGGTGCCAAGGTATAAACCCCTTGATAGGTTAGTGATGATGCCATACCATCACCCTGGTACCAAGGTACAAACCCCTTGATAGGTTACCAATGTACAAACCCCTTGATAGGTTAGAGGATGGTCACACCCTACCTCCCATGGTGATTGAGGCATACCTCTCAATTGGCTATGGTTAATACAACATTATATAGATAGATATCATATAATACTTTCCTTCTATCATCATCATAATGTCATATACATACTCTTGTTTCATCATCATAACATCATTCATAATATAAGACACGCTTTGGACCTTCAGTTCCTCAAGAAACTATGACCGAACATTTTATCAAACACTTGACAAGTGTGTAATGAGGGTATAAAATCATGCAATTTAGAGATGAAGTCATGTAAGAAAATACATTGTAAAACCATAAATACAAACCTTGAAACACTCTCAAGCAATATACATCACAATCCCTCATCAAATTTACAATAAATCCAAGATTATAGCTCACAACATAGCAAAATAGTCACAACATTACATAGCTTTAACATAGTTCATAAACATGTTCATACTAGTAAACCTATTTGTCAAATCAAGTTTAAATCATGCAAATTGAGTAAAAAGGAGGTTAGGGAACCATGGGTAGAAGAACCCAATGGTTAAAACCAACATACCCTAGATCTAGAGTTGCTTGGAATTGAGATTGGGAAGAATGGAGGCTTGGAGATGATCTTGGAATCCAATCTTGTTCTTGGGTTTGCTTGAAATTGAATTGGGGGTTAGTGGAGGCTTTTGAGAGAACTGAAAGTATATTTGAGATGAGAATAATGAGTTTGATCCTTTGGAATATTGTTTAGGTCTTTTAGGAAGGTTAAGATAGCATTGGTAGTCTAAAAAGGGCATTAGAGTAATTAGCATTTATGAAAATGCCATTAGTGAATGGATGGAAAAGTGTGGCCTTATTGGAGGCTTGACTAGTCATGTGACACTCCATGGGTCATGTGAAGTTCCCATGAGATGAGACTTAGACAGAAAAATTGAATTGGAATACTTGAGAAAAAAGTTAGTATCGATGTCACTTTGACAGACCACTTCACGGGCCATGTGGTGATTCACAGTTCGTTTGGTGGTACGTTGCACCATATTTAGTGCAAAAAATGAGACCAGGCCATTGACATCCAAGTTCCATGGGTCGTCACCCTCCACATGGCCTGTCAATAGTGCCCGTGGCACCACCCTTAGCCACATTTTCCCTAAGTCCAATAATCTTCCTTTGGCACACCTTGTGGCCATCCACACGGTCAGTGACGAGCCACATGACCTTTTCCACTAGCCGTGTCATCTTCCTTAGTGCCAAAAATGGCCTTTTCCAACCTTAGATTCCCCAAACGGCCCGTCAAAGGCCACACTAGCCGTCAATCTATCTATTTGACATTACTGCACAAGAGGGTCTAACAAAAATGATCAAAACTCCTTCATTCAACATCGGTATAAGGTGAAACCAAGTGCGTTATGAAGCTAAATTAAAGGTCTTCCCATTAAGTAGGCCAAAAATGGCCTTTACTAGCCCAAAGCCATCCAAATGTCTCTTCTAAGGCAACACTTCCTGTCAAACTATCCGTGTGACATTAGTGCACAGGAGGGTCTCACGAAAATGGTCATAAATCCCTCATCTGACTCAGAATGAGGTTAAACCAAGTGCATTGGAAAGCTAACTCAAAGGGATTTAATTTGACATGACGTAGGACACCAAGTTACAAAAGTGCTAAAAGTTATTCTTGTTTAAAGTTGACCCTTGCATGAACCATCACCCAAAACTCAACTCTTAGGGATGTCTTGAACTCGTTTAGGTACTAGGAGTCTCCCATAAACCTAATACAACCCAAACCTAACTAAATGAGTATTAAAACACAGATACATAAGAGTATAGAGTTAGGGAGTGTCACATTTATTACTTTTTAAATGATTCCTCCACCCATTGGTTTGTCATGGGCTGCTTCTAACCATTGTCCTTATTAGCAGTAACTTCCATTGAGGAAGCCTCTTCAGCAACCCCATCTACTAGAGTCTCAAATTTGTTTTGAATTTGAACTCATCTTTGCCACACAGTCTCTAGTTGATTGTGCCTACCACCATTCTTTTTTTTTTCCAGGTTTTATAAATTAAAACCGTCTTCCTGTTATTCTTCCTCCTTTGTATTTTCAACTGCAGTAGTATTACCCTCATTCTCTTTCCCTTCTTTAACTACTTTTCTTTCCCTTTTGTTGCTTCCTTCTCCTTCCCTTTTTTATTCTGCTCAGGTTCAGTCTTATTTGACTCCTATTTTTTGAATAACTTTGGATGCTTCACAAAGAACTGGTCCTCGTCATGTCTCATAATCATACACATTGTATAATATTTTGGGACATAATCATACTTAATTTGAATCCACTTCTCCATGACTTCCTCATTCCCTCAATTAATTGTCACCACCCAAGCCTACAACCTAGATGTGACATGGTGAATGGGGAACTCGAAGGGACCCCAAAAAGGCCTCTTAATTTATCATTACACATTATTGGCTGCGAAAGCAATTAAACAACACACATAAGAGTAAAAATAAGGGCAAAAAGGGGCTAAGTTTAAACCTTTCATAACATGAGACATCATTAAATCAAGAGAGTCAATGCTCTTGACATAATTGCATAACTTTTCCAATAACACCTCTACTACATAGATAGGAGTGGGGGCCAAGACAAGCAACCAGAATCACCCTCTAAGTCATAAGTATAAAATAAAGGAAAGAGAGTCTTAATACATATCATAAGATCAAAGTCATTGTCCTCGAAATTGAGGACTCACCAACTAGCTTTGCGAGAAATTGTACTAGCCACGAGGAGGTGGATGATCAATCAGTGCTCCACTTCCTATATGGTAACATCATGTAGTCATGAAGTATGCATTAGTATGTTTGAATGTACTAAGTATGTAGGATATAATGCAACAAGACATAGGCCCATGGCAAAATGCAATATCGTAAGTAAGAGATAGCTTATTAGCAATATGACATGAATGAATGATATATGAAGTAAAACATGCTTATATAGAACTTATTACATATGAAGAAGGTGACCATCTTTAAATAACCAAGGCCTACTACCTCCTTGGTAAGGAAATTAAGGTATATACCCCCCAATGTGGTAGCATGAGCCTATTACCCACTGAGCTATGAGGTATATATCCCTTAATAAAGTACCATGGGCCTACCACTCCCCGAGCTAGGAAAATGAGGTATATACCCCTAAATATGGTAGTGCGGGCTTATCATCGCCGAGATAGGCGAATGAGGTATGTACCCATCAATGTGGTAGTTCGGGCCTACTACCCCCCAAACTAGATAATTGGTCAACTTTCATCACAATATATACTTTTCATGAAATCATCATATAAATACCTTCATTTCATCATCATAGAGTCATTCAAGTCATAGGTCATTCAATGGATCATCAATAGTTCATGAATCCAAAATCTAACATTTTATCAAACACATGGTGGTGTGTAATGCTAGTGTAAGATCATGCAATTAAAGGGTGAAATCATGCATGAAAATCCCATGTAAAACCACCCACCAACACTTGGGAATACCCTCATGCAATATACATCAAAACCCTTCATCAAATCAAACAATATATCATGGATTCATAGCTCAAAACATGCTCAAACTGTCACAAGTTTATGAAACCCCAACATAGTTCATAATCAACTTCATAATAAGTAAGATCCATAAGTAAATCATCTTGAAATCATACAATTTAGGTAAAAAGGAAGCTTGGGCATTATAGGTGAAAGAACCCAATTGTTGAAACCCACATACCTTGACTTTGGAGAGTTCTTTTAAGAAGATTTAAATGGAGGCTTAAAGCTTGGATGAATTCCTTAAGATTCGAAAGATATTTACACACTTGAATTTTGAGAGAAATATTAGTCTATGTCACGACCCAACCCAGGGATCGTGACTAGTGCCGATTGGGCACCCAGACAAACACTAAATCGGATTCCCAACTATAATAGCTAAGGAATTTATCAAAATTTTGATAGAGCTTCCTTTGTTTTATTGACTAACCACACCTGTAAACAGTAACCCCATCAAAAAGCAAACATCAATATACATATATATGCGGGTCGACAAGGTCACTGCTATGGTAAAACTGCCCAACAAATGTATCATACATACGAAGTCATACCAAACACAATATTCCACACCCACATGTATCCACAAACCTCTAAACATACGAACTGAATCATGGGACGGGACAGGGCCCCGTCATACCCTCGAATATATATAAATGCAAAAATATAGAAAATAAGTGTACATGTATATACCCAAAAGTCTGATCCTGATGCCGAGGGAGCACTTCAATGGTGGACAGAGATCCTAACAAGATGGCTCTCTAACTTGTACGTCAGTACCTACGGGCATGAACGTAGCCCCCCCGAAGGAAGGGGGTCAGTATGAAAAACCTACCGAATATGTAAAGCGAAAAGTACAAAATATAAGTGAGAGTAATAATTCAAATAAAAATATATGATTCCAACCGGTATGCAACATTAAAATAATTTTTTATCTAAAATATCAAAATAATGCATACCGAAAGGGAATGATGACGACCTCCAAACTCGTGCCATACCATAACATAACACTAGAAGTTTCAAATCCTCAAAATCTCCAACAAAAGTCCCAACTGTAGCATAGGTGAGCCGAGGCGAAGGGGCCACGCACTCACGTCATAGGATAGGTGAGCCCAGGTGAAGGGGCCAGGCACTCACGTATCGTAATATGTAAAGGTCATCATGCCCATTATATATTAGTGAGCCAAGGCGACGATGCCACGCACTCACATGGGCTGGGACAAAGGGGCCAAGTACCCACATGTCATGATGCCAACATATTCCAAGCCCAGCTCCTTATTTCTTCGAACTAAGCAAAGTCGGCCCATGGCGAAACTTACTCGTCATATCCAACCTACTTCGAAATATATATATACACATATACATATAGTTATACATAAGCACGATAATAACCAGCCCAGGAACCGGTGAGCGAAACCAAAATGGCACGAATAGAGTCATTAGAATCACATGCATAAAAACTAGTTCCAAAAACTTAGTAATATGCCAAATGTTCATTTTTGAAATCAAGAAGTCATTCGTTTATGAAATTTGTCTAAATTGCTCAACTTCACACATAAAAGTGATTTCAAGGAACTTTCTTAATTTCCCATCATACACATTACTAAAATAGGCTTCAAAACAATTTCTAAAGTGATTTAGGAACAATAGAACACATAGCTTTCCAACTATTTAGCTTTCGATCAAACAAACACTATTCATGGATTTTTAAAGACTCAAAAGTTATGGATGAAGTAAATTTAGTGTAAGTGTGGCAAGGAATGAACATAGATCCCATTTAGGCTTTTCGTCAAAAGTTATGGGCATTTGCTCCCTCAAACAAAGTACATTCTTTCAACATACTCAACCATTTCACACTTTTGACAACATGCGGGCTCTACATACCCAAGAGTTAAGATTTAAATACAATTGTTATAAAAGTACTAAGGAGCGAACATAAGATGCATTTGGACCCAAATTGTGAACGAAAAAGTAATTTCTTTCTTTCTTCTTTCTTTTTTTATTTCAAACGTACGACATTGACTAAGTTTAACTAACTCATGCCAAGAGATAGGAAATCTTTAGATACCTCGACTTCTTCCTCCAATTAATTCCAACATGATACCAATCCAATTTATGCTTCCGATGTCCAACGTCTGGTTTTAGTTTCAGAAGTCCATAAGCAATTGCAAGTCTCTCACTGTGCAGTTTAAGTGTTGTCTCTTCCCATTATCAAGTTCATCAACTGTTGATGCGTGTGATAGGTTAGGAACATACCCTGCTGCTTTGAGTTTTTTTTTCTATAACATCCAAAGACTCGTAAATTTCTCTATTATGCAAATGAGAAGTATCCCCAGCGAAGAATTCATGGAAAACGCCATTAATTTCAATGGAACTACAACCTGGATCTTTTCTAATACCCTTATCGGTCATTAATTTCCTAATCATTCCGCTTCGTCCCATCGGTTAGCAGTTGCATATACTCTTGACAGAAGAACATAAACAACACTAGAATCGCTGCTTTCGGACTCAAGTACTTCCCTAGCTACTTCTTCACTGAACTCTATGTTAATATTTTTCTTGCAGCAACCATCAAGAAGACTCCTCCATATTGCTGCATCAGGTTTCATTGGCATGTTTGACACAACATCAAGAGCTTTGTCAATATGCCCCGCACGTGCCAGAAGGTCAACTAAACAACCATAGTGCTCTAAAACAGGCCTAATCTTATACTCAGAAACCATTTTATCAAAATATCT
>JAOTQJ010000091.1:15368998-15389186 GCA_025642045.1 Solanum sejunctum
CTGAATTTTTAAAAGATTTTTCTGTTAGATCTTTTAAAATATTTAATGGTTTCCTAATTATCCGTAAAATTAGGTGGAGACTCTGTTTTCTTCTCGAATTTCGAGAATTGATTTTTCTCAAATTAATTGAGTTTAAATTGATTTTTGATTTTCGAATTATCTTTATCTTTTTTTAAAGAGCCATTTTTCGGCATAACAGAGGCCTACTGGAATCATGATAGCTAATGAGCCATCGTAAATTAATATCAACCCGCGAACCTCACTTTCAGCTACTCGATCAGCACATCAATCACAAAATGCCTCTACTCACGTGACTTCACATTTTGGTTATACTTTTGTGGCACCCAATCCAGATTATCAAACAATACAAAGCTATTCACATCTTGATCATAAGTCTATTATACCCCATCAGCTAGCTCTAGTCAGTGCAACAATCTCAATACTACTAGCAAATTAGTTGGACTTTTTAATCTTCACCTTAGCTCTAATGGCTCGGAGCCTAATACTCCCATGACTCAATACTCAAATGCACAAGGTCCATAGCCAAGCGATAAAGATAATACCTGGAGACTCGTCATTGAGCCTGTAGGATATGTGTATGAGTCAACTATATATATTATATCTTCATAGTTTATATTTTGAATTATATTTCAAGTTGAATTAATTTTCTTTTTTACTTAAATGTTGTAAGATGCATCTAGATGAAAGGATGACACGTATCATCATAAAGTGTATCGGAACCTACTATAATGATTTGTACCCGAGTTAGAGTGAGATTCCAATAAATGCCCAGGGTTGGATATTCGATGAATTTAATGTAAGCATTTCTATTAATTAAATTAAAATTGTATGCATTCAAATTCACTATAATTTCTAGATTACATATTTTATTTTATTTATTGCAGAAATATTATGTATGGGCTCTCAAACATGAGGAAAAAATTTAGAAAAACTTCAAGATGAAAGCTAGAAAGTCACTTGCTGGCACATTTTGTGATTGTCAGAGATACAATAGAATTCTGCACTTTGTAACATTAGATCAGTTGGCCAAGTTGTAAGAATATTGAAACATTGATGAAAAAGTTCAAAATGAGAAATAACATTAAAAAAAGGCTCGCACATCAGAGAAAGGAGACTCTCTACACACTGGTGGAGCCATTAGCCAGCTAACGAGAAAGAGTAAAATAATTTATTTTCTAAAATTTAGTAAAATAATTTTTTTTTTCATTTTGGTATGTAATTTCTGGAGATTAATGATCATATTCTATATATTATGTGTGTAGACAAAAGAGTTGGGTAGACTAGTAACTCAGAAAGAGTTATTTAAGGACACTCACATAAAGAAAAATCCAGATCCCACAGAAGAAGAAAGATGAATTGAGCCACGTGTTCAAGAGACATATAAAAAAACTTCATTCAGCTTTTTCTTATATATATTACATTTTTTCTAAGAGCTCTTCATTTAAATGACAGGAGAGATTTATACAAAAAGTTTAGGATTATTGTAGCACTCTACCTACTGGAAGTAAAAACATATTGCTTATACAAAAACATAGAGAGCAATTATGGCGAAAGAGTGCGGGTGAACTAGGTAAAGGGGTTGTCTATGGTTAAGCGAAAAAGGCCTATCAAGAGAAAAAGACTTGATTTTGTTGTTTATCATCCTCGGATATTGATGGTGTGGATAGAGTGACAGTGTCTAAAATGGAGGATAAGATATCTTTACTTACTACTGAGCTTGCTGTAGTAGTAGAAAGATAGAAGAAGAGAGATATCGAGCTTGTTGAAAGAGAGAGGCAGAGAGATGAGAAGAATGCAACAGTAAAGTAAGAAGAGGACAAGAGATGTAGTGCTTTAGGCTCAATTGGAAGGTCTTTTTGATTCAAGAAAGATTATTCCTCCATGTCCTAGTTAGTTCTCTAAGGAGAGTGATGACACTGAGGAGTAATTGTATCTATTAAACAATCATACTATTGTAGTTTCTATACTTTTTAAATTGTTTGATCATTTAATTTATTTTGAATAAAGCCATCAAGTTTAATTTGAATTAGTGTAAGTTTACATTAAACTAATATAAAGTAAATATAGAAAACTATTATGTTGGTAGTTCTTTGGGCTACTTTAATTGAAATATACAAGTGGGAGATTATTTTGTAGAAACCTGACAATTGGAGGTCAATATTCAAAGAAAATAAAAGAATAATACAGACCACTAGAGGTTGGTATAAAAACAAAATAAAAAAATAATACCAACCACTAAAGGTTGGTATTGAAACAAAATAAAAAAATAATACCGACCAATGGAGTTCGATATTCCAACAAAATAAAAAATAATAATAATATAGATCACCTGAAGTCAATATTCAAATAAAATTAAAAACATAATACCGACCACTAGAGATCAATATTCAAACAAAATTAAAAAAATAAAAAGGATAATACCGACCTCCAAATGTCAAAAATAAAATAATAAAATTGAATAAAAATAAAAAAATGCATATTTATAAGTTTTCAACTTAAAATTAAAATGACATTCAGAAGTCATATATATCGACCTTGGGAAGTCGCTAGTCAAAAGCGACCAAGCTTTTTCTGAACTTCGCTAAGAAATTGATATTTAATCGATATTTTTGGCAATATCGACTTCTGAAAATAGATATCTGATAGCTGGTATTTACAGTATTTTTAGTAATGGGATGAAAACCCACATACCTTGATGAAGAATTTAGAGGAATTAGGATTACTTAGCTTGAACTTGCTAGGTCTTCAATTAATTCTTTAATTAGAGTAGAGAGGAGACCCTTAAAGAGTGAAATTTGAAGAGTGAACTTGTTATTTTAAATTTGGAGAGTGAATGGAACACATGAAAAGATTAAGATAGTTAATGAAGGATATTTTCATCATAAATTACATTTTAAGAGTGAAAAAAATGACCTAAATATCTCAACTTAAACCTCAAACTACACTTTGATGGACCCTACCAAGTCAACCCACCATGGCCTTTGGTGAGCACCAAGGGTCGTGGAGGGTGCCATGAAGAATAAAGAAAAAAGTGGCCTGGGAAGGGTGCACTATATGAAATTCTTTTATGGCTTGTGGTGCACAACACGACTCATAAAGGGTGTCATGGTGAGCACCCTTCCAAGCAGCCCCACAAAAACACCAACGGTCCTACCACGAGACTCCTTCATGGGTGGTGGTGTGCACCACAACTCATGAAGACTGTTTTGGTAGGACACCTCCCTTGTTTTCTGGAAATTTCTACTTTTTTATAGGCCACATTTTTTGAGGGTTTGTCCATCGAGCTTATGGTGTCTTGTTAATTGATTTTCATTTTGAGATATTTACTTTACTTTTATTGAGGGTGAGTTAGAGACATATGTTAGACTCCATTCATTGTTAGACTATGCAGTATATGTAGAGGCTTGTTGAATGCAAATGCGTATAAGTCTATGTAATTTGCTTATTATTGAGATTTCTCTTTCACTTCTTAATTTGCTTATTATTGAGATTTCTCTTTCACTTCTTAATTGAATCCTCTTGATATTTATACCTTGTGAATGCTTATGATATACTAAGGGGTTTGGTTGGGTTAAACTAGAGCCTAGCCTAAATTATGATAATTTTTTAGAAAATATTATAATAATAAAAATAATTTTCTTAAAAGATAAAAATAAAAATAAAAATAAAAGTAAAAATAAAAATAAAAAGGAAGAAAAGAACTTTAATTTTTTTTTATATAAAATTACATTATATAATTACATCAATTCCTAATATCCTTGAGAGCTAAAGAGTGTTATTATATGACTCCAATTACACACAATTTCTATTTTGCCAAATAATTACTTATAATTAATCGACCAACCAAACACACTACACTCAGTTATACTAATCCCAATACATGCCTCTTTACCTACTATTTGTATGATATGTTGTGGTGCTATATAATTCAGTATAATACAATGTTTAGATAAATTATATGATTTGCTATTGTTTAATGATAATTTTAGTACTTTTTGATAATATAGTACTATATCGTGATAGGAAAATTCAAAAAAATACCCTTAATTACTATAACTATTAAATTTATGTATACTTTTTTTTAATAAATATATAGAATCAAGCAGATAAACAAGCTAATATATCTTCAATCCATACAAACAACACAAGAAAAAAAAACTTTTAAAAAACAAACTTCAAAAAATAAACTGAAATGTAGGATAAAAGACAAAAGATGCAAGAGAAGCTTCAAAAGTTGATACGAAAAAAATGAATAATATAATTATGAAAGCAATAAATATATTAGAATAAAATTTAATACAGAATAAAAAATAAATTAAAATTCTTTAAAATTAAGTAAAAATATAATGAATTTTTTTTACCACCAGATTAATAATTTCAAAAAAGTAAGTGCAATAATAATAATAATAATTAAAACAAGGGAAAAGGCTCATAAAACGTATGAAAAAAAGGCTAATAAGTACCCCTCTTCCACCTTTGGGTCTGAAATGTCCCTAAGGTTTATTTTTGTGTATAAACATTCCCCTCAACTTAACATAAATAGTTATGTCAACTTTAATTCTTTAAAAAGCCACGCGATATTTTCTAATTAGTTATATGTGTTCATAATACTTCAAACCACCAAAACATATGAAATTGCTTATTTTATTTTTATTATGTTTTCGATTTATTATACTTTTGCTGTAAATCTTCTCGTCGGTAAATTCAAAATATGTAATTTTTTTTTTTTTTTGAAATTGTTTTTGTCTCTTTTTTTTTCCTTCTAGCCTAGAGTTTCTTGTAAACACTATCCTGTAAAAATTTAAGTATTCAGTTAATTTCAGTGGTTATCCAAATGAATTAGAGGTCTTGTACGTAAGTGACATACATGAATTTAATAAAAAAAAACATGATTGGATGAGTTAAATTATTGTGAATATATATGACCAATTAAAAAATGCCACATGAATTTTTGAAAGGATTAAATAAATTATTGTGAATATATATAATCAATTAAAAAAAATACCACATGGCATTTTAAGGAACTATATAAATTATTGTAATTACATATGACCACTTATGTAAAAAACTTTTAATCCATTTCGATAACCACTAAAATTAACAGAACACTTAAACATTTATAGGGTAGTATTTATAAGAAATTTTAGACTAGAACTAAAAAGAAAGAGAGATAAATATAATTTCATAAAATAAAATAAAAATAAAATTATATATTTTGAATTTACCAATGAGAAAATCTACAGCAAAAATATAATAAATTAAAAATATAATAAAAAATAAAATAAGTAATTTTTAAATATTTGAATGAATTAAATTATTATTAATACATATGATTAATGAGAAAATATGATATGAATTTTTGAAAATTTAAAGTTGACCTACTATTTATATTAAGTTGAGGGGATATATTTAGACCAAAAAATAAATCTCTACGAGTATTTTTATGATATTATGAGCCCTTTTTCCTAGGACAAAGACGAAGTGGTGACTTTGTTGTCTCGTTAACCATATACTATACATAGGCGGAAACCAGCATCCATCTCAAAACGAGGACAATTGATTCATTCATATATCCACGAAAGGTGGATCAGAAAGTGAGAATTGGAACAGGTAATCATGGGGATCAGATTCATACTAATGGTGAATAAGCAAGGACAAACTCGTCTTGCCCAGTATTACGAATACCTTACTCTTGAAGAAAGACGTGCTCTTGAGGGTGAAATTGTACGCAAATGCCTAGCCCGCAACGAACAACAGGTGTGGATTAACAAATTCTTACCCTTCTTTTTTAGAATTGGTGGCACCCCATTTTGATTTTGGGTGAGAAAGGTACGATTCTATTAATCTATAAGGATTTATTGTAGTGGAAGCTCATGGGTCTTTTTATTTCTTCTTTTGGGGATGGGGAAAGGATGGAACTTTTCTTTATATTGTTCGTTTCTATCAGTAGGACTTCTTCTCTCTGTGAGGTATAAGAATTTGTGTAAGATCTGCTAATGCTCCTTGCATCAAGTCAAGGCTGTAAGTGGCAAAGTAAACACCAGAATAGAGAATGGAATTACATGATTGATCAACCATGACATATCCTTTAGAATAATTTCCTTGTTACTAGTCAGCTTTGTTCTTTCTCAACCTTTTCTAAAGCTTATTACTTATGTCAAAATCTGTATAAAAGAGGGGAGGGGATAGGCCATCACTGACATTCTTTTCTTTCTAGTATAGGTGAACGTGCATAAGATGTTTTGATTCTGAATTTTTTTGTTTGAATCTTTCTTGTTGATTGGCTTTTCCTGCATTTGATGACAGTGTTCATTTGTGGAGCATCGTACCTACAAAATTGTGTATAGGCGATATGCATCGCTCTTTTTCCTAGTTGGAGTTGATAATGAAGAAGTAAGTTATACTGTCTCTGATATGACTTCTTTCTGCTTTTTATTTAGAAGTGAGTTAACTGTTTCTTTTCCTGTTTGATTACCTGTCGATAACTTAAGCTTTAATTCACATTTCTTCTGTTACAAGAGAGGATTTAACTCATTCCATTCGTATTTCATGTTTGAAGTAGTGTACCAAGCACAGGTCAATCCCTTGCTCCCTCTATTCCTGACAACATTCTGTCATATCAATGCAGGAAACGTCCTTTGTTTACCTCCATGACCTAGTTCTATGAGCTGGGAGCTGCTTGATTTTCCATATGTATAGTTAGAGAAATATCTTAAATTTAAGATTATCCATATGTATAGTTAGAGAAATATCTTAAATTTAAGTATGAACCTACTTCCCACCACTGCCGGTACTTGTATGCTATCAATCAACCATGGAGAACTAAGGGACTATTAAAACTATGGGGTATAAGTCTTGAAGTCCAGATCAGTATTTGGCTTGTGCTTTTGTTTCAGGCCCAGAACATTTTTTATTATAGAGGTGTTGCCCCAAGATGTTCACTAGCTACTGAGCTTTATCTGAGAATTGCTTGTTGTGTCTTAAGTTAGGGCACTGTAAAATAGATGTTGGTCGTAAAACATATTCCCAGACATGATAATCGAAGTTTATCTTTCTGTCTTTTCAAGTTCAACGACCACTTTTCCTGCAACTGTGCAGCAAGAAACATAGTTTGCTCCTCAATCATTCATCAGTGATTGATCAGAAACTTAGCCCACATTCAACTTGGGGGATGATAAAATTAATTTTAAACCTGGGATTTAATATGATGACATTACAAGGACAATTTCACGATCTGAAATATGGTTTTATTGGGTTGAAAGCTGCAAGAAATCTGTTTGGGAGAGTTACTTTGCGCCTTAAAGTCATGAGGTGGATTCTTTTATGTTCTTAAAACGGCCGCAAAGGGCTAGAGTATGTTGGCCAAACGATAGAAAATAGAAGGTTTTTGTGTAGAGATTTATTGAACTCTGAAATACAATAAATACAGAAGGTACATCAGCATTATTGTATTGAAGAAAATAACATATCAAAAAGCATCAACCTACATTCAAAGCAGGGAGGGGAAGATTGCATTAAGGATATAAAGATTCACTAATGCTTCAAATATAAAGGAAGAGAAAGCTTTACGTTCAACCATCAACTCCTCTTAAGTTGTCAGGCCAACAACTGGATGACTACATGAACCAAAACATTGCCAATCAAGACCTAGAACTCCAGAATCATTATCACTGGTAGCTCCAAAACAATAGGCAGGGATCTTCTAGGATTCTAGGGAGATGTATTGTTGGTAGATTCCATGTGTCTTTATAGGACGTTCCAACTCTAAATGACGTCCGAAGATGGGTCACCTTTGCATAGGAATCTGCACACGCAGTTAATGTTTATGAGATGAACGATTCCCATTTCCTGGTTCTACTTTTGACTAGAAAAATTGCTGAACATGTCCTACAAGGGAATGGTGTTGGAATATGTGAAGCTACTACTTGATTGGCGATCTCCCACAGCGGAATGTTGGCCAAAAATGATGGAAAGAAATTGCATATGGATCCGTCCTTTCGGATGTCTTTAAATTTATGGTGCCAAAAAGTTTTCAGAGCAATTAATAATTTGTTGTGGTTGGATTGAAACAGAAGAAGAAACCACTATGAAGATTCATATGCGTTAGGCTTACAGCTGCATATCAGTTCGTTCATCTTGATTTTGAAGTTTATCGGTTCGACTTATCAATTATTGAAAACATGCTAACCGTTATATAAACATTAAGATCTTGATTTATCAGTTCGGTCATCGATTTGATCATTAAGATATTTAACACCAACCAAGGGGATTATTGAAAATCATTTTGAAATAAGGTGACAAACCAAATGAACCATGTGCATGAGTTGATAGATTGCATCATGGTTAGAAGAAAACACTGACACCTTGTAGAATAACCAAGAGTTTGAGATAGTGAGAAATGAAAGTATGAAATTGAATCCTAAGTCAAGAACTTTATATACTGAAATGGTATAAATGTAAATTATTGATTTACTATGGGTTATTGGTTAACCCGTTAAGAAGCGATAACCCAATACAAAGAAAAGCCACAACCAAAATCATTATCGAAACTGCTAAACCAATAACCCATTACTGATAAGCCAACTACTGTTTTTTTTTGTTCAGGTTATTGGTTTCGGTTCGGTTTTGAACGGGTGGGCTAGAATTAAAGTGAATGGAGAAGGAGAACCTTCCCAGGAGGAAGTAGAAGCAGAAAGTGATGGATATGTTTACACCATTCTAATTTAGTGTAAAATTCTGGCTTGGGTAGAAATTAGCAACCTAAGTGGTTGTCGTATTCTAGTACTACCCATGGAAATAGGCAAGTACATCAACCTAAATGATGGCTATGAGACTACACCTCTATTGAAGACCGTAGATCGCTTGAGGTCATTGGAGGGAGCAATTAATTTAAAAACCAAGTCATGCGAGGAGCCACATGTCAGGAGCAAAATACTTCTTTTAAACTCCCCGACTCTAAGTGTGGAGGTTGGTCATAGGCCCCAAATTATACAATGCTCTAGATCCCCTGATTCCAAAAAAGACTCGAGACCCAGTAGTCTTTTTTAATGAGCCTGATCCAATGCTCCTTGAGTGAAGCTCATTGTGTCCATCAGCAACAGAAGGCTTGAACTCTTCCATCACAAAGATATTGAAATTCCTATCCAGCATGAAGGTTCTCTTATTTATTTAGAGACTCTAGCAGAACTGATCAAAAGGGTAATCGCGATATAATCACATGATGTTAAAGGAACTCAATCTCACCTGACAATGCAATATTCATCCAATATGCAAATGTGTCATCAAAGATTGAGTGATGTCCAAACCTATGCTGAAGAGATAGACACATCTCTCTAGGTGGAATATAATTATATTGAGTAATAAATTTTGTGAGTGAATTCCTAGGGGTGTGAAAAAGAGGTTTTTTGCTTTTTTTATGAAAGTTGATAGTAGGAGAAAGAATGACAAAATAGAATCAGTGCCAAAGATTCCTTTTAACTCGAGATGGAAAGGTCAATCGAAACTCAAGGTTACCTTTTATGTTTTTTTTTATTTTTTTATTATTTTTTATTTTTTTATTTTTTTATTTTTTTTAGGGAGCAGACCTATGCCAAAGGGTCCCCACTCCTTTGGACGGTCAGGGGTTGAGCCGCACACCGCCAAGCTTTATTATAGATAGAAAGCAAAAGATACATGGAGGGGGGCATAGACCTTATCTCCGCCGTACGATGGTACACAAAAGGCCAACCTACTAAGGTTGGCCAATTGTCCCCAATCTAAAGACAGAAAAAGCAAGATATAAAAGCCCTGAGAGAGGACTCCTCTCCATACAATCAAGCTAACATATCCTAAGACCAACAGGATCAGACCAAGCAACCAACTCACAGCCCAAGGGAAGAACCAGAATACCAAAAGAGAGCACAATTAAGGGGGCTCTTTGATCTTCTTTAGCTGCCTTCTTCTAAAAGTGACCATCTTCACCTTGTCTAGATAATACAAAGATCTTGCCTCTTTGGGTAATTGCTGAACAATAAAATAAACTTGGGGAGTGTTGAAATTATGACTGGATTTTGCAAGAACATCAGCCAATGTATGTATGCACCTGAAAGATTGCAACTGGTTGCTGATTTGTAGCTGTCTAGTCAGTACCTGGTGAATATGCCAAGGAGGTCCAACATGTTGATTGATCCATTTGCTCACTAACTGAGAGTCAACTTCAAGAATTACTTTAGTATAGCCCATCTGCAAACACCAACTAATCCCAAAAAATGCAGCACCCATTTAGCCTGGTTTTTAGAGCCATGTCCAGTGGAGTGGAGTATGCAAGCATGAAATCCCCATCCTTGTTCCTCATAATACCCCGAGCACCCATTCTACCATCATCCAGGGCACTTCCATCTGAATTTATTTTGATCCAATTATCCGGAGGCTTACTCCAATGAACTGGAGTGATTTTAAAATCATGAGAACACCTTTCAGCCAAATTAACCAAACCATTCCAGCTAGTAGGCCATGTGATGTAGGGAAAAGCAGTTTTCAAGAGAAAGAATGAATCCTTAATCACCAAATATTTCACCCTGCTCATATTGGATTTCTTCTCTGCATACTACTGGAACACCTGTTTTTCCACAGGTTCCAGCAAATAAAAACTGGAGCAGCTTGTAACAACAACCCGTGAGCATCATTTTTATAGTCTGCATCCCACCACTTCATGATAAAATGATGCAAGGGAAGGGGATCACAGTTGATACCACAAGATGCAGCAAAATATGTCCACACATGCTTAGCAAAATTACCAGACCTGAAAATGTGATCAACTGTATCTATGCCAGGATCATAACAGCAACAACATTGTTTAGGGTCCTGTCCAAACTTTATAAGCTTCTCATTTGTGGGTAGTTTTTCCCTTAGTGCTCTCCACAACAAGAAAGAGCACTTAAAAGAAATGTGTTTGTTCCAGGTCAACTTATTAATGACAGTGATAGGTCTATGCACTCTTATCATGTTCCATGCAGAAGAAACAGTAAAAGCATCATCAGGATTCAGCTTCCACAAAGCCTGATCAGGAGTACCATTATGAATCTGCAAAGGAATAGCCAAAATATCTGCAACATGTTGAGGAAGAGCTGTGTTTATGATCAGATCCACATCCGATTGACCATTATGAATAAAAGCAGCCACCTTGGTGTTGTCAAACCTGCTACTAATTTCTCTGAACTGAGCAAGAGGCCCCACCCCCAACCAATTATCCCACAAAAAGGAACAACAACCAGAGTTGATTTTCCAGTGAATATGAGGCTCCATTGCATGCTTGTTGTGCATCATATGCTTCCAGACAAGGGACTGACCAGTGTCCCACTTTTTGCTCACTGGGTTGGATCTTTGGCAGTACTTGGCCTTAAGAAATTCTCCCCATAAAGACCTCTTTGACCTGAAAGTCCACCATTGTTTGAACTGGAAAGATTTGCATACATCAGAGATCATTCTCACCCCAATAACCCCCTCCTCATATGGAAAACTGAGATTTTTCCATGAAGACCAACGGTATTTTCTTTTCTCATCCATCTAACCCCAGAAAAAATCAGCAGTAATACTTTGAATCTGCTGAAGAGTGGTTGTGGGAGGAGAAACAGCTGAGAGAATATGAATAGGGAGGGATTGCAGGACATGCTTGATGAGAGTGGCTCTACCTCTATAACTAAGAATTTTGGATTGCCATCCAGAAATCCTGGAAACCACTTTAGAGACCATATCAGAATAGTAAATTATCCTTTGCCTTCCTATGTACAGGGGGCAACCTAAATAGGTGAAAGGAGCTTTTTTCTGAAGAAAGCCAGTAATACTTTTGATTTTGTCCACAGACCTTTTGAAAACATGTGGAGGCACAATAAAATGGCTCTTGCTCTTGTTAATAAGTTGACCAGAAACACTCTCATACACAGAAAGCACTTTCATAATCAGCTACAAGGATTTGCTTCTGCCTGAAGTGAAAATAATAGTATCATCTGCAAAACAGAGATGATTAATCTGAGGGCCTCTCTTCTCCATGTAAAAGCCATGAAACTGAGGTGACTGGTGAAGTTGGTTGAGAAGTCTAGGCAAAACGTCAGCACCTATGATAAATAAAGCTGGAGACAAAGGGTCCCCCTCTTTGAGACCCCTTGTTGAATGAAAGAATCCATGTCTTGTCCCATTAATAACGATGGAGTACCAGTTATTAGACATGATTCTCTACACCATATCAATGACTCTTTCAGCAAATGCCATCTTCCTCATAACAATGCAAATGTAGGACCAAGAGTCCCTGTCATAAGCTTTTGCCATATCAAGCTTCAGAATCACATTGCCCCCAATAACAGGCTTCTTGATCTGATGGATGATCTCTTGGGCCAACATAATGTTTTCTGAGATGCTCCTGCCCTTAACAAAACCAGTCTGGTTACCTTTTATGTCAAATTCAAAAGGAATGGGGCCAGAAATAGGGTAAGTTATCGTTAGTTGACAGTCCATGAAGATAAACATAATCTCATGAACTGTTAGGGGGATAAAGATTATGGGGGAAAGGTAGTACTCTAGAGAGTTAATACACATTTGTAGAGCTAAAATTATTGTCTCAAGAAACCAAAGTAGAAGGGGATTTTGACGAGTATATGAAGCAACTCTGGCTAACAGAGTGGTGAAATATGAATGTTTATAGGCACGCAGAACTAGAGCGGGGGATAATAATGATGTAGGAAAGCACAATATGGAAGGATAAATTACACATAAAGGAATGCAATTCCTAACCAATCATTTCATTGCAATGACTTAAGATTTACCCTGGCACCTATTTGGGGTATATGGACGTAAAAACGGAAGAAGAAGGCAAGATATGTGGTATGAAATATGGATAGCTAGAGGCCACTATGGAAATCTATGGGTGGTATGTGGCGGTTTCAACATAAAAGAAGAATTGCGCCACCTTAACTAGCTATGATTGATTTCTCTAATTTTATGAATGGCAGAGTTGGTGGGACCTTCCTTTAATGCTTAATGCTCAACTGATTAAAAGGTCAGTGGAGAATTACAATATGGACCGTCTTGAAATTGCTCCAAGAAAGTCACTTTAAAATTGGTCGGAAATTGCTCATTCATCGAATTATTAAATTTGATGACTGAAAGTGATCATAAGTTGAGAAAATTATTTGGATAGGGTCAGCATGATGACACGACCCTATTGAGAAAGATAATTATATAGGTAAAGTCGAAATGCAACACAACCCTACTAAAATGTAAAATAATATGGGTAGGGTCAGAATGATGACACGACCCTACGCAAATTAGATTTGATGAGTCACTGAAAAGATGCATGGAACTACGCAAATCAAATAGGAGTCACCAAAAAGACACACAGTGCTATGCAACTCAAATATAAGAAAGTAGTTCGAAAAATTCACGGTACTACACAAATTGAATATGAGAAGTAGTCCGGAGAGATGCATGGTGTTACACAAATCGAATATGAAAAAGTAGTCACCGAAAAGATGGCACGGTGCTACATATGATAAATATGAAAAAGTAGTCACCGAAAAGATGACACGATGCTGCACAAATTAGATATAAAAAAGTAGTCACCGGAATGATGGCACGGTGCTACACAAACACTGACAGATGTGGGATTGCCACAAAACGACCCTAGAAAGTCATTGAAAGTTGACTCACAGTGACCTGTTTGACTGAGTTTTCTTCCCTTGAATATGAGAATCATACATATATCATTTACCATATATCATTTACCCTACTTTTGTTAACATAACCATTGGCCATATGGGCAACATATATGGGACATAGGCGCCCGCCGGCAGTGGAAGCTCTTTGATTTTCTACCAGGATCGTAGAAACTCTGATACCATGTGAGAAATCTTGCAGAAGCATATTATTGAATTGTTGTTTACATTATTATATTGAGAGCCTATTTGTAGATACTATATTAGACTCCTTTTCCAACTGTTATACTATAATATAATCCTTTTCCACGTAGGATTCTATATATTATTGTTATTCCTATTCCTATTCTAAGTAGGATTGTATTTACCTATTCCTATTCTAACAAATACCATATGAGAAACAAGTGTTTGAGCAGGAATTTAACTTGATTTTTCCTTCAAGCTATGGGGGTTTAAATAGCAAAGTTTACACGTCTTAAAGAGGAAAGGAAATCAGTAGAATGAAACACCTAGTTATAATAGGAGTAAATCAAATTGCCTACTATATTTACATATATGCCATAGAATATTCACATGATTCTAGCAAATCTGAAGTTTGAAGTGAAGAATTTGGCCAAAGATGAAACAATTTGTGTTGTTGGAGGCAAAAATCCAGATGTTTGTGGCTTAAGGATGGAGATAGAAACACAGTATTTTCAAGCAATGGGCAACTCCCATAGGAGATATAACTGCATAGACAAACTCAAGATGTGGGCGGGGGAATAATTGAAGACTCAGACCAAATTGAGGAGATACTTAAGCACTACCAGACCCTATACACTGAAACTGAAGCTTAGAGGCCTACTGCCAATTTTGAAGATGTGCCCAACTTATCAGGCACTGATAGAGACATGCTTGAAAAAACTTTTGATGAGGAGGAAATTCACTCCATGATTCATTCTTGTTCTCTTGACAAATCACCAGGATCTGATGGTTTCACTATGGTTTTCTTTTAAAGAACATGGGATTTTTCAATCCATAAGTGGTGGGAGCTCTTGGACATTTCCGTCAGAATTGTGCTTAAATCATGCAATGCCTCCTCCATTGCACAGATACCCAAAAGGAAAGGAACTGTGGAATTAAATGACTAAGCTAATTAGCCGTATTTGTAGTATATGCAAGATTCTGGCTAAGCTTTTGGCTGGAAGCTTAAGAGGATTATTGGCAAGCTTGTTTCAAGACATCAGAATGTCTTCATAAAGCACAGGCAAATTACAGATGCAACTTTGATAGTAAACGAAGTGCTAGATTAGAGGGTGTAAAGTGGTAAACCTGGTGTGATGTGCAAACTTGACATTGCGAAGACATTTCATCTGCTCAACTGGTCTTACCTGGAAGGTGGACTCGATAGATCTAATTTAGTGTTTTCAATGGTGAAATACTCAAAAGTCATTGTGAATAAAGGACCAATGGGCTTTTTCTCTCCTCAAAAAGAATCAGACACGGGAATCCCCTCTCTTCCTTTTTGTTTATTATAGGATGATGAGCAGTCTACTCAGCAGATTCATAATTGGCCCTGGAAGCATATTTGGAGAACTAATATCCCACGGAAAGTAGCTTGTTTTTTGCGGTTCTTGGCTAAAGAAGCTGTCCTCGCCCAGGGCACTTTAATGAAAAGAAAGATCACACGTGTCTCAGATGCTTTATGCGTGGAGTTAAAGCAGAGACCGTTACCCACCTATTACTTCATTGCAAAGTGACAAAACAGCTGTGGAGAATTTTCTTTAACCTGAAAGGAAGATCTGGATCATGCCTGGAAAGATTATAGAAGCTTTACAAAGTTTGGAGGAAGTAAAATCTATGGCAAAGAACAGAAGTAGATGGAGAATTGTCCCAGCTTGCATCCAGTGGACAAACTGGAAGGAAAGGATTTCAAGATATTTTGAGAAAACAGAGAATAGTATGTACCAGATCAAATTGAATTGTGTTCTGCTATTATGTTTTTGGTGTAAACAGATGTACTCAGATGACTCTGATGACACTGATTCTATTATTGATGTTCTAGAGTCAATATAGAGGTAGATCAGTTGAGCTTGTGGAGTACGATTGTAAACTTGGTTCCAGTACAACCCATATACTGTTTACCCACTTGTACACGTGCACGTGCGCGCACACACACACACAATAGTTACCAGTTTCAAAAAAAGAAGGGCCTGCTTAACACATAATGATCTGATGAAAAGAGGTAGCATCTTGAGCTTCCTGCTTAACACAAGATGATCTGATGAAAAGAGGTATACAACAACTTTGCTCAAGATGCCACTGATGTGGAACAGGCAGAAACTAACAGCCACTTGTTCTTACACTTGTAAAGTGACTAGACAACTTTAGAACATATTTCTTGCTGCTAGCATTAGCAGGGAAACACTGGGTTATGCCAAACAGTACAAGGAAAAGCTGTCATACTAGAATAAATGGAGAAGACCTTCAAGTCAGAAAAAGTAGAGGAATTCGATCCTTGCATTCATATGGTGAATTGTATCGAAAACTAGGGACTCAAGATGTTTTGAAGAAAAGGTAGATCCTTTAAGAAGATAAAAATGAATTGCTTGCTGCTGTTCCATTTCTACTACAGGCAGGAATAAGCAGAAGACTCAGAAGCTATACTAGATGTTCTTGGATTTCTATAAGAAAGAAACATTTTTATGTATATTTTTGGATCATGTACTGTGGTTTTATCTAGCACAATTGTTGTGCTTTGGATATATAAATTTTGTTACCATCATAAGAAAAAAATTATGCTGTGTCTTAGAAAAAAAAAATATTATCTGCTGTGTCTTGTTAATAAAACCTTTTATATTCATGTATCACTCTGTTTTACTGCACTTTTAGTTCATGCAGGGCAGGCCTTTTTTGGGGGAGGATTATTGGGACAAAACTTTGTTCATATGTAGTTTCATAGCTTGTTAAGATTATTGATTGATGTCTTTTCATCATTTATCTCCTCTTCCATTTGGCAGAATGAACTAGCTATTTTGGAATTCATTCACCTTTTAGTTGAAACTATGGATCGTCATTTTGGCAATGTGGTAAGCTTGTGAATTAAGTCGATTGTTTTTTGGAAGTCAGTTGGTATGTTTTACTTTCTAGTTTGTTGATTTTCTAATTCAATAGTGCGAGCTAGATATCATGTTTCATCTTGAGAAAGCGCACTTCATGCTGGAGGAGATGGTAATGAATGGGTGTATTGTTGAGACAAGCAAGGCGAATATTCTGACTCCAATTCAACTTATGGACAAAGCATCATAAGTAATCCACTCATATGCACAAAAGGTTTCAAAGCATCATGGTGAATCATTTGTTCTGTGAAGTGTTCCTTGTTTGGTTTTATGAGGAAAACAATCTTTATTTCCATTACAATGCTAAGCATCTGTTTTGAGAATATATGAGGAGGATAAATTGCTGTGGTTATTTTACTTGTTGGACTTGGAGTTGTTGACAGTATGCTTCTGGTTGTTGCTTTTTTGGCCTTCAAGTGTTTATTTTACAATGAGGCTTGAAGGCACTTCAAAGTTTAAACTAAGGTAGATATAATTGGGTGCTTTCCGGATAAACCACTGTCTCCATGGTAGGTGAGAGGAAAATAATTAAATAACTGTTTTCTTACTGAAGGAAATATAATAGTATGTTTCTAGTGATGTCTGCATTTAGCAAAGGACCACTCTCAACATAAACTTTAGAAAGTAGTAGTTGAACAGGGTGCATGTAGTAGATTAAATCTAAAAAACGTGAAAGGAGGGGGGGCACTGAGTTTTTTTTGTTTGTTTGTAGAACCCAAGCCATTTAGGCAGTTTATCCAAATGAGTAATAGTAGATTCTTTAAAGCCAGTCAACAGATGGTGCAGAACATCCATATATCAATTGGGTCAGTTACGGCCCCACTAAAACAATCTGTTGTAACATCCTTTTAGTTGTTATAGGCTCATCACATCTTACTGCTAAGTCTAAGACTGGTGAACACATCCGTGCTGTATGATAGTTGAATAATGCATGTATACTTGGGATGTATCAACTAAGCAAGACTAAAGGGTATATCACTATCCTCATTGGCCAATCAATTTACTTTTCCTTTAGGTTTACAAACAACCTCTACTTCTTATTACCTCCACAATTATCTTTTTTCAAATTCAATCACAAAAAATGTACATATCTCGAAGACGTAGAATTCGATACTTACAAGTGATTGTCAAAATGTCAATCATCATGTCAATACCAAAATCCTGTTAATAGATAGTTTAGCTATTAATGATTCTCATAAGAAAATAATCAATGAGATTACAAGAAAAACCGAAAAAACATACATAACGAGAAATAAAATCAGAAGAACTTGTCTTGCCCTAATTTTTGCATTCAAATGATGTGTAGCTCTTCAAAATCGTGTAAAAGACAACTTTATAGAGATAGGTGTAGACAATCAATTTCAATTCGAGAAATAATAATAAAAAATTGTAAATATTGCAACATTCATAGTATTTAGTTTAATATATGAAGTGATATAATCTCTATGAATCCTCTAATTCTTTTTTACGGATGCAAACTAAAGGGTTTTTGAGCTTGATTTTGAATTTGATTTCAATGAATTGGTCCTTTTTTGTTTTGAATTCAAGAGCTTTCATCTGTATCTTGAATCCTAACCTCTGTTTTTATCTCTAGAACTTGTATGGAAATATTTGATTGCCTGAATGCTTTTAGCTTGTAGAGAATTTTATAGCGTTTGATTTACAAGTTTTTTTTAGCTTCTTATTAGAATTATGATGATTTTCTTTAATAATGAGGACTATTTTATAGTTGTAGAATGGGGGAATAGTCATGAGGACATATTTTCTTTGACCAATTATATTTAAGTGACAGAATGATATTTGATTAGTAAAGTATGTCACTTGTCCAAATGACATTTTTATTGGCCTTCGATTTGGCTAGGCATACCATGTCATTTTGAGATATGACGTCATTCTATTGACTTCTTTGTTTGACTTGATATGCCATGCCACGACACGACACGACACACCACGTTAGTGACACCTGACACTGAATCAAACCAAAAATAACCAATAAATTACATAGGGTGTCCCTCAAATATAGTGGTTTTAATTTTTTATCCTCTATAAGAAAAGTCTTACAAAATTGTCCTTCCGTCCACTTTAAGTTGAGCTTTGTACATTTTTGCCCCTCTACATCTCAAATATTTTTTAGACAACTCTTCATGCTCAATTGACTCTCAACTTCTTTTTCTTTTCATTTTCTCTATCTTTATTTTCTTTTTATTCATAGTTTTTCTCTTCTCTTTTGTTTCTTCATTATTTTTTTTTCATTTTTTATTTTTCTTAACTTTTATTTTTTTTTCTCTTTTATTTATTTTTCTTCTTTTCTATTTTTTCCTTTTTCCTTTACTTTTTCTTTTTTCCTCAGCTTCTACTCTCTCTCTCTCTCTCTCTCTCTCTCTCTCTCTCTCTCTCTCTCTCTCCTACTCAAAATTTACATATTATTATAGTGTATGCTTTGGAGGAGCAAGGGGGAGGGGGGGGGAGATGCACATGTAGAAAGAAAATTTGAATTAGATGCAAATGACTAAAATCTCATTTGCTTTATATGATTAACAATTAAATAAAAAATTATTTTATGTTTCAATCCTTACATCTCCTTCAACTGGTAGAGTGACAAGTAATTTTGGTATATTAAAGGATTCATTATTTTTGAATTCATTGCCTTAATTGCATTTGCAAGTAAAATGGTAATTGAACAAACATTGAACTCATTGCCTAAATTGCATTTGCAGCTGAATACTTATTCTAGAAAAGTTTATTCTACTTTATTGTATCACAGAATCTTTTAAAAAGTGTTCTAGTGAGTTATTTAAGCTTCGTAACTTTTTTCCGTTGAATCAAAAGAGTATGTCTATCCCTCCTTCCCTCCCTCCCTCCCTCCCTCCATCCATACGTATATCCATCCATCCATCCATCCATCCATCCATCCATCCATACATCCATCCATGCATCCATACATTCATACATACATCCATCCATACATCTATACATCCATACATCCATACATACATCCATACATCCATCCATACATCCATATATCCATACGTCCATACATCCATACGCCCATCCATCCATACATCCATACGTCCATCCATCCATACGTCCATCCGTCCATCCGTCCATCCATCCATCCATCCATCCATCCATCCATACATACATACAATCCATCCATCCATCCATCCATCCATCCATTCATTCATACATACATATATATATATTCGTTGAGTTATGTTTTGCTTCTAAGACAAAAGTTATTTCCCCAAAGTTTGACTTAGTGAAAATGGCAAAAAGCTAAAAATTATTGTCCATTAATTGCACCTATTATTTGAAAGTCCTTGGGCCATCCATCTATCCATCCATCCATCTCTCTCTCTCTCTCTCTCTCTCTCTCTCTATATA
>JAOTQJ010000091.1:15390295-15402830 GCA_025642045.1 Solanum sejunctum
TGCTGTTGTGGCCTTAGGCCCAATAAACCGGCCTGCCTTGTGGGAGGGGGCCTAGCCCACCCTTGAGTGGGATAAGGGTAGGGAGGTACGGTCCAAGGCCACCCACAAGGGTACTGCTTCCATTGTGGGGGTTGTGCCGACTGTCCAACCGAGCCAGAGTATCCACCCGTCTGACCACCTTTGCTACCACCGAAGCTTGAGTTGCCGCGACCACCACCAGTAGTTTTTCGACCATCACTGTTATTCTGGCCACCAGAGTTTGAACCACCACTGTGTTTCTTTCTTGAATCACCTAATTTCTCAGAAATACCAAGACCATCGTCATGCGTCGTGGCCATCAAAGCGGATTCCATGGCTGCCTTCTTGGTCGTGCCGGCCTTCTCTAGGATCAATATCGACCGAGCCTTATAGAAAGGGGGTAGAGGATTACTCTCCTAATTAAAGTTCCTACACCACAGTAAGGCTTGGTGAGTCCTCCAACCATTTGCAAAACCATACTACTGTTAGAGACCGGAGCTCTAACGTTTTTTAATTAATCCGCAAGGGACTTAAGACGCTGGCAGTATGCAGAAGCATTTGGAAAGTCCTCCATAGCAGTAGAAGAGAACTCTTATTCTAGAGCAACGACATGGGAATATTGATTATCTTGGAATATATGAGACAATCTATTCGAAGCTTCCATGGCTGTGGCATCGAGCTCGATTATGGTTTGCAATAGGTCCCTAGAAATTATAGAATAAATTCATGGTAGAACCGTGGCATCCAAGGTCGACCAAAGTTCTTTCACTTCATCAGTAGAAGGGGGAGGAGGCTTGGTTTTAGGAGGGATGATATGATGAAGGACCATGTGTGATTTTGCGTGAATTTTAAAAAGCTCTGCCCACATAGAATAAGAAATGTTCTCCATCTCAAGAATAATGGGAACACTAGTCTTGATATTGGTGACGGTGAATGCAGGGTGAAATGAGGATTTGTTATCCGATATTCTTTGGAGGCTGAAATAAACAGAGAAAAGAACAAAGAAGAAAGAGACAAGGAACGGTGGATAGAGAGCTGTAGCGAAGGGCAAACGGAAGCGAGAAGACAAACCCTAAGCAACTTATACCATGATAGAAGGGGAATATTTATCTTGACCATAAACAATATGCAAAGTCAGAATATATACAAAGCTAAGCCTTCAATTAGGCATGAGACTAGAGTAATTCTAAGCAACTAATTATCTATAAGATATCTACCTTCCAAATATACATTCCAAAAAATATAAACAAGATATCTACATTCCAAATATATATTCCAAAAATATAAATAAGATATCTACCTTCCAAATATACATTATAAAAATATCCATAAGATATATTTAACATAATAATCATAAAAATTATCAAACAGATAATTAAAATATAATACCGGCAATTGTACGAGTCATCACTGTATTTGTCCACTTTCTCTTGATGAGAAATGAGTTCACATTATCCATGGAGAGGATGTCAACTTTATTAGGATCTTTCTTAGTTAACACATAGGAAACATTGAGAAGATTCAAGAAGAAAATTACTTTACCCTTGCACCTCTTTAAATGATTACTGTTGAACCGAAATGGCTTATTAAGATCTCCCATCTTGACATCTGCAGTTTTTTCAATTGTAGCCGCTTGACTCTACTTAATATTGTTGGTGAAATTACAAAAGATAACAAATAACAATTGAAAAAGTAAAAATGAAGAAAAAAAATCTTCAGGCTGAGACGCTGATATCTTGCTCTCTTTAAGGAGATTCAAGCCAACTGTTGCAAATGTCACTTGTCCAGCTGCATTCTCCTTAACTTGTCTCCTCCATGATACAACAGACTCAATACAAATGTGTAACTCAACAAACTTTGGACAAGAGTTGAGTCTCAAGCTCCACAAAAAGAACACCCCCTTCAATTAACAAAAACTTTCTTTTTTGACAAACATTATGCACTCTATTTTTTCTCTTATGTTGTGTGTTCAAAACAAATGAAGACTACTACTATTTATAGTTGTGAAAGTTTGCCATGTAATGAATAAGAAGTAAATAGAATAGATTAATGGAGAAGATAAATGGCCTAGATGCTACTTAAGTTACAAGATGTAATGGAGGACTAAAGAGGAAAATGAAGATTAGGGCAAGAAATGCCTCCCAACGTGCAAAGGATCAAACTGCCAAATGGTTACCAAGCATAACTCACAGGGAGTAATGCACCACTTTCATTTAAGTAACCAATGTTGCAAACGTATATTGGCAACTAATGGTCATAACAATAACCACAAACAAATATTATTGGAATGCGACAAATTGACCCTTAAAGTCAAAGAAAATTAATATATTCTAACACTAAATATTAAAATGGCACTAACAGTGAACATTTTAAACAGTACGTATATTAACTTAATAACATGCCCTAAATGTATTTTTGCTGGCAAAATTTCTGAAGAGGATACAATAAGCCATCTGATGTGATGGAAAAGAAGAAGGAACAGCGAAAAAACTGAACATCAATGCCCCCTCTCAGCACCACCACCCCCTCCCCAAATAGGTCGACAATGAAATTAAACCATACTATTTTGATCATTTGGAACTTTTTGATGGATTTAGTAAATTATTTTAATATATTCTAATGACAATGGATTGAAGAAATTTATTTCTCAAGATGAGAAAATTGATGATTTAAGGCTTAATAGTACCTAATGTCTTCCTTTCAAGTTTATTATTTATGATGCAACTCATGTAATGATAAATTAAACCTTGTTTGAATTATAGAGCTCGAGCACGTTCAAATTAAAGGGTCAAGACTATCAAACTGTGAATAGGTTGAGATATTCCAAGAATTGAAATATTGTACTGTTGATTCATGATAGATTTGTAAAATTAATTCCATAGTTATTAATTTTGAATAATGCAAAGAATATAAAATAAAGTAAGTTACAAAGGAAAAGTTATTTTCGTTCAAAAAAAAAAGAAGAGGAGTGTTTCAGTGAATGTGATATAATGGTTCTTTAATACAATTAATATTCATTTTATGTTTCTCAAATTCAAATCTTTTTTTTTTCTACAACTCCTCTCCCTCAAAATCCTATATAAGTATGTGTTTGATGAACATAAAATATATCAACCAAAAAGAAGAAAAAACAAAACTTCCTCCTTTCTTCTTCTTAATATTTTTTGGGCAATTGGTTTTTGGGAAACCTCCAAACTTTCAGCTTTGAGTGCATGTGTTTGAGAGTAGTTGTGGAACCTTAGGGAGCGATCGGCTAGAGCAATTTGGATCGTAGTCGGGCCAAAATTGCTTTCAAGGCAGTGGCTTACCACGACATAGTGTTTCTGATAAGTTACTTAATTTTAGTCCAATGTCAATATTGTAGTATTTATCCAACAATTTGAGAGCTATTTCATTACATATAATATTGATAAATAGCTAATAAGACAGATTGGGTGTTAGACACAGGTGCTTCAAGACATCTTTGAGCCAACAAGGAGTTATTTAATGAACTTGAGGAGTCTAATAATAATGAATGTGTTTATATGGATAACTCCATTACTACTGGAGTTATGGGTAAAGGAAATATTTTACTTAAATTAACTTCTGGAAAAACTGTATCCTTGAACAATGTTTTGTACATAGCCTCCCTTCATAGAAACTTAGTTTCTGGAGCACTTCTCAATATAGCAGGCTTTAAACTTGTTTTTAGGCTGATAAAATAATTAGTTCTCGTGGAGGAGACTTTGTTGGGAAGGAATGTCTTAGTGGATGTTTATCTGTACTAAACATTGTTCAAGAGATTGTTAGTAATGCAAGTATTTCTAATTCTGTTTCTATTGTTGAGTCTATTAATTTGTGACATGGTAGACTAGGTCATATCAATATTGCTTCTATTAAAAGACATAGAAAAATGGAATTAATTCCTATGATAAAACTTGATGATTTTTCTAAATGTCCTGTGCGTAGAAGCAAAGCATGCCAAGAAAACTTTCAATCTTGTTATTGATCGAATGACTGAATTACTTGAACTAGTAGGCCTGCTTCCATTGGACTATCCCTTGGAGCATTTTATGTGCGTCAAAACAGGAATCAAGTGATTTTCTCAATTTTTTGTGGGTGTTAGCCCACAGATTTTGTAGGTGTTGGGGCTCTAAGCCTTTTCTTCTTCAAATGCTTCATTGAACTGTCCTTAACAAGTCTGCTAAGAGTTTTGGTAGGCTCAATGTCATTGGATGGTGCCTCAGAGCATTTTATAGGTGTTGAAATAAGAATTAGGTGATTTTTATAGTTTTCCATAGGTGTTAGTCGACGAATTTTGGAGGTGTTGTGGCTCTACACCATTTTTCTTAGAGAATTTCACAGAACTATCCATAACAAGTCCTTCAAGAGTTCCTGTAGGTTTGGTTCCATTAGATGGAATCTTAGAGCATTTTACAGGCATCAAAACAAAAACCAAACGATTTCCTTAGCTTTTCATGGGTGTTAGTACACATTTTAGAGGTGTTGAGGCTATCAACCCCTTTTTCTTGAATAACTTCATGAAAACATTTGTAATGAGTCTGGTAAGAGTTCCAGTAGGCTTGGTGCCATTAGACAATACCTCGGAGTATTTTATAGGCATCAAAACAATAATTATGCACTTTTCTCAGTTTTTTGTGGGTTTTAGCCCACAGATTTTGGAGTTTCCAAGGCTTTGGTCTCGTTTTCTTTGAACAAATCACGAAAATATTTTGTCACAATTCCTCCAAGAGTTCCAGTAGGCCTGGTGCCATGGGACGATTCCTTGGAGCATTTATGGGCATAGGAACAGGAATCGAGCAATTTTTCTCAGTTTTTCATGGTTTTAGCCCACGGATTTAGATATGCTAGGGCTCCAGACCCATTTTTCTACATAATGAGTTTGCTAAGAGTTTTAGTAGATCCAGTGCCATTGGAGGCCACCTCGAAGCATTTTATGGGCGTCGAAATAGGAATCAAGCGATATTCTCAATTTTCGTGGAAGTTAGCCCATGGATTTTGGAGGTTCTAGGGCTCTAAGGTTATTATTCTTGGAAAACTTTATGAAATCATCTATAACGAGTTCTCTGATTATGCTGATGGAAAATGGTTCTGGTGAGTTATGATTATGCCAATGTGAAATGGTTCTGGCAAAGCTGATGAAAAATGACTTCTGCAAATTACGTTATGCCAATAAAAATTTATTTCAGCAGATACATGGACTTTGTGCATCTCCCATGGGTCCCAACCTGATATTCAACTAGTGTGTAGTATTACGAAAGATATGCATCACTATATTGGACATCTTATTTCATTACATTAAACCTCTTTATCATTCCCATTGTGACTCTTATGTTATAGACACTGTAATTGCTAAAACTTGAAATGTTGTATTTGGTGTCCAATCTAAGTTGATGTGCTACCATACATGTTATGTGCTATATAAATTATGAACAATTAAGTTAGGTTGATTATTGATTTGCTGGCCAGAAGCATCTTGGTATGTCCATCACAAAATAAATAGGAAAATAAAGACGTGGACCATATTTCATTCTAGTTTTCCTTATCACTATTTGGGTTGCCTTATCTATATTGGTTTCACTAGTCTGTTCACTAATTCATCAATAAATCCAGTGAATGGCAGAATACCCTCCACTCTCCAGGTCGTAAGACTCTAATCATTAAGCATATTTTGCAATCCCAAACTCTTCATACCTTTGCTGCTCTTGAACCTACAAACACTATTCTTTATCAAATTGAGGACTATTTATAAAAAAATTTTTGGGGTTGGAGAGAAGGTAATAACAAACATCACTAATGTTCATAGAAAAATGTACGCTATCCTATTGAGGAAGGTGGTTTGGGCATTGAAAGACCTTACATCATTTGTAAGGCCTAATTCATTGCCAAGAGATGGTAGAGGATGAAGACCATGAAAAACTTGTGGTCCAACTTTAGGAAGGCCAAATTGTCCTAGAACCAAGATGATAGCAAAGTTATTAATTAGAAAAATTCCAATGCTTGGAGAAATTTTCTTTAGATTAGGCCAACGATGGTAATGCATAATAGTGGTGAGATAACTGGCCTAACAATGGTCCTTCAGCTAACAGATCAGTGTAATTACAAAGGAAACCTAGCAGCTATACAATGAGACAATTTCTTAATGATAATCAAAGGGACCAGAACTCTGTCAGACAGTTTCTTCCAGAGAATATGGTTCAAGAAATGGTTCAGATCGACATGAGATTCTCTTGATGCAGGGACGATACTCAACTAGAGACTCTTAATCACTTTAATGATTTAGCCATTTAAGTTTGGAACCATGCGACCGGACGATATTACTCATAATGTCAATACTGTGCAGGGAGGGGTGGTGGTGGTCTTGATTGTTTTTGGCAAACAGTTGCTAGGAATGAAGTGCATAAGATGGTCCTACACATAGCACTTTTTTCACCTTGTGGGAAATCCGAAAAATGAGAAATGCTAAGAGGTGTGACAGTAAAATTATAAATCGAGAATCACTAGATCATGGTGGTCTATTGGACAAAACCTAAAAAGAGTATATGGAAATTGAACACAGACAGTAGCTTCATACTTGGACAAAGTTTGGCTGGAATAGGAGGAAATATAAGTATAAGAAATTGAATGATACCAGGACAACTCAAATGCTCACATTATCTTGGATATGGATAGTCATATGGTGCTGAATATGATCAAGGGACTGACTCCACCACCTTGGACTCTAAGGAAAATAGTGAGCAAAATCCAAAAGAAGATACAAGATATGAATTACGAGATCATCCATTGTTTTAGGGATGCAAATGGTGTTGCTGGGCTCTTGCAAGACATGCCACTACGAGGGACATGGATTATATATTCTCAACGGAAGAAGACATGCCTGACTTAAGGCCAATGAGAATGGAAAAACTCAATCTTGCTTCATTTAGGTTCAAAAGAGAAAAACACTTAGGATTGCACTATAAACCACCTTGAGTGATAAGTAAGGGAAGGTATAATCCTATTTTTGTTGAACAGAAAATGCCTTCCCTACGAGAAACTCTCATATGCGAGTCATTACTTCTTTATTGAGTAGTTTCCCATTTGTCATTTGATATAAAGTATAGGCCGTATGTCCCCTTCTTTTGTAATTGACCTTAGTAATAACATCATGCAAGTTAATGAAAAAACGGTTGGGCTGATTCTGTGCAGATTATAGTTGTGGATGTTTGGTTGGAGTGCTAGCAGTACCTGTGTTGCTTTACTTAAAGTTACTTGTTTAATTTCTAAGTGTCGTGTTATTTGGTACTCAATCTCTTGCTTTTACACTTGTATAGGTTATGAGATCGGTTCATCATGAATATTGAATTAGGAAAGTGAAATTCTAGAAGCATCTATATGGACACCCTTGCCCATTTCTTTTTGCAGAGTCTTGCTTTTTTTTATTTGGTGTGTTTTCTACTTAGTATTGTTGTTGAGGAACAATTATTTTAAGTGTGAACATCTATTGTGAGAGTTGTAACGAGAAGTGGGTTCGGCTTCTTAGAGAGTAGATGAAGCGATTAGAGTTGTGTTGAAAGTTAAGGCTGAGTAATTATAGAATTGTAACTTGAGAATTGCTCTTTGTGGTTAGTGAAGTTGGCTAGCCTACACATTGTAGAGAGTCGTTGTTTCCCCATTGAGCAAGGAGTTTTTTTTTTATTTTGAATTTGGTGAAACAAGAACCTTGTTCTTGTTTAGTGACTATTGTCTTTTTATTTGGAACTAGAGCAAGTCTTTTCACTCAAAGGTTAAACTAGGGGTGTTCACGGGTTGGTTTACATCGATTAGTTGTCAAAATTAAAATCAAATCCACTTGATCAATTTTTCAATTCTCAAAATCAAACCAATTATAATATACAATTATCAGTTTGATTGTTAGTGGTTTGGTTCGGTTATTAACTGTACACAAAAATAAAAGTAATGATACATTCAAAACAAAGAAAAAAATAAAAATAAACCATTCAAAATGAAATTTATTGTGAACAAAGTTTCAAACCTTAACATTTTGGCGTAGAAAGAAGAGATAAATGTCCTTGTCTCACCAAGAATTGTCATAGACATTCATAAACATAAAATCAATAACATAAATATTCTCGTCATGAGCATTTACAATTTCATACATAAATTAGAAGATAAAATTTGATGAAAATGTATATAAGATCTTTAAAATTATTTTTAAAAATAATGTATTATGCATGTATATTTAGAAAATATATGCATATTGTTAGAATCAAACCAAACCAAATACTATCGACTTTTAAAAAATAGAATCAAACCAAACTAAATCCAAATAAAATTAATTTATTTAATTAGTGTGGATCAATTTTATTCAAGAACACTCGTAGTTTAAACCTTGAAAAGGATCCATGGATGCAAAATCAACATCACAAGGAGTATCAAAGACCCACCACTGTTCAATGAAAAATACTGTGGACAGTGGACGAACAGGATGATGGATCTGTTGATTGGAGAAAGCCCAATTCTTTGGAAGGTCATTCTCGATGGTCCCACTATTACCATGAAAAGTGGTCTAGGTACAGGAAAGAACGCAATGCTGAAGATAAAATATTCATCTAGAACAATGCAAAAGCTAAGAAAATTTTGATCTATAGAATAGGTCCTCATGAGTATAATAGGATCTCATCTTGTATAGATGCAAAGGTGATTTGGGACACTCTGCAAACTTTTTATGAAGGGACAAACTTATGATGACCCTATTGATATTGAGTACGATGCTTCTCGAACTTGGGCTATGGACAAGCTCAATCTATCTAAAACCTCATCTGGGTTTAAGAGAGAATTGTACCTAAGGAAGGATCACTCTAAAATGGATGTGTACTATTTCACTCCCTCAGGGTAGAACCTTAGATCCATTACAAAAGTGGTTACTTTTTTCAGAAGAATCCTGAGTTCGGCGAAATAAAAGCATCAAGATTCAGGTTCACCAGCCCCAAGATTATGGATCATACTATACCCTCTGCCATTCTTCTTGCCAACTTTAACAAGTAGGGTACAATTGGTAGCACTAAACGAATTCGAGGATAAATGGAGCTGGAATTGTCATTTGCTCTTTAGATGTAGATTTTAGAGTCTTGGTATGTTAAAGGTGATAGGATTTCCTTCTCCTAGATGTGTGTGTTTCCTAGATAACATTTTGTGTAATATCTTGGATAAAGTGAAAAATATTGAAACTTATAATGTTCCCTCATCTCCTCTATGATCCTTGTGCAGCAAAATTGCTACTTATGTGTTTGATATTACACAAAATATCACCTTCTTTAAATAGTCAGCCTTGTGCTCCAAAAAATGTGAATTTTCTTTGCTCCTGCTGAATATTTGGTTCGATATTCACAACTTATTCCAATATTTATCTCTTTATCCTAGATACTACATGAAATGTTATCTAGGAAACACACACATCTAGGAAAAGGAAATCCTATCACCTTAAGCATACCAAAACTCTAAAATCTGCATCTACATAGCAAATGGACAATTCCAGCTCTCTTTATCCATGAATTCATTTAGTACTGCTAGTTGCACACTTCTTGTTAGAGTTGGCAAGAAGAACGACACAGGGTATAGGGTCATCCATTATTTGGGGGCCGGTGGAGCTGAATTCTGATGCTTTTATCTCACTAAACTCAGGATTTTGTTGAAGAAATTTACCCACTTTTGTAATGGATCTAAGTTTCTTCCTTGAGGGAGTGAAATACTACACATCCATTTTAAAGTGGTCCTTCCTTAGGTACAATATTCTCTTAAACCCAGATGGGGTTTTAGGCAGATTAGGCTTGTCCATAACCCAAGTTCGAGAAGCATCGTACTTGACATTAGCAGGGTCATCACAAGATCCATTAGATTTATCCATAACAAGTCTGTTAAGAGTTCTAGTGGGCCACGTTCTACTAGGCAATCCCTCGGAGCAATTTATGTGCGTTGAAACAGGAATCAGGCAATTTTATCAATTTTTCATGGATGTCAACCTATGAATTTTGTAGGTGCCGAGGCTCGAATCCCTTTTTTCTTGCAAAAATTCATGGAATCATCCTTAATGAGTTCGCTAAGAGTTCCAGTAGGCTTTGTGCCATTGGACTGTGCCTCAAAGCATTTTATAGGCATCGAAATACGAATCAGGTGATCTTTTAGTTTTTCATGAGTGTTAGTCAATGGATCTTGGAGGTGTTGTGGCTCTATGCCCATTTTTCTCAGATAACTTGATAGAATTGTTTGTAATTAGTCATCTAAGAGTTCTTATAGGCTTGGAGCCATTGGATGACACCTTAGAGCATTTCGTAGGCATCAAGGAATCAAACGAATTTTCTTAGTTTTCGTGGGTGTTAGCCCACAAATTTTGAGGTGTTGAGGCTCTAGGTCTCTTTTAACCTAAAAACTTCAAGGAATCATCCGTAACAAGTCTATTAATAGTTTTAATAGGCCTAGTTCCATTAGACAATGCCTTGTAGTATTTTATGGACATCAAAATTGGAATTATGCAATTTTCTCTTTTATTTGTGGATTTTAGCCCACGGATTTTAGAGGTTCTAGGACTTTGCTCTCACTTTTCTCAGAAAACTTCACGAAATCGTCCATAACAAGTATTCTAAGAGTTCCAATAGGCCTGGTGCCATTAGATGGTGCCTCAAAGCATTTTATGGGCATCCCAATTGGAATCACGCGATTTTTCTCAGCTTTCGTGGGTGTAGGCCTAGGAATTTGGAGATGTTGGAGCTTCTAACCCTTTTTCTCCAAATATTTAGTGGAATCGTTTGTAACAAGTCTACTAAGAGTTACAATAGATCCAGTTCCATTGGACGATGCCTCAAAGCACTTTATGGGCATCAGAACAGGAATCAAATGATTTTCTCAGTTTTTCGTGGGTGTTAACTCACGAATTATGGAATTGCGAGGGCTTCGGGATCATTATTCTTGGAAAATTCTACAAAATCATCTATAAAGAGTCCTCCAGTTATGCTGATGGTAAATGGTTCTGGTGAGTTATGATTCTGCCGATGAGAAATGGTTTCGGCAAAGCTAATGGAAAATGACTTCTACAAATTATGATTATGCCAATAAAAAAATTATTCCAGCAGATACATGGACTTTGTGCATCTCCCATGGGTCCCAACCTGATATTCAACTAGTGTGTAGTATTACGGAAGATATGCATCAGTATATTGGACATATTATTTCATTGTATTAAACCACTTTATCATTCTCATTGGGACTCTTATGCTATGGACACTATGATTGCTAAAACTTAAAATGTCGTATTTGGTTCCTATCTAAGTTGAAGTTCTACCACACGTGCTATGTTCTACATAAATTATGAAGAATATAGTTGGGTTGATTATTGATTTGCTGGCTAGAAGCATCTTGGTATATCCATTACAGAACAAATAGGAAAATGAAGACCTGGACTGGATATAATCATTATAGTTTTCCTTCCACTATTTGGGTTGCCCTACCTATGTTGGTTTGTCTAGTGTCTGCACTAATTTGGCTACTAAAGTCATCAATAAATCCAGCGGATGGCGGAATACCTTCCACTCTCCAGGTGGAAGGCTCTAATCGTTAAGCATATTTTGCAATCCCAAACATTTCATACCATTGCCACTGTTGAAGCTACCAACACTATTCTTTATCAAATTTAGGACTATTTCTCAAAACAATTTTGCGGTCGGAGGGAAGGTAATAACAAACATCACTGATGTTTATGGAAAAATATATGCTATCCTATTGAGGAAGGTGCTTTGGGTTTTAAAAAACCTTACGACATTTGTAAGGCCTAATTCACTGCCAAGAGATGATGGAGGATTAAGACCATGAGCAACTTTTGATCCAACATTATGAAGGCCAAATATTGTCCTAGAACCAAGATGGTAGCCAAGGTTATTAATTCAAAAAATTCCAATGCTTGGAGAAACTTGCTTTATATTAGGCCAGAAATGGTAATGCATATTTCTGTGTGACAAGTAGCCTAACAATGGTCCTTTAACCAACAGATCTGTGTAATTACAAAGGAAACCTAGAAGCTATACAATGAGATAATTCTTCATGATAATCCAAGGGACTAGGACTCTGTCAAACAGTTTCTTCCAGAGAATCTAGTTCAAGAAGTGGTTCAGATCTATTGGAACATCACGAGTAATAGTAGCAATAACTTCAAGTGGAAGTCCTTGTTTAATTAGGATACTTTATTTTTCAGCAATCCTTGTTTAATTAGATTACCTTAGTTTAGTTCTTTTATAAGTCTTTCCTCTGTAACACTTATTAAAACATATTCTTACTTTATTAATAAGATAATTGTTTTTCCAATACATATTCTATCTTTACATGATATAAGGGTTCTTCATTCTCTAAAGAGAATGATCCAATTTTTTCTTGTGATCCAATTTAATTTCCTTTCTCTTCACTCAGATCAGAAACAATGGCACATCACAATGGTACCAATCCCATAGTTGTAAATGCTAATAACACGACAAGTACCAATGTTATCATT
>JAOTQJ010000091.1:15402930-15415105 GCA_025642045.1 Solanum sejunctum
AAACAATGGCACATCACAATGGTACCAATCCCATAGTTGTAAATGCTAATAACACGACAAGTACCAATGTTATCATTCAGTTAAATCTTGCATCCCAATTACCCATCAAACTAAGCGGTGGTCAAAACTTCGCCACCTGAAAAGCCAAATTCTCCATGCTTATGTATGACTATAACCTATTTGGTCATCTCAATGATACCACCATGGCCAACAATTCTCAAAAATAGTGCCAGAACGCGCGTCCAGATACTCCATCACAATGGTAGTCCAACTCAAATCCAAATGGTGTTACTCATTGTCAACTATGTAACAGGATTAGCCACACAGTAGATGTTTGTCTCTCGAAATCTCTCAATCACTGTGAAACCAAAGCCAACTATATAGCTGGGTTTACTACAACCCCCTTATATTGTCTACTCAGGAGCTACACATCACATCACAACGAAGCCTCACAATGTACAACCTTACCGTGGTAACGAGGATGTCTCCATGGGTGATGATAACAAAATTCCTATTTGTGACACTGGTTCTACTGAATTAAATACATCAAATAATGTTTTTAAACTAACCCATACTCTGTGTACTCCTTCCATTAAACACAATCTTCCCTCTGTTTCTAAATTTCTCGCGACAATTTGAAGTCAATTGAATTCTTTCCTTTTGACTTCGTTATGAAGGACTTGCAAAGGTGGAAACCACTGGTGTATGGTTGGACCAACAATGGACTATATGAGTTGCCTATCCCACATTTCCAAGCTCACATGACCACCACATCAATCCCTCTCACTAGTTTGCATCAACGTCTTAGTTATCCTCACTCTAAAGTTCTTAGGTTTATTTTAAATAAGTTCTCGCTACCATTTCTTGAGTGAGACAAACTTTTTTATTATAATTCTTGTTTTTCTAATAAAGCTCATCGGCATACTTTTCCCCACTTATCCTTGCATAGTGCAAAACCTCTTCAAATTCTTTTTAGTAATTTATAGGGGACATCAACAGTCCTATCTCTTGACAAGAAGTTATTGTACTTTTGTTGACCAATATACAATATACACTTGGCCTTACACATTAACCAAAAAAGATGATGTTAAAGAGCTCTTTCAAAAATTTCATCCTATGATGGAAAAATATTTTGATAGCAAAATTTTATCACTTTACACTAATAGCGGCGGAGAGTGTAAGAGTCTTGACTCCTATATTTCACTTCATGGCATTGAACACCTCTTCACCCCACCCTATATGCCTCAACGACTTGCACTTGTAGAACGATGACATCTCCATATCATCGAAACTGCAAGAACACTCTTACATGACACGTCCCTTCCACCCCAATTTTGGTCCTTCGCGTGTCATCACACGATCTACCTCATCAATCATCTTCCTACCTCCCACCTAAATAATCACTCCCCATTCCAGTGATTACTTGTAAAATCAGCTGATTATAGCTCCCTGCTATGTTATCAATGGCTTAAATCATACTCCAAAAATAAACTTGAACCAAAATCCACCCCATGTGTCTATCTCAAATTTTCCTTATCTCATCATTGTCATTAATTTTTTGATCCTCATCAATTTTTTGACCCAATCTCGGTGTATTTATCTCTAGATATGCAATTAATGGAGAATAATTTTCCATTTAAAACATAGTTCTCCAACATTGCCACTAAATCAACTCAAATGGAATGGGCTACAAACACAATGTCAAATTCTTCACACTCCACACTTAAAGTGCCCAAAAGTACAGATCTGCCAACTCTATTAGAAATAAAATCACACATAACAGTCTACCCATCAACAGTTGCTTTAATTCTTCTTCGGCCAAGTCCAACAATAAGTCAAAGTTACAGCCCTTCTCCGATAATGCATCAGCGGCGAAATCAACTTCACCTTCTCCAGGTACGTCTATATCTTCCTCATACTCTAGAATTTCCACTTTCTAGAATCCATCCTCTCAGGCCACCACCACTTTTCCCTACATATTCACTAATGCTTATCCCTACAAACACAAACTGCAACTTGCCTCCTTTACTTGTCTATCGATGCAGGAATACGAACTAATCAACACCTATAACTCCTCAACCATTTTGTCCTATCCCCATGTTGAACCTCGTTCCATCACCACCTCACTGTCCATCTGCTTTTACCCATGTTGTCACTTGATCCCAAAATAACATGAAAAAATCTAAAAAGATCTTTGATTACCTAGCCGAGTTGAACCCCACCACATCATACCCATAATTGTCAAACAAGTAGAAAAATATCCTAAATGGCATGATGCAATGAAACAGGAACTTGATGCTTTAATTAAAACCCAGACTTGGGAACTTATTCCTCTTGACCCAAACAAAAACATTGTATCTTGTAAGTGGATTTTTAGGATCAAGAGGACTGCAGATGGGACCATCGATAGGTACAAAGCGTGTCTGGTTGCAAAAGGCTTTACTCAAAGGATGGGTATTGATTTTCATGCAACATTCAGCCCAGTTGTTAAACCAATCACGATTTGTATTTTCCTCTCTATTGCACTTTCTCATAACTGGAGTCAACTTGATGTCAATAAGCCTTTCTCCAAGGTAAACCTGGATGAGGAAGTATACATGGATCAACCTCTAGGTTTTACCAGTGATGACAAACCAATGCATATATGTCATCTGCGCAAGGCGATCTACAGCTTGAAACAGGCTCCTCATGCATGGTACAACGCCCTCATGGGTTATCTTTCATCTATAAGCTTTGTTAAGACAAACTCAGATGCCTCACTTCTTGATAGACATGTTCCATGTTGATATCAAAAGGGTTCGTGCTGTTCATGTTCATGGTGCTGACCAAATAGCCGATGTTCTCGCCAAGGCACTGCCTAAACCTGCATTTGAGAAAATAATTTGTTCAAGTTAGGCTTAATGACCCATCGTCTCACTCGAGGGGCTGTATTAGAGCATCACGAGTAATAGCAATAGTAACTTCACAAGTAGAAGTCCTTGTTTAATTAGGATAATTTATTTTTCAGCAATCCTTGTTTAATCAGGATAATGTATTTTTCAGCAATCCTTGTTTAATTAGGTTACCTAATTTAGTTTCTTTAGGAGTATTTCCTCTGTAACTCTAGTTAATGCTTTCTTACTTTATTAATAAGACAATCATTTTTCCAACACATATTTTGTCTTTACAAGATCAACACGAGATGTTCTTGATGCATCAATACTAAACTAGAGACTCTTGATCACTTTAATGATTTATCCGTTAAAGTCTAGAACCATGTGACCAGACCACTTGGTATTACTCATAATGCCAGTACTCTGTAGGGGAGTCTTGAGTATTTGTGGCAAATATTTGCTATATGAGGTACACAAGATGCTCCTACACGTAGCACCTTTTTTACTTTGTGGGAAATCCAAAAAATCAGAAATGCTAAGAGGTATGACAGTAAAAGATCTCATTGCTCAAAAAAATTAATCAAACTATGGGCAGCTCAATGTGGGAAGTGAATGAAATGGAGGACAACTTCAATACAGAAAGAGTTTGAGGAAATTAGAAGAAGGTATACTGAAGAGCCCTTCAACTGCGATAACGAACCCGATGGATCTTGTGATGATCCTGCTGATATGGAGTACGATGCTTGTCAAACTTGGGATATGGACAAGCCCAGTCTACCTAAAACCCCATCCGGGTTTAAGAGAGAATTGTACCTAAGGAAGGAACACTCTAAAATAGATATGTATTATTGCACTCATTCAGGGAAGAAACTCAGGTCCATTACAGAAATGCGTACGTTTCTTCAATAGAATCCTGAGTTCAATGAGCTAAAAGCATTAGAATTCAGCTTCACCAACCCCAAGATTATGGATAATACTATACCCACTGTTGTTTTTCTTGCCAACTCTAACAAGAAAGCTACAACTAGCAACACTAAATGAATTATAGATAAATGGAGCTAGAATTGTTCTTTTGCTTTGTAGATGCAGATTTTAGAGTCTTGGTATGCTCAAGGAGATAGGATTTTGTTCTCCAAGATGTGTGTGTTTCCTAGATAACATTTTGTGTAGTATCTTGGCTAAAGCAAAAAATATTGAAATTTGTAATATTCCCTCATCTCTTCTATGATCCTTGTTTAGCAAAATTGCTACTTATGTGTTTGATATTTCACAAAATATCACCTTCTTTAAATAGTTAGTCTTGTGCTCCAAAAATGTGAATTTTCTTTGCTCCTGCTGAATATTTGGTTTGATACTCATAGCTTATTCGAATAGTTTTTGCTTTATCCTAGCTACTGCATGAAATGTTATCTAGGAAATACACACATCTAGGAGAAGGAAATCCTATCACCTTAAACATATCAAGACTCTAAAATCTGCATCTATAATACAAACGAACAATTCCAGATCCATTTATCCATGAATTCATTTAATGCTGCTAGTTGTACCCTTCTTGTTAGAGTTGGCAAGAAGAACGACACAGGGTATAGTGGTATCTATTATTTTGGGGTTGGTGAAGCTGAATTCTAATGCTTTTATCTCACCAAACTTAGGATTTTGTTGAATAAACGTACCCACTTCTGTAATGGATCTGAGCTTCTTCTCTAAGCGAGTGAAATTTTACACATCTATTTAGAGTGATCCTTCCTTGGGTACAATTCTCACTTAAACCTAGATGGTGTTTTAGGCAAATTGGGCTTGTCCATAACCCAAGTTCAAGAAGCATCGTAGTCGATATTAGCAGAGTCATCACAAGATCTGTTAGGTTTGTCCATAACAAGTCTGTTAAGAGTTCCAGTAGGCCTCGTTCTATTGGACTGTCTCTCAGAGCATTTTATGTGCATCGAAATAGGAATCGGGTGATTTTGTTAATTTTTCATGGATATATCCCTAGGAATTTTGTAGGTGCAGAGTCTCTTAGCCCTTTTTATTTGTAAAACTTCATGAAGTCATCCTCAACGAGTCTTCTAAGAGTTCAAGTAGGCTCGAACAGTGCCTTAGAGCATTTTATAGGAATCAGAATATGAATTGGATGGTTTTTTTAGTTTTTGTAGGAGTTAGCGGATGGAATTTAGAGGTGTCATGGCTCTATGCTCATTTTTATCAGATAACTTTATAGAATTGGCTGTAATGAGTCCTTTAAGAGTTCTTGTAGGCTTGGAGCAATTGGATGATGCCTTAGAGCATTTCACTGGCATCAAGGAATCAGGCAATTTTCTCAGTTTTTCATGGGTGTTAGCCGACAAATTTTGGAGGTGTTGAGACTTTGGGTCCCTTTGTCTCCAAGAACATTTTGGAACCATCCATAACAAGTCTATTGAGTGTTCTAATAGGCCTGGTTCCATTAGACAACGCCTCGAAGTATTTTATTGATCAAAACTAGAATTATGTAATTTTTCAGTTTTTTGTGGGTTTTAGCATATGAATTTTGGAGGTTCTAGGACTTTGGTCCCATTTTTTTCAGAAAAATATAAAACCATCCATAACAAGTATGCTAAGAGTTTCAATAGTCCTGGTGCCATTCAATGGTGCCTCAAAGCATTTTATGGGTATCAGAATAGGAATCAAATAATTTTTCTCATTTTATGAGTTTCAATAGTCCTGGTGCCCATGGATTTTGGAGATGATGGAACTCTGGACCCTTTTCTCTCGAAGGACTTTATCATACCATCCGTAACAAGTCCATTAAGAGTTAAAGTAGATCCAGTTCCATTGGACGGTGCCTCGAAGCACATTATGGGCATTGGAGCAGGAATCAGCTGATTTTCTCAGTTTTTTGTGGGTGTTAGCTCAAAGATTTTGAAAGTACGAGGGATCCGGGCTCATTATTCTTGGAAAATTCTATGAAACCCTCTTTAATGGACCTCTGACTATGCTAATGATAAATGGTTTTGGTGATTTATGATTATGTCGATGAGAAATGGTTCTGGCAAAGCCGATGGAAAATGACTTCTGCAAATTATGACTATGTGAATAAAAAATTTATTCCTGTACATACATAGACTTTGTGCATCTCCTATGGATCCCAACCTAATATTCAACTAGTGTGTAGTATTAGGGTAAACATGCAACACTATATTGGACATCGTATTTCCTTGCATTAATCCTCTTTATCATTCCCATTGTAACTCTTATGTTATGGACACTGTGATTGCTAAAACTTGAAGTGTTGTATTTGGTATCTAAGTTGAAGTGCTACCATACGTGCTATGTGCTATGAAAATAATGAACAATAAAGTTGGGCTAGTTATTGATTTCTGGCCAGAAGCATCTTGATATGTCCATTGTAGAACAAAATAGAAAAATGAAGGCATGAACTAGATGTAATCAGTCTATATTTCCCTTTCACTATTTAGGTTGACCCATCTATATTGGTTTGGCTTGTTTGTTCATTCATTTGGCTACTAAAGTAATCAATAAATCCAGCTAATGGTGGAATACTTTCCACTCTCCAGGTGGTAAGGCTCTAATCGTTAAGCATATTTTGCAACCCCAAACTTTTCATACTTTTGCTACTCTTGCACTTACTAACTCTAGTCTTTATCAAATTGAGTATTATTTCTCTAAAAATTTTAGAGCTGGAGAGAAGCTAATAACAAATATCACTGATGTTCATGGAAAAATATATGCTACCCTACTGAGGAAGGTGATTTGAGATTTAAAAGACCTTAATTCAAATTGTCAAACATAAACAATCTAATATGTAATCCTATCAGGAATTTAAGATCGTAGGACTATATGATTTTCACATAAATCTTCTTAACATATTAGTTTAGTTAAGAAAACATACCAAAATATGCCATAAGATCTTGACTTGATCACTTGAGCGAAGTCTTTTTCTTGTTCTTGACAAGATATTATGTTTTCTCTTTCTTTTCCTTATACTGATTTCTTTTAGAATGACTGTTGATTGAAAGTGCAGTATTCTTAGTATTTATAGGCAGAGAGAGGACCAGTTACTTTAGTCCCACCTTCCATAATCATGGGTAGGGCAAGTTATAACCATAATATAAACCGCCATAACTTCTCACTATCATGCCCTTAACTCCCCATTATCACCCTATAACTTCCCACTAACATACCCATAACTTTCCACTAACATAAGTAGTGGGTGGTGGTGGGAAGTTTGGATAAGAGTGGTGGGAAGTTATAGCAACTTCCATTAATCATAATGGATGATGGTGGGAAGTGGGCGATTTAATAACTTCCCTAGACATTATCCACTTAAATTTAGTTAGTAATTAAATATCAAACCAAGATTAATATTAACGTGAGCCATAAAATTAACATATATGGGCGATAAAAACTAACATTCTCCCACTTGGGACACGTATCATCAATAACTTAATGGTTTAACAAACATTTCAATTACTATGTGCACATCACTAAATTCAAACATCATTTGTTGTTTTGAATAACTCAACTAATATGAGTCATGATGGTAACATATCCCTTTTTTGACATAATTCCTTCTATGTGCCACAATATTAGTATATTACTCAGTACAATCATTAAATCCATAATGGTCCAATGATAATGTTTAGAATATTTTTATCTAAACTAAAATCTGTCATCAACATTCTCAACATAATATATACAAGAGAAAACAGGTAATAATAACAAAAACATATATAGTTGAGGTCAAAGTGTCAATTGCTTAAATATAATAAAATCTTTACAAAAAGTCATTCATTGCTATCCATAAGATCCATTCTTTCAACATGTTCAATAAATGTTTTGGGTGGTAACCCTTTCGTCAAAGGATCAGCAATCAAAAGTTTGGTGCTTATATGTTCAACTGGCACTTATGTTTCTAAACTTCTTCCTTGACTAAAAGTATTTCAATTCCATATGCTTAGCACCCTTTGAATACTTATCATTTTTAGATAAGAATATTGTTGTTGTATTATCACAATAAAGTTTCAACGGCTTGGAAATACTATCGACTAGCCCAAGTACTAAAATAAACTTACAAAGCCAATTAGCCTGAATTATGGCATCAAAATATGCCACAAAATCAGCTCCCATAGTAGAAGTAGCTATAACAGATTGCTTCGCAATTTTCCATGAAATTGTTCCTCCAGCTAATAGGAAAAAATATATAAATGTGAATTTTCTTATGTCCACGCAACTAGCATAATTTGAATTTAAATATCCAACCACATTAAGATGATAAGATCTTCTGTAAGTGAGCATAAGATCTTTTGTTCCTTGCAAGTATCGTAAAACTTTCGTTGCGGCCTTCTAGTGACCCATTCCAGGATTACTTTGATAATGCCCTAGCATCCCAATAGTAAAATGTATGTCTGGTCAGGTACATGTCTGGGCATGCATTAGGCTCCAAACGATTGATGTATAAGGAATATTATTCATTTGCTTATGTTCCAATTCATTCTTTGGACATTGACTGAGACTAAATTTATCTCCTTTATGAATTAGAACATGACTGGATGAGTATTTTTTTTCCATTCTAAATCTCTCTCACACTTTATTAATATAGGCATTCTAAGACAATCCCAACAATCCTTGTGATCTATTCAAAAATATTTTTATCCCAATCACATAGGATGCCTCTACTATATCTTTCATTTCAAAGTTGTTAGAGAGATATTTCTTGGTATTGTGCAACAAACCAAGATCATGAGTAGCAAGCAAGATGTCATCAACATACAGAACTAACATAATAAACTTACTCTGACTGATCTTTAGACATATACACCAATCAACCGTGCCTTCCTTAAATCTAAAGATGGCAATAGTTTCATTAAACTTAAGATACCATTGTCGGAAAGCTTGTTTAAGTTTGTATATTGACTTCTCAATTTTACACACCATATGTTCCTTCTCTTTTACAGAAAAACCCTCGGGTTGATTCATATAAACTTCTTCCTCTAAATTCCCATTCAGAAAGGTTGTTTTCATATCCATTTGATGTAGCTCCAAGTCATAATGAGCTGCTAAAGCCATTATTATTCTGAGTGAATCTTTTCTAAAGACAGATGAAAACATCTCCCTACAGTCGATTCCATCTTTCTAAGTGAAACTTTTGGCAACAAGTCTGGCTTTGTGACGTTCAATGTTGCCATTTGAGTCTTGTTTGGTTTTAAAGACCCATTTACACCCAACTCTTTTGCAACCTTCAGGTAATTCAACAAGGTCCCTAATATCATTATGTTCCATAGACTTCAACTCATCTTTTGTGGCTTATATAAATTTATTAGAATTTTCTCTTTCAATGGCTTATGAAAATGAGTCTGGATCATTATCAATTCTGAAGTCAATTTCTAACTCGTGTAGATATACCAAATAATCATTAGAAATAGCAAATCTCTTTTGTCTTTGAGATCTCTTTAATGCTACTTCTTGTGGTTCATCTACTACCTATTCATGAATTATGGCTTTATCATGATTAGTAGGAGCATCAAGTTGTTGTTCTTGTTGACTATTAGATTGTACAACAACTTGAGGGACAACAACTTTAGGAGAAGTATAAGGTAGAGAAATTTGAACCCTCAATTCTTTAATTTCCACATTATGTGGTTCCATGCTCCTACTAACTTCACCATTCTCAATGAACCTAGCATCTGTAGTTTCAACAATTCTTGTACTATGATTTAGACAGTAAAATCTATGTCCCTTTGATTTTTTTTGGATAACAAATGAAGAAGCCACTTATTGTTCTTGAATCCAGTTTCTTTTCTTGTGAATTATAAATTTGAATTTTTGTCGGGCAACCCCAAACATGGAGTTGCCTCAAGCTAGGTATCCTACCAATCCATAGTTTAAAAAGTGTCTTTTGGAATTACTATACTACGAACCCTATTTAGTAAATAAACGACAGTCTTTAAAGCATAAATCCACAAAGAAAGAGGTAGAGATGAATTACTCATATACTCCTAACCATATCCATTAATGTACGACTATACCTTTCCATCACACCATTTTATTGTGGTGTACCTGGCATTGTGTATTAATCACATATGCTAGCTTTTCAAGGAATTTAGCAAATAGACTAGGTTGTTGTCCAATTTCATCATATCTTTCATAAAACTCACCACCTGATCTATCTAATCTAATTATTTTCACTTTTTTGTCTAGTTGTCTTTCATCCTCAGTAATAAATACCACTAAGTCATTAATCGCCTGAGATTCTTCATGCAACAAATAGATATATCCACAACATGAAAAATCATCAATAAAGGTGATAAAGTATTTGCAGTGACCCCAAAAAGTGCCTGAAAATATGCTTTAGAAATGTTCAGAATTATAATTTCTATATATCTCAAAATTCGTGCGTGATATCGAAAATCCAACTTCATATTCTTATTCAGGAGGCAAAATTGAGTGGGGTATGGGTCTAACCCAAATTTTAGAGCAACCATAGCAAAATCTGAAGTTTCAAGTGAGCAAAACAAAAAGTGTGCATGCGTGCACCTAGCATGATGCAGCAGGGGCGCACCACTACCTTATTTTATATCCAGTTATTCTATTCCAGTCCAAGGCTTTTGGGTCTTGGCCTAAGCTTTCCTATACGTGAAAAATACCTGTACTTAGCCATATTTCATTTTCACATCATAGAAGACATTCTCCAATACTCTTTCAAACACTTAGACAAATATTTCACCCAATTCAAGTGTCAAAACTCACTTCCATGTCTCAAAAAACTCATTCAAGCTTCAATATCTCAATAACATTTAAGTCAAGCTTATTTATGTGGTTTAAGACCATTGTGGTTTCCCTAGTCAAGCCAAGTTCAAAAGAATTTTCGTTGGCTAAGTTTTGCACAATTACTGGTAACAGGATAAATTTTAAAGGAAAATATCTATTATCACACAAAGAATTGGGTATACAACGACCTACCAAATCAAAGCTATTTGAATGACCTTTCTAATGCACTTGGTTTCACCTTATTTAGAGTTCGGATGAAGAAGTTATGCCCATTTTCATAGAACTTGTATGTGTAGGGGTATATACAGGTTTTTGCCAAATTCCGCCTCATTAATGGCATTCCATCAATTTAGCAATTTCTATTGGTATTTTTGGAATTCCAATGCTATCTTAACACATCCTAAAGACCTAACCCTATTTCTAAAGATCAAACTCACTCTTCCAAATTGGAATACAGTCTAAAATCCTCTCAATAGCCTCCATCAAAACCCCAATACAAATTCAAGGAAACTCAAGAGCGAGCTTTGGATTTCAAGACCCACTTCCAAACTTCAATTCTTTGATAACTCAATTTAAAGAAATTTAAGGTCTGAGGTATGTGGGTTTCATTCATGGGTACCTTTCACCCATGAAGCCCAATCTTCCATTTTTATGAAAATTTCATGCTTCTAAGTTGTGTTGCTTATGGGTATTATTCATTAGAGATTATGATCATATACTATATTGGGATTTTATGAAAGTTTGGTTGAAAATACATGATTACTCATTTTTAAGCCTATACTATGAGATAATTTACCTATTATGAGTATACATCATTAATCTATAGAACTATGATTTCTCTTGATATTTGATGAGGGTTTTCAATGTATTTTGCAAGATGGTATTACTAAGTATTGGTGGGTTATTTTACTTCAAGTTTTCTTACATGATTTCACTCTTGAATTGCATAATTTTATACTAACACTAATACCTGCCATTTATTTGATAAAATGTCTGCTTATGGTTTCTTGAGAAATTAAAGGTCCAATTAATGTCTTATCAGTTGAATGACTATATGATAATGATATGACGAAATGATGATGAAATAAGTGCATGTATATGGTGCTCTCTATATAGTTTTGGAATGTGACCATGCCCTACCCGGGGTTGTGCACCAGGTAACCTTGTTGGAGGTTTGACCCATCAATCTATCGGGGGGGTTGTACTCTATCACCAAGGGTGGTAGTGTGTGATGATCTACCAACCTTTTTGGAGGTTTGTACCCATCAACCTATCGATGAGTTTGTAATCCGAAACCAAGGTTGGTAGGGTGCAATGATCCACCAACCTATTGACGGGGTTTGTACCTCAATCACCAAGGTTGATAGGATGCGACTATCCACCAACCTGTTGATAGGGTTTGTACCTCAATCACCAGGGGTGGTAGGGTGTTATGATCCACCAATAATTAATGGTTTCTTTTTATACATATGTTATGTTCTATATAAGCATGTTTTACTGCAAGCGTCATATATACACACTATATTGTTAGTATA
>JAOTQJ010000091.1:15417053-15487418 GCA_025642045.1 Solanum sejunctum
AAACTTTTCTATTTTAATCCAATCGAGGACTCCCGACTCCAACTTAAAATATACGCTCCAATTATAATTAAGCACCGCGAACTTACTTAATTTAGAATATGCCATGTTCGTCATAACTTTTTCAATTGGACGATTTACTTCTAGCGAATTAATTATGGGGTCTAACAATGAGGACCCTTAAGTGTTCATTGATAAGGTCTATAAGATATTGACTATCATGGGTGTGAGGCCGGAAGAAAAGGCGGAGTTGGTGGCCTACCAGCTTAAAGGGGTAGCACAAGTATGGTACAACCAATGGAAAGAAGAGAATAGAGTCAACTATGTGGTACTTTGGGAAGAGTTCAAAGTGGCTTTGGTAAATCAGTTCTTCCTTCTTGAGCTTAGGGAAGCTAAATTAGTAGAATTTATGAATTTAAGACAAGGGTCAATGAGTGTGAGGGAATATGCCCTCAAGTTCAACCAACTTTCAAAGTTTTCTCGTTACTTGGTTGCTGACCCAAGGTCTAGAATGAACAAGTTCATGATGGATATGTCCGACCTAGTGAGTGAAGAATGTCAGTCCGCTATGTTGATTGGTGACGTGGACTTGTCCCATTTGATGATACACGCCGAATAAATTGAAGTGGAGAAATTGAGGAAGAGAATGGGGCATGAGGCCAAGAGGGCCTGTTTTGAGGGTAAGTTCTAAAAGAGTGACTGGTTCCATAAGGGCTAAGGGTCTTCTCATGCATTTCAAAAGAGGGTTGCCAATGATTTTCTGAGGGCCTAAGGTATGAGGAGTATGACTCCTATTGATGTGTGTCCGAAGTGTGGTAAGGGTTATGGTGGCCTATGCTTGAGGAATATCGGTGCTTATTATGGTTGTGGAGAAATGGGGCATAAAATAATAGATTGTTCTCGTAATCGCAACAAGGGTAAGGAGGTCCGTCCATAAGGTGCTGATATACCAAAAAATAGCTTTTTGAAAAGAAAGTTGTTCGAAAATCAAAAATCGATTCAGACTCAATTAATTTGAGAAGAATCAATTCTCGAAATTCAAAAAAAAAATAGAGTCGCCACTTAATTTTGCGGATAATTAGGAAACCAATAAATATTTAAAAAGATCTAACAGAAAAATCCTTTTAAATCCAAAGAACGAGTTCGAGTTCACATTTTCATTTCGAGAATGTTTTACACACTCGAAATGGCCGCTAAATGCGATTATCCGACGATTAGGAAGTTTGACTAACTTTTGACTGGATGAAAATTTATTAATTTTAATTTTTTTTCAATTTATTTTCTTGAAAGACTTTGACTCAATTTGAAAAAAAAGATTTGACTAGGCTAAAAAAGTTTGACAAGACTAAACGAAACCTAAAATAATTGACTAACCTTGAAAAATTGTCTGAGTTTCAAAAGTAGACTAAAAATAATAAATTACATTTTTATATTTTATTTTATTTTATTTTTTATGCAAACGCTTCTCCAAGAATAATAAAAAAAAGATTAGATAAAATGACATAAATAGTTTTGACAATGTTGGGGAATTTAATTAGATTAATAACCAAGCAAAATGTTAGCGTCATAAACAAATGATGTAAGAAAGAGTTGAAGAGGGTCTTTATCTCGTTGCGACTTTTGAGCCTTTTCCTTGCGTTGTTGTATATATTCATGTATAACAACTTCTTTCTCTTTAGGAATTGGGCTGACTCGAAGAGAGGAAGTTTGGACCTCCATGGCCCAAGGAATGCAGAATGTAAAGTCCCAAAATGGCTAGAGCATTATTCATGCAAAGAAATAAAATTAAGGATTAATAAGAAATCCTCCACGATGACAAGTAAAAGACAGACAACTAATATCACTTTAAGTCAAAGACTAACACAACTTCAAATGCAACACCAAAAAACCAGAAATGAACAAACCTAATAACATTATTTTTGTGCAGAAGTAAGCTACTGTTGGCATCTTTAACAAACGATAACGAAGTTTAAGTATAACAGATTAGTCATTATCACTGGATTACGCAGTTTTGCTTCTCTTAAAATACTAGAAAGAGTCCGAGCATCAAAGCGTAAGACCTAACATGCGCTAAAGTGAAATTGAGGCACAAGATATATCCATAGCACCATAAACTCGATAGAAGTTAATCCTTAATATAAAATCGAGAACAAGAAACATGATTTCCAATACTTTCAATAACTTCAGCATAATAAAGGCAAATATGTTGTCATTTATGACCAAGGAACACAGATTTCAGAAAAATTCAGAACAAAAGCAAACAACCCCATTAATACTCACGAAAAAAAACAAACAGATAGCATTTTGGGAAACCAGAACTGTCGTCTGCCGAATCATCTCAATGCTAATCCTAACACTTAAGAAAACTAACAATACACAAGAAAGGTGAAGAACAGAATATGCTTTCTTCTCTTACAACACCATATAACCAAGCTGATTATTATTCCCAAACAAACAAGAGAGTTTCTGAAGATGTGCCAAGTCAAATTGGGATTTGACATTCATGAATTTGCACAACAAAACTTCGGATTTGAGGTTTGAGATATATAAGGCAACACTAAGGTGCAAACAAACCTAATCACAATGTCAAATGAATTGCATTCACAAAAAGGAGACTTAACAGTTAACTCAATGACCAGGGCATACCAAAACAAAACAATAATTGAAACAATACAATAGTAATATTCCTAAGACACCTACTACAAACTGTTGGATCAATCACATTTCCAGGTTATCAATTTATAGTAGTGAAGAGAAGAAAATGTTAACTAAACTTGGAAATAGACCAACCAAACAAACAAATAAAGGACTAAAATACTTCAATTCGAGGACTAGATTCCAAATCAGCAATACAATAGCATCGGCAGTGGCCCAAAGAATCAGGATCTTTATTAAAACAAGCTAAGAGGATTTCGGCACGTTCTAAAATAAAATCATCTTTATCACTAGTCTTTAACTCTTAACAGTTCAATAGTAAACAAAAGGGGAATAGTAGCACTCTTAATCAATACAAATATTAAGCTTTACTGTTAACATACAAAAACATGGGAGAGGAGGAATTTTGAGCATATTGCATCTGAAAACAACTCAGGATACTTTCTTATATATCACTTATTGAACAAGAACATGAAACCAAATGGGTAACACAGACTCTAAAGACTTGTCATATTCAACAATCTACAATACAGTTCACAAGCAGTTAACAATAAAGCCGCAGTTAACAACAACAGCAAAAATACAACACATTTCCAGCCAGAATAATCGACAACCACGACCACAGCATCTACCTAATAGCAGTAGAATTTCAATCAAGACGAGCAAAGACACAAATATGACGATTTCGGTATAGCTATGATATTCACATTCCGAGTTAAGCATATGAAAGCTCGAAATAAAAATAAGATTAGGATATTACATTTTTGGGAGCAGGAACTGGGACGACGAGCTTAACAGTGAACTTCGATACCACCTAAAAGCTCATTTCAAATTCTTTCACTCAAAGAAACGGATGTTCTGGTTTCTAAATCGACTAATGAGGATTTTGTCTAAGGTTTTAGAGATTAAGAACGGTTGAAAAATCGACAAAATGTCTTTGCCTTTTCTCTGTTTTTCTCCTTCATTCCCCTTTTGAACCAGTTCTTCCTTTTAAATCCCCCTTAAAATGGCGATGAAGAGGAGATTATATAGGGCGATTTTGAATTCAAATTTGAAGAAAATAGGGTCGGTTGATTCCCACTCAGATTCGTGTGGGGGACAATAACGTCAGGGGTGCGGGTTTGTCGGGTTTTGACAGAGGTATTGAGGTATGCGGCGCCGGTTTTCTGGTTTTTTTTATCATTGATTTTCTGGGTTGTTTGAAGAAAAATGGGGAAAAGAAGAAGAAAAGGTAACGGGTGAGGGGGAAGGGGATGCGGTGGTGACGAGGGAGGGACGACGGTGGTGAGGAAGGAGAAGGGCAACAACGGCGCTAGGGTTTTGTTTTTTTCTCTGGTTTTGTTCAAAAATGGAGAAGAAGAAAGGGGAAAGAGGGATATAGCGGGCGCATGAGGACCACGCGCTCGTAAATAATTTTTTTTTTTGAAAATAATGAGTCAAAAATCGTTGAAAATAAAATAAAGCTCGATGATTAATTTGACATTGTGGAGGGTAAAAATTGGGTGTCAACACCCATTGCTAATCATCTTCTCCCTATCTCTTTTTCTTTCTTCCCTTTTTCCTTCTTCAACAATTTCAAAATTAATTTCAAATCAAATAATCAAATTTCTAACTCGTATAAATAAAGGGTATTAAGGGTTGTACAAACACACATACACATACAAAAAAACATAATACAGTTAATCCAGATATATTAAGTACCAAATCTAGAAACTACTGGATTAGTTAAATGAATTGGGAGAATAAATAAAAATTGGCAAATAATGATATTGATCAAAAAGAAAAAGGAAAAGCTACACAACCTTACTTATGACAACATTCATACATGAAAGTATTTTAAAAATTATTTTATTATTTGAAAGAGAGAGAAAGGGAATTTTTAGATATATTCTATGGAGTAGTTGTTATGACTGGTTCTCACTCTTTTGCTCCCTGGTTCAAATTTTAATTTTCTCAATTTTGATAATTTAAAATTTGACCCATAAGTAATCTTGAAATTATTGAAGAAGGAAAGAGGGAAGAAAGAAAACAGATATTAGAGTTAAGGGAGAAAGAAATGATCAGTAATAAGTATTTTAGTTGGGTTTGGAGCTATTGATACGGTTCAAAGTGGATTGTAAAAAATTTAATGGGTTAGTATTTATTTTAATTCAATAGGAAAATGTTAAATAATATTTAATAATAGTAATTATTTTTTAAAAAAGAGTTGTTAGTTATAAGGGTAAATATAGGCAAAAAGGTTAACTGAGAGATATTTTTAACTCAAAAGGTGGATGAAGAGTATAATTTAAACCTTTTCAAATACCCAAAGGGTATTTTTGACCCTTTACTATTATTTTTTAAAATCCTTTTTGATCACTTTTTTAGTAAGGGACGTTCGCTTATTTTCATTTTTTAAAACTTTTTCTCCATACATATACATCTTTATAAAATAAAATTTGCTAAATAATTTTTGGTGACACTTTGAGTAATAAAACCTCTTGAAATTGATTTTAACCCTAATCTTATCCCCAATTCCCATCACTTTTTCCGTCCGAATTTTGCCCTAATTTTACTGCTATGTAATCCCTCTTCACCATTTTTGAGAGGCAGCCCTTCCTCACAAAGAGCACCCATAAAAGTTCCAGTGGAGAGCCGTTTTCCCCCTACAAAAGAACACGACAATTTCCCAGCTACTATCCATTCATTATCTCAAAATACATCACGGTTCCGTCTCCAGCGAGACCATTTTCAGAAAGTTCAGTCACCTACTGACGCGGGAGTTTCTGGTTTAGAAATCGGGAAGCTCACATACGTGGTTCCTTTTGGGTGGTGAAAGCTTCTTCTAGCTCATTTGCTGCTCTCCAAAAGGTAACGCCTCTATTTGTTTTCTCGTTTTTCTCTCTTAAACAATGTGTGTGCTGTCTGATCTTGTGCCAGTGATTGTGATTTTGGAATCCTGTTTGACTGTTGGTCTGTTATGTTTCCTAATATAATTCAAAGGAGGAGTTGAATGGTATTATACTGAAATATCCCTGATTCTGTTGAATTTCTGTTGGCTGCTGTGTTGTTGCATCACTGTGTCATGCCCTGCACACACTTCCACTTAGTTTGTTCCTTTGTTAACGTCGTTGCTTTCTTAATGGATATCAGATTGATTTGGAATTCTGTCTTTGAGCGGCTGTGATGCTACTGTAATGATGTTAGGAAATCTAGTCTTTTATTTGAGTATTTCAGCCCCATTGTAATGCTCTTTGTTTGCAGTTTTGAAACTAGTCGTTAATGGCTTCATTCCTCCTCATCTATTCTTGAATTTCTTGCTGCGTTCCTTAACTTTACATATTGCATAAACATGCTGTGTTAGCTGACCCAATCTTCCAGTTTGCTCTCCATTTGTTCGAATGCTTTTACCGTTTTGAGCTGGTAGTTATTGTCTTCTAATAGTCATTTGATCTTTGCGTTCTTTTTCCCCTCTTTTCTTGAGTTTCATGTTCTTCAGACACTCTGGTTTTCGCATTAATTTCGTTCCTAGTTCGATGTCAAATGGTATGCTCTCTTTTTTTTTTTTTTTGAATCTGGTAGTTAGTTTAGCATGCCATTAAGCTGTCTAGCTTGAAAAGGAGACATAATTTTGGGTTTTCTTTGGTTATCACTGAAGGGATTTTTGCTATTCCAGTCTTGTATATCGAGTTTGTTTACTTGAATAACACTAGACTTCTAATGCATTTGTTTTGTATCAAAATCTCTTCTTTGGTTGTGTACTAAGATTAGATCCAGACCATGTTCGACTTTGAGATTCTTAAGCTTTTCCTTGGCTGTTTCAGCACTTGTACCCTTGGCTGCTGTCTGTTTGTTCATTAGAATGCATTACGTTTATGTGTTAAAATCTCTTTTTGATTGCTTGATTGAGTTTGGATCAAAATGTGCTTTTGGGTTACTGAATATTGGTCAAGTATGTTGTTCATATCTTCTAATTTTTGTTTCTTAAATATATGACAGAATGTGTCCAGTGCTATTGTTTTCACATAAAGTTTTCACATGTTGGCTCTTAAAGTTTACTGATGTGAGAGAAAGAAAAAAGATCCTGTTTCATATTCCTTAACTCTTTCAGTTTCTTGCCGTGCCTCTCTGTTTCCAGTTTTGAAACTGGTTGTTAATGGCTCAGTTGTTCCTCGTCTACTCTTTTCTTTCTTCTCTTATTTTCAAAGCTCTGTGATCCATGGTCACTGCTCTTCTTATTCTCTGATTCCGCTTTCTTGTTTAGACGTTTGAGACTGTGGTCTTCTGTTCCTAGCTCATTATATGAGTCGAGACTCTTTAATATGGTCTTTGTTTGAATGTGGTTAATAGAATCTGATAGTTTGTAGGCTTTTGGTTTGTTTTCTTATCCTAACAAAAATGGTTTTCTTTACTTTTCCAAAAAATGAGCTTTCTTTTCTTCAAACTTCCCTATATAGTACCAAAATGTATTGTGTGCTTATTAGCCATATGAGTTACCATTTGTTCAAATGTTTGAAGGAGCTTGTATCCAGTCTAGAAGTGTCTCTTTAGTCTATAAAATGTGTGTTCCTACTGCCATTTTGTAGCATTTCGACTCTTACTTTCTCGTTACATGGGACCTATTTTGATATTTTTAACTTCACACTTAGTTTAGGTATCATTTCTACTATTACTCTCTGATCATGTGGGACCCTATTTTTAAGTTTGATTTCGATATTTAACGATATGGTAAATTGATAATTCTAAGTTTGATTTTGAAGTTTAAAAACATTTTAATTATATCATATATATACACTAATACTTCATACCAATAGAAAGTATACATTCAAAAGAAAGTATAATTAACTCCCAACTATTTTCATTTCTTCCCAGTTACTTCAAGTCCTTTTGATTTTGAAATTTGTGGATGAATGAATATATGTATTATAGGATAAGATAAAGATGCAACGAAAAGAATCTGACGAACGGCTGCCTGAGCTGCCAATTTCTTGGGTTGAAATCTCCAATTCAATTTCCTATCAATACCAATTTCAACCTGATGGAAAGCTATCGGTAAGTTGTTCTTACTTTTTCTTTTAATTGTTGGCTAAAGATTTCCCCAATTTTATCTTCAATTGCTCGTTTTAGTTACAAGACTTACTCATTTTTAGTTTCCATTGCATTGATTATAGTACTATATCTTGTTTGGTCAAGTTTATCGGAGCCGAAAGTGCCCTGGCTTTTAGGAACACAATAAGTGCTTTTGAGTAGTAGTAGCTGTTGTTTAGCTTTTCCCTAGACACACTTTTGGAAACTTAACCAAGCACAAATTGATGATCTAACGTACCCATTTCAAAATTTTACTAGACAGGAAAGAAGTTTGTGGAATTGGGTTGGTCGTGAGCGTAAAAAGTTTGAAAATTGAGTTTTTTTCCATTGTACAGTGGGTACCAAGTAAATTAAACTACCAGTTAATGATAACAATTGCACTCTGTGGAACTATCACGCTCAAAAGTTGAAAATTCTATAAATGTGGATGCTACGGTGTATGTGAGAACAAACTTGTAGAGATGATTAGAAATGAAGATATTAGGGACAGGGTGGGAGTGACTTTAGTGGAGGACAAAATTGAGATGGTGTGAGCACATGAAAAGGAGAGACACAGATGCCCATGCGGAGGTTTGAGATATTGTCTATGGATAGTTTTAGAAGAGATATAGATAGGCTAAAGAAGTATTGAGGAGAGGTGATTAGATAAGACGTGCCAGTTTCAGCTTGTTGAGAATATGACCTTAGCAACAAGGTTATGGAGTGCATAAAATTAGGGTAGAATGTTAGTAGGTAGTAGAACGTTGTACTGCTTAAACTTCGTACTAGTATTTGTTGTATTATTGCTTTGGTTTCTATTTGTTGTTCCTCATTCTTTGTTTATCATATTATTTTGTCCTAATCATAGTTCTGATGCTTTGTCATGCTTTTATGGTATTTTATCATGGCTCCATTGTTGTCATTTCCAATCTACTTTGAATTGTTTTTCCTCGAGCAAGGGGTCTATCAAAAATAACCTTTTTGTCTCCAAGGTAGGGATAACGTCAGCATACACTCTACTTTTGTGTAATGACCTACTCCGTCGGCACTAATAATATTGGCATTAAGGGTATACAAATCTTATTTTTCATAGATTTAGGATCAGTGTCTTGGTATACGAGTGCATTAGTTGGGACAGGGTAATATAATGCCCTTATCACAAAGTTAAGTTGAAAGTGCCTTACCAATTTAGTTTCGAGCTTTAGTTTAAAATAAGGTCAACTTTAAATGACCATAACTCTTAGCCTATAATGAATTAGGTGGCCACGACCAACCTAATTAAAGGTCTATGAGTCTTCTTTCTAACGCCATCAAGTTTGTGTTATTTCGAGTTCGGAGTAAAAAGTTATGACTTACATTGCCTTTATATCTTCTACTGCTATTTTCTGTCTTGATATGTTAATTTTATCGTATTTGCATACTATCATGTGCTTTTCCCTATTAGTCGCTCTTTCTGTTCCCTTTCTTTTCCTTTCCTTTTTCCATATCTAGTTTATTCTGCTTATGGGCCATTGAGACGAGGGTTACCAGGAAACAACCTCTCTACCTTTATGAGGTAGTGGTACAGTTTGCGTACATTCTACCCTCCCCAGACCCTACTTTTGGATTCCATTGGGTATGTTGTTGTTGGAGGAGTAAAAAGTTATGACTATTTTACTAAACATTGTTTGAATTGAGGCTACCATGACAAAAATTAGGCCGCCATGGCGGGATGCGCGAAGTTAAATCCCTTTTTAGGCCTAAAAATGTTAGTTTACTCTCGAAACTCATCCAAAGTTAGGCTAGAGAGACGATTTTGACACTTTTTCATCAATTTTCTCCTCCAACGTTAGTCCTTCTATCAATCTTAATACTCGTTTGATTCTTTAATCATTAGAATAACATTAGATTAATCATGGTGGAAGTAAAAAGTTAACCTAAATGAAATTTTCTAGTGTAAAGGAAATATGTTGAAATCTCTTGAATTTGAGTTAATAATTGGAAGATTATGTCCTTGGGCTTGAAAATGAATCTACCAATTCCAAAACAGGGTTTTTGGGTAAATTGGAGTGTAGGATTCCTAGGTTTGAATTTCAAAGTATTTATTGGAAGAGTAGTTTGTTAATTAATTCTAGGTTTGAATCTCAAAGTATTTGTTGGAAGAGTAGTTTGTTAATTACTCTTATAATTGTTATTATTAGATGGTTTAGGCTTTGGGAGCGTGAAGGGGGAGGAAAATCATGAGCAATAGGTTACTTGTTGCAGTAACTTGGCGCTCATGTAGGCCAGATTTCTCAATTGAGTTGTTATTAATCTATTTCCCATTACACGATATAATGTAAATTGATGGGAGAGATCATGTTTAGGCCTTCGGGCACGAAGTTTGAATGGCTTAATGTGTTGTATTATTAAGACAAAAATATATTCTGTGAATTATGATAAGTCCGTGATTAGTGGTGATAGTCTACTTCTTGATTGTCCTTAATACTTCTTTTTGAGATAATTGATGATTCTTGTGAAGTTTATGTGCAAAAAATTGCTGGGTTATGTGAGATCCTTAGGTTTGTGATAATTAAGGGGTGCTAGTGTGGACTATATGTGTGTGTATATATGTGTGTGTGTATATATGGATGCGTTCATGTTGATTGTTCCCTGTGAAATATTAGAGTAATGCATATTCATGAAATAAAAGGGTGAATGTAAAAGGACTTCATGTTGGTAATATCATAAATAAACCTGTTAATGTACTTGTGGCTTCAAATAAGGTGGTTGCATTGTAGGTGATGGTTTATGTCCCCTCTTCCCCCCTCCCCCTTGCCCCCTCTTTCTCTCTCTCTATACACACACACAATCACACTCTCTCTCTCTCTGGTCACAAATGCCTGTGCCAGCACGAGCAAAACATATATTATTTTTTTGTCTCGATTTATTTGACATTGATAGATTTTTTACACATATTTAAAATTTTTAAGTTGTTAATTATTGTAACTTGTATTGCATTTTATGTTATTTTTGAATAATATATGTTACTTATTTTGTTCCACTTTATGTTGCATATATAAAATTGAGAGTCAATCAAAATTTGTATTTGTTTTTTAAATATTTTAAATTGTCAATAGCTGAAGTATCTAAGAAATGATTTATTAGGGATAAAAGATTGTAAAATCAACCAACTGAAGTAGGCAGGTCAATCGACAACTTCCTTTAACAAATTTTTTTATTCGGGGTAATATTATAAATTCATAATTGAAAGCAAAAGAAATAATTAATAGAAACGACGTAGTAAAATCAAGCAGCTGATGCATACACATTAATAGACAGTTGCCTTTAAGAAAAAAATTAATTAGGGGCAATATTGTAAATTCATAGCTGCTGTAGCCGAAGAAATAATTAATAAAAATGTCAAAGTAAAATCAAACAGTTGAAGCAGACACGTCAATTGGCAGCTGCCTGCTTAAGCAGCTGAAGCGGGTATGTCGACCATAACGTGTCTGCTTCAAGCCTCTTATATATAGTAGTAAAGTTATACATATACTTATTAACTACACGTTAGTATTGCCTGCATATATATCCGGGGTGTCAATGAGAAGGTTCGCTTGGTTATTTTTTTAAAATTTATACCATCTCAACTTTTCGGGCATTTTATAACGTATAACCAAAATTAAATTTCTTCAAACCATTTCAATCAGATCGGTTTCTCTTTGGTATCAGTACGGTTCAGTTAATTTTTAGGAATGTTTGCATAGATCTTTTCATATTATTTGATGGGGTATCTATTATAGTATCTTTTAATTTGAAAGTTAATTAAAGGCAAATTAAAGGGCAAAGACCCAAAATCGTCTGATCACTAGAGGCCTAGGACTTAAGAGTTATATTTATATTCGAAAAATTTTGTAAAATATATTTATATATTAAAATTAACATGTTAATAAATAAAATATATTTGTATACATGTAAAACATATACGACGCAGGGCTCATGCAATGCCGGCATCACTGAGGAATGCTTGCTTATGGGTTTTTGAGACGAGGGTTCTAGGAAACCTCTCTACTTCTACGAGGTAGTATTAAGGTCCACGTACATTCTACCCTACCTAGATCGCACTTGGGATTCTACTGGGTATGTTGTTATATACATGTAAAGTTTTCGGTTTGGTTTGGATTTTTTTAGTTTTCTTGTTAACTCAGAATACCATCTCGATTGTTTGGGGCGTCTGTAGACTAAATAAAAGTCCATGGTTTTGTTGAAAAAAATGATAAAAATTGGTTTGGCTTGGTCGTTCCGGTCGATTTTTCATATCCTTTTGAGACCCCTAATGAATGACGAAAGATGGAGTGAACCTAAAGAAATGGCAAGTTGTGAACAATTGCATACAATGAAACCCTTTATGTGATTGTGCAAGTTGTGATATATTCATGATGGTTGTCATTGTGACTGTGATTGTCAATGGTGATGGTGATTGTAGATGGGTGTCACGTTTTGACACATTATTGGATCGCGTGTTACGTTTTGATACATTGTATCAGGGGTCACGTTCTGATATGCTAATAGTTTGGTTGTGGGCTCCATGAGAGGACCATTGTTGATATGAACCTGTTACTTGATTGTGCAAGTGTGAAATCATTCATTATGATAATAATTGTATTTATAATCAGGTGCCACGTTTTGACACATATGGGACCAGGTGTTACATTTTGACACGCTAACTATTGGATTGGGTGTCATGTTGACGTGCTAACAGTTTTGATGTGGGTTTCATGAGAGAACCATTATTGACTGTTAACTGTAATTGATCATCCTCACTTGGTAATAATTTGTATAAAGAATCAAAAGTAGATGTTTACTAAATTCTCTGTTGTAATGGTGTTACCTATGTTATTGTATGTGTGATGTGATTACGTATCACTTATCTTACTACTTGTGCCTATTCGTCATATTTCATATACTCAGGTATGAGGTTGCGTATGGCCAAGTGGAGAGTGGTTGAGTGTTGTTAAGCAATGACTCGACCACTTTGAGTTGAATTATGTTTGGTACTATGTTGTGTGTGTTAATGGGGGCTTGGGAAAGGAAGTCCCAAGTTTCTAAATCTGTGTAGGCTGCATTGGCGGGAGGAATGCCTCGCTATAGCGGGTTAGGTCCTGCCATGGCGGGAAGTACGAGTAATCGGGTAGAAGTCTCAAACCATCTTAATGTGACCGTCTTGAAATTAAGTTACTAAACATTCTAGGTTAGGCATAGTTGGGAATGATGAAGTGAAAGTGGTATATTGATTAGATCAAGTTAGCAGTTGTAGGTCTGAAACCCTATCACAAGGAATAGAAGGGTTAGGTATTTATGGGTATTAGAGTTGGCAATGGAGTAGTTAAAAGGCTAAGATTATGTCATATACTATGTGTGATTGAGGTAATCGGAATGGTAAGAGTATGCGGGTAAAAGATGGGGTGGTGCAGTCCCTTATTGCATACTTGCTTCTTAATGTTTACTTTATATTGTGTGGGGGTTTCGGGTTGACTGATGATGCCTACTTGATGTCGCCCTAGTTACACTTCCTTTTTGAGGATAAAGCGGTCGTCGTCAAGAAATAGAACCTAACCAAGGTTTAGGTCGAAGCCAAGGGAATTTGTAGACTCTAAGAATATTCAATTACCCGCAATTTGAGTAGTTAACTGACTTACTTCCCCGGGGGTGGGGTGGGGTGTTCTTGTAATAATCAATGGAAAAATAAAACGAACACACACAAGAGTGAAATCAATATGGAGAGAAGCTAGGGTATTGTGTTTCCCATGATTCCCCAACTTAGTATCACCAGATAACTTAATTTTTTTTAGTGTGTAGCATGTAAGACGGTAAGTTAAGTTCACCAAGCCCTTTGGTCAAAGGTAACAACAACAACAACATACTCAGTATAATCCCACAAGTGGGGTTTGGGGAGGGTAGAATGTACGTAGACCTTATCATTACCATAGAAGTAGAGAGGTTGTTTCCTGGGAACCCTCATCTCAAAACCCGGAAGTAGAAAGAAACTAGATATGACAAAAAAGAAGGGAAGGGAACAGAAAGAGCGACTAATAATATGTAAATAAGATAAAACTAACACATAATACGACCGATAACGCGAACACATGATAAAAAAAAAATACCTAACCCTACCATCAGCCTGCTACTCTAATTCGCGACCTCCACTTCTTTCTATCTAAGGTCGTGTCCTCAGTGAGATCAAGTTACGTCATATCATGTCTAATCACCTCCCCCCAGTACTTCTTTGGTCTACCTCTACCCCTCCGAGTATCTCCCAAAACCAACCTCTTGCACCTCCGAACAGGAGCATCGGTACTCCTTCTCCGCACATGTCCAAACCATCGCAATTTCGCTTCCCTCATCTTTTCGGCCACTGGGGCCACCTCTAGCTTCTCCCGAATGGTCTCATTCCTAACCTTGTTACTCCTGGTGTAACCACACATCCATCTCAGCATCCTCATCTCTGCAACATGCATCTTCTGAACATGTGCCTTTTTAACTGGCTAACACTCCACTCCATAGTGTGCTTACGAACTCTTACCTATTAGTCCCAGTACAACCTCCCCTTGGCCCAATTTGGTTGATTATACGAGAACACATCAATTGAATGCTGTTAATTAATTTCTTTCCAATTCATTACTACCTTAGTCCAGTTTGTAACACTAGGCGGGTTCTAATGTTGGTCACCAACTTCAGAAAATTTCCAAAAGTCATAGGACTAAAAAAAAGCACCTCGTTAGAGTAGTAAAAACCATTTGGTGTGTGATTGGGACGTAGCTAAAAAAATGCTCCCAGGCACGATTACCAAAATCCTTCTCTCTCCTAATTCTTACGAGAGAGAAACAACCTGTCTTGTCTCTTTTCCGGCATCTTCTACCGGAAATCCCTTCCATTTTCTTTTTTCTTTCAAAACCTGCCGGAATCTCAAACTTCCCACCTTTCTTTTCTCTTTTCTTACTTTCCTCTTGCCACAATATGGGGATGATACCATCTATTTGCTGTGGGATTCAAATCGTACGATATCACCAGAGTAATTTTCAGAGCGGAAATATGGTATGATTGGGTCGAACGTGGTCGCAACATGATAACCCGTATGAGCATTAGCCAGAAGACTATGGAGTGGCTAGTGTTCGCTTTAAAAGAAGCATCGAAAGGGAAAGGAAACTCAGTTCGCAGATGGAAGTTTCGGGATCAATTCTCGGAGATAATTTGCTCCAGGAATTTCAACAAATCTGGACGATACGTTAGCATCCTTAACAGGGAAAGCAGAAGGAGAGCAGTTAGCTTTATTCCCGAGTGGACACTAAACTCAGGGTGGTTAGACATAGCAACCAAAATTGAGAGATTCATAAATGCTAAGGTACATAAGACTATTAGGGTGATACCCAGGGAAAGAGGAGGGTCTCTCATATTAAGAAGCTGTCAGAAACAACAAGTGGTCCACAAGAGAATTAAATGCTGCTAAGATTCAACAAGAAGGGAAGAAGCTGGTCATCACAAATGCGAATGCATTAACTCAGAATGATACTCTAGCAAGAAGTGTGATTGGAAGTCTCCCGGAGGATGTATCTGATGCTCCTTTGTAAGAAATACGGCGGTGGGTCGCAAACACATGAAAACAAGAGCACGGTGTCAATATCTATGATATGGGCAAAAATCGGTTCCTCTTTGAGCTTCCAAACACAACTACTGCTGATCACATTGTAAGGGGAAAGTGGTACTGGAAGTCCCACAGTTTCAACATGCAGTGGTGGTCGCTGACATCAAATACCACTTATGAAAGGCTGGAACAGGGTCGTCGGGTTACCTCTTCAACTTTTGTCACCAAATGTTTTCCGTGAAATCGGAAACTTATGTGGAGGCTGGATTGCAACCGAAGAAGAGATGGTGCTTCGAAATCACCTCAAATGGGCGAGGATTAAGGTGAGAAGTGACAGCGATGAAATTTCGGAGTCGATCGAATTATCTCACGATGGTATAACCTTCAAAGTTCCGATCTGGGTGGAGATGCCGACGAGGGTCTGAGGAAAGACGCAAAGCTCCTTCTAAGATCCTGCGGTCTGAGAGAAAAACTGACGGACTACGAGGGAAAAACCTTTTAGGTTATACGGAAGTGTCAGGGCAAGTGGGCTCGTCCTATGACCCAGCTATTTTGAATTGGCCAGCTGTTTCGGCGCGTGTGGAATCTCGTGAGACTGGGGGCCCATCTCACTCTCCTGTTAAAAATGATTTGGGGTCTAAGTTAAGAAGAATTTGGGCCCGGATCTACTGGCCCAATTTGTTTCTCTTGGGCTAGTGAACAAATTTCCCTCTATTTCGGTGGACCCAATCGCAGTAGAGCTGGAAGCGATATCAACAAGGTCTGCCATAGTTCTGCACTACGAAGGGGGAGAAAATATAGAACATGCACAGGGAAAGGCTGAGGAAGAAGATGCTCTTCTAAAGAGCAAAGAAGAAGGAAAAAGAATAGTTTGAAACGCTAGTGCCCTTGATCAGAGTGCTATGCAAGAGGTCACTTTGGCAATTGAAGATGCAGTAACCTTAAATCACCATATACCAGACGTAGACGAAGATCCAGATTTTGACATCCCAATATGGATACATCAGAATATTCTCAAACTTGCTAAAGAATTCGGCATTTACATCAAGGGGTGCAGAGAGGAAGCAGCCACACTATTCTTGAAGATAGACAGTATGAGGAAAAACAATATGCAGGAAATAGAGAACAGAATAAAGACTCCGGCGGCAAAGAGATCCAAAGAATTAAAGAGGCTCGAGTGTGGGAGCAACTTCAGGAGCAATGGCACTAGCAGTAAGGGGGGATATCACATTAGTCTTGATCAGTGAACATTTCCATTGTATCATGGAATGTGAGCGGCCTGAATCAAGCAAGCAAAAGGTGTATCATCAGAAATTTAATCCGTGAATGGAAAGCTGTTGTCTATTGCTTCCAGGAAACGAAAATTCAAGGAGATATTAAGTAGGTGGTGAAAGATTTGTGGGCTAATAAAGGGGTCAGATTCACACAGCTGGAAGCTAGTGGATCAAGGGGAGGCATTTTAATGCTTTGGGACGAGAGGGTATGGAAAGGAGAACTTAGTAGTGTGGGGGCCTACACTTTAACCTGTAAGTTAACTAGGAAGAATCAAGACTTCTCTTGGTTCCTTACCGGTATTTATGCTCCAAATAATGGAGAAGAAAGGGAAGAGGTATGGTGGGAAGTAGGCACAGCTGGAGGGCTGTTCGATGGTCCTTGGATTGTATGCGGGGACTTTAACACAGTCAGATTCCCCTCAGAAAAGAAAAATTGCTCTAGAACAACAAAAGCAATGACTGATCTGTCTGATTTCATTGAGGATATGGGATTACAAGATCCACACTTGGTAGGAGGAAGTTATACATGGAGGAAAGGGGACAGACATGATGTTGCAGCCAGGATTGATAGGTTTCTTTTTTCAGATGAATGGAATGAGGAATTCAGGAACATAAAGCAGTCTGTCCTTAGCAAGGTGGTTTCTGATCACACTCCCTTAATGCTCCAAAGTGGGAATTGGGAACCTAGAAGATCTTACTTCAAATTCAAAAATTGGTAGTTGCAAACAGAAGGTTTCTTGGAGATAGTCAAGGGGTGGTGGGATTCTTTTGTCTGCGAAGGAAGGCCAGATTTTGTCTTGGCTTTCAAACTTAAACCTCTAAAGGAAAAATTGAAGGAATGGAGCAAAACTTCTCATGGGAATTTAGAAATTCTGAAACAGAGCATTTTGAACCAACTGGTAGATCTGGAAGTGATCCAGAACCAAAGAGCACTAAGAGAAGAGGAGTTTCTCTCGAAAGCAAATCTTCTTGTGGAGTTTGAAATATAGCTAAATATGAGGAAATAGCTTGGAGACAAAGATCAAGAGTAAACTGGCTGAAAGAGGGAGATAACAACACCAAGTTTTTCCACAGATCAGCAAACGCTCACAGGAGATACAATAACATTGATGAACTGATTGTGAAAGGGGAAGTAACCAAAGATCCAGAAGCTATCAAGTTGGAAGTTGTGGATTTCTTCCAAAGGCTTTATTCTGAGAGTGAGATGTGGAGACCATCGGCTGGGTGCAGGGTAGACAATTTAATTACTGATGAAGACAACCAAATGCTTCAAAAAGAACTTGAGAATTGGGAGATATGGGATTGTGTGAAACTCTGTGCAGGAGACAAAGCTCCTGGCCCTGATGGATATACTATGGCCTTCTATGTTCATTTTTGGGAAGTTATTAAGAAGGAAGTTATCAGCATAATCAGGAACTTTCATGAAAGGGGTGTCTTTGAAAAAAGTTTTAACTCCACTTATGTAGCACTGATTCCAAAAAAAAAAAATGGGGGCAAAGGAGCTGACACATTTCAGACCTATCAGCTTGATCAGCAGTGTTTACAAGATCATTTCCAAAATTCTTACTGAGAGGCTCAAAAAGGTGATTCATAAATTGGTGGGCACCCAACAACTGGCTTTCATCAAAGGAAGGAAAATCATGGATGCCATCCTGATGGCAAATGAACTAGTGAATTCTAGGGTCAGAAGCTCTCTGCCTGGTATCCTCTGTAAGTTAGATATACAGAAAGCTTATGATCACCTGAACTTGAATTTTTTGCTGAACACCCTTTCAAAAAGAGGCTTTGGAGACAGATGGATAAGATGGATAAAGTTCTGTATAAGCACAGTCAAATTTTCTATCATAATACATGGTACTCCTACAGGTTTTTTTTCTTCTGAGAGAGGCTTAAGACAGAGATCCCTTATCCCTTTTCCTCTTCATTATTGCCATGGAGAATCTGAATGAAATGTTGAAAATTGCCTAAGGAAATAGCTGGCTGAAGGGTTTCAAAGCTGCAAACAGGTAAGAGTCTGCCATGGAGATTACTCATCTGCAATATGCTGATGACACACTAGTCTTTTGTGAGGCCAACAGGAATCAACTCACGATCCTCAGGGTCATCTTTATTCTTTTTGAAGCAATTTCAGGACTATGCATTAACTGGAATAGAAGTTTCTTATACCAGTTAATGAAGTTCCTAGATTAGACCACTTGGCTGCGATCCTTGGTGGAAGAATAGGGGAACGACCAACCATCTATCTAGGCATGCCTCTGGGAGCTAAAATCAAGTTTGTTGATATATGGAATGGGGTGGTAGAGAAGTGTGAAAAAAGATTGGCAAATTGGAAAAGTCAATACCTCTCTTTAGGAGGAAGACTTATTCTAATTAATAGTGTCTTGGATGCTATGCCTACTTTCATGATGTCTCTCTTCCCAATCCCGGATGGGGTCATTGAGAGATTAAATAAGCTTAGAAGAAATTTCCTCTGGGAAGGGAACAGTGAAATCAAGAAATTCCACTTGGTGAAATGGGATGTTCTAACCAGAGAAACAGAAAGGGGGTTTGGGGGAGAGAAATTTAAAAACACAAAATCATTGTCTCATGATGAAGTGGTTATGGAGATTTGCATCTGGAGAACAGTCTTTGTGTAAAGAGGTAATCCAGTCGAAATATGAAATGGAAGATCATTGGACCACCAAATTGGTCACTAGCACTTATGGGACTTCCCTTTGGAGGACCATTAGAAATCTGTGGCCAAGGTTAAGAGAGAACTGCAGCCTAAAAAAGGTTTCCTTTTGGGAAGACATTTGGTTGGAACAAGGCTCTCTAAAGGACACTTTTGATGACATTTACACTCTAAACCAGCAAAAAAGGGCAACAGTAGCTGAGGTGTGGTCAGAACAGGGATGGAACCTGAGTTTTAGAAGACCTTTTAATGACTGGGAGATTCCGAGGCTAATTGATTTTCTCTGCAAGCTGGAGCATTTCAAAGGAACTTCCAACAACCAAGATAGATTGGAATGGCTGGGTCAAGGTCATGGCAGATTCAGTGTATGAGAGGGGCCTATAGAAAGTTCAATCCTTATAACAATCAGATCGATAACTGGCCTTGGAAGCTTATATGGAAAGCCAAAATTCCTTATAAGGTGTCCTGTTTCACAGGCTTTTGGCTAAGCAATTAGTGTTAACTCAATAAAATCTCATGAAGAGAGGATTTCAGCTAAGTCCGAGGTGTTTCCTATGTAAAGAAGAGGCTGAGACAGTTAACCACTTATTTCTACACTGCTGGACTACAAACCAGATTTGGAGAACCTTTACAGACATGAAGGGACTGAACTGGGTGATGCCAAGAAAAATTGAACAGGGCCTGAAGATCTGGAGCAGCTATGCCAATATTTTTGATTACAAGGATAGGTGGAAAATGATACTAGCATGTATTTGGTGGTCAGAAAGAAATCTACTATGCTTTCAAAACAAGGAAAATAATCTCTAGAAGATGAAGATGCATTGTTTAGTTTTGTTTCACTTTTGGTGTAAACAGGAGTATAGGGTAGATCTAGAATCTGTTACTGATACTGTAAAGTCTTTGTAAGTTTTTGTCCATAGGGTTGAAGATCTACCAGATACTTTTCTTTAATTGTAATTAGGATCATGTAACTTGTTGTGGCAGGTTTCCATGTTATGTTTAGAAATATATTACAACTATTACCTTCTCAAAAAAAAAAAAGATGTTGGTCACCACTAGAAAACATGCAAAACGAAGAGAGTTAATTAATCCATGCATTCACACTTTCCAAGAATTATGAATTATCCTATTTTACCTTGTTAGTTCTGCATGGTTCTCACAACTCTAGTTGTGGAATTAGCTACTCATGCTTTGTGTAGATGCAAGAATCATGAATTGGAATAACATAATTGAGCACTTACACAATTGAATTAAGAACAAACAAATCCAACTTCAAAGAGAATCACAAGATTAAAGATGAAATCAAAGTACAAGTGTTTTAAAAAACTCTTCAATGTAATCTCACTATTTTCTCTCTAATTACTGAGTTTTTTGAGTACTATGCGAAAACTTCTGAGAAATAACCTAAATACCTATTTATAATAAGTAAAATACAAGTCCTAAAGAAAATACGATAGCTGGATTGGCACGCTTTACGAATAGGTTTACAGGCTGTGTTGCATTCCACGGCCTATAATTGGTGTCTCGTACAGTGCTGCTGGAAAATTGAACTTCAAGTCTACGACACCCCCTCTACGACCCGTAAAGGGGTTTCGTCTGATGAATCTTCAGAAAGTCCTCATCTCTGATCCTCAGAGCATGAACCATGTTCTACGACTCGTAATCATTCCACGACCCGTCTGCATGTTCGTAGAATCAACTTCAGAAAATAGCCCCTCACTGGAATTGTCCACGAAACCCACTTTACGACTCGTCGAATGATCTACGGCCCATAAAGGTTCTCGTACTGCATAAAAAATCAGCAACTTCTAGATTTCTTCCGAAAATCAAGGCAAACCCTGGAATCCTGCAAACATAACACAAAAACACATAAAATCAAGTAATGCCACGTTGAGAACACACAAAATTCCAAGTTTTAAGTATTAAAAGTGCTATATTTTGACAACACATCACTTCTGTTACGCGTTGTTTGTACTGATACTGCTCTTGCTATTCCTTCTTGGTATGATTGGTTGCTGGATTTATGATGTTTCTTACGCGAATACAAAGACGACCTCCAATAGCTTGTACTCTTCCTACTTTATGATGGAAATTGTGTCATTATTGTGTTTCACATTGTATTCTTAGAAGTTCTTTTACTTGTTTAGATTAAAACCCATGGAGGGTGTCAAATATCTTTTCGAAAATTTAATTTGGGTTTTTCATTTTGTTATTGGTAATTACATGATCTTTTCAATATTACCTTTGTTTATTTCATCTTCCGTATGGTTTAATTGGTTGGGAATTAAGGGTTCTCCTATCTAGGTGTTAAAGTAGGTGACCACATGACCTGATGGATTGGGTCATGCAATCTTGTTATGCTCTATTTTGTGAGATTACACTTGGTATGTTGGTGTCTAATTGTGCTAAATTTCAAGTATACGTCGTATTTCCTGTTCTCATCTTTATGACCAGTTGTGGCGGATGTTTTTCAATAATGTAGGTAATACCTTATACAAAGTATTGGTAATTAATAAAATTGTTAGTCACCAACAAAAAATGTAGGTAATACCTTCATATATGTATGAATGCGCCCAATGATTTTGTGCTTTGGCGTTAACTTCTCCTTTACTGTTTAGTTTCCCTCCACCATTTCTCTAGGTGGCCGTAATATTCTTGAGATTTTATAAACATATTTAGCATATGACTGGTATATGTCACATCCAAGTGAATGTTATTCTATACTACTATTAATTTTCCTTGACGCCTATATGTTTTGCTGCATGTACTATATATATTTTCAAGTGGAGACTTGCCACTCTACTAAGTTTTCCTAGTCATTTAATATATCAAAAGTACTTTCATTTGCTTCTCAAATAGAGACTTATTACGATGCACTATGTTTTCCATGTCATGTTAATATATCAAAAGTACTTTGCTTGTTTTCCAAACAGAGATTTACTATGACTCTTTACAGGTCAAGATGGTTGATGATTCAAGACCAGCTGCACAGAGAATGGTTGAATCTTTTCTGAATAAATTTTTCCCGTCTGGCTATCCATATAGGTGTGAATTTCTTGGGAAATCACTTCCCAACAGTTTTAATTGGTTGCAAGCTTCATGATATGTAATGTCAATATCCGTTCTTAATGGTTTCTGCAGTGTGAATGAGGGTTATATGAGATACACACAATTTCGTGCTCTACAACACTTCACGAGTGCAGCATTATCGGTTTTGTCGACTCAGGTCTTCTAACTATGAAGTATCTCGCTGCCTGCTAAACATTATTCGACTTCATAAAACTTTTAGAGTATACTGTCTTCAACAAGAGCATGCACACACTCTATATTTATGTATGTATTCTTGATTGACATAGGATTTTGTTCTTAATGCCTAAACACATGATAAATCCATTAAAATGATGATACTTCTGAATATTACTTCTTTGCAGTCACTACTATTTGCTGCAGGATTGCGTCCTACCCCTGCTCAGGCAACTGCAGTGAGCTGGGTAAGCCTTTTGTCTAGTGGATAGATTAAACAGATGACTCCCTAAAGTATAATATCCAGTCCCATTCCTTCTTAAGGGAACTATTTTATGAATGCTTTGTTTATTTACAGATATTGAGAGATGGTATGCAGCATGTCGGGAAGCTCATATGTAGCAAATTAGGTGCAAGGATGGATTCTGAGCCTAAACGTTGGAGAATTTTAGGTTTATTCAATGTTCCTGAAGCTCTGTTCTATGCTATGATTCTGCTTTATTTCTTTGTCAGAGCTGTTACTGCATAATTTGATTCTTTTAATTGCATTTCTCTGTTGAATTGTACAGTAATTCTAAATTATACAAACTTTTTATTCTGCAGCTGATGTTATGTATGACTTTGGGACTGGTTTAGAAGTTATGTCTCCTTTATGCCCACATTTATTTCTTGAAGTAGCGGGCCTTGGTAATTTTGCAAAGGTTAGTTTCGTCTGATTACTAATTGTAGAGGCTCACTGAGTATTTAGGGAGATATATTAACTTATGAATGAATGGGAGCCTTGGAGTAACTGTTAAAGTTGCTGCCATGTGACCAAGAGGTCACGGGTTCAGGCCTTGGAAATAGCTTCTGGCAGAAATGCAAGGTAAGGCTGCATACAATAGATCTTTGTGGTCGGACCCTTCCTTGGACCATGCGCATAGTGGGAGCTTTAGTGCACCGGGCTTGCCCTTTATTAACTTTTGAATGACACTGATTCAATGTTGTTTGGAGTATGTATTTATGGTTACTTTAGTTCTCTGATGGACATAATTTTCCACTTTTTGTTCCCAAATGCTCCCGATTTTTCCTGTTCTAGTAAATAGGTTTATTTGCAGCTTTTGTTTTTCTTTTCAGATTGCAGGAGAAAATACAAGAAATGCAGATAGTTGGAGGAATTTATTTTATCTATACACCTTACAGTGTCCGTACATATACTTGAAGTATAACAGAATTGAAATATTACTAAAGAGGGAACTGATTATTTCTGAAAGCTGCGTAAAACTTTTTAAACTACCAAAAGACGAATTGTTGATGAGTCACTCTAAGGTTCCAGTTTTCTTTATGATAATCTCCCTTGAGCAACTGAGTTGTAATTTCTCCTTTTGGAGCAATAGTGGGTACTCAACTGTTCTTTCTGTGAAAGATATAATATTTAAAAGATATATTATTAGTCCAATTGCATGAAAAATTTGGTATATTTTATAATTGTTATAAGCTAATCTTCAGTGATGCGATTTATGAGAAATTTGTAGTCAATAATGTTAGTGAAGTTACTTTTCCTTGGAGTTGTCAGGGAATGGCTGTTGTTGCAGCTAGAGCAACAAGATTGCCAATTTATTCTTCATTTGCCAAAGAAGGCAATCTTAGTGATCTGTTTGCTAAAGGCGAGGCTATTTCCACTCTTTTTAATGTTCTCGGGCTTGGAACAGGAATTCGCTTAGCATCCACTATTTGTTCATCAATGCAGGGAAAGGTACTATTTTATTAGCATTCAAGGTATATTATTGTACATTTGTTCTTTTCTTATTTGATCCATTTAGGGGTTACATGGAGGGGTAGAGGTAGACCGAAGATGTATTGTGGGGAGGTGATCAGATAATATATGTCAAAACTTCATCTCACCGAGGACATGACCTTAGATAAAAAGGAGTGGAGATCGCGTATCAGGGTAGAAGACTAATAGGCTTGTAAGGATAGATTGATATATGGCCTTTTAGGAGTAGTCATGTCTTTATATCTTGTGTTGTTATTATTTGTCTTATATTTGTTACTTTTATCGTATTTACATATTATCATTTACTTTTTATTGTTAGTCGTTTTCCTTTTTTTTTTTTAGCATATCAAGTATCTTCTGCCTATGGGGCTTGATTTTTTTAGACGAGGGTTTTCTGGAAACCACCTCTCTATCTCTATGCGGTACTGATAAGGTGTGCGTACATTTTACCCTCCCCAGACCCCACTTGTGGGATTCCGCTGGGTATGTTATTGTTGTTATTTGATCCATTTGTATAGCTTCCAAATCATGTATAAGCTAGGATATCATACTTTTATGCAACTATAAAATCCAGCATGAAGAACCTGATCAATAAAATATAATAATTCAAAATCCACTATGTAGATATGTCGGTCCTGTATCAGCGTCACATATGCTTGTTCTGTTGATGTATGCTTCTCTCTTCCGCTAGATAAATATGTTTTCTTTGGTTGTGCTTATAAACCTTAAGCTGGTAAAAGTACAAGAAAATCATGTATCCTAAGATGTCCAAAATGATCTCCACTTGGAACCACTCTAGGCATTCTTGGTATATTTGTTTTCCACATGCCTTAATAAACGGTTTAAATGAAATAAGAGGAACTTTTGTTCCATGTGTCCTCGGTTTCCACTCCCTTATTGTACTCACTTTTTATAAAAGCATATTAATAAGACCATGAGGACTATTTAGTCCGATGTCTTGTAGAGAATGCAAGGAAATTGCTTGTTATTTGGATGAACTTGCTGGTTTGCATTTTTAAATTTGTTGTTCCAGTAGATTATAGGCTATTTTATCATTCTGGAAATATTGAATGTCTGCAGTTGGTAGTTGCACCATTGCTGTCTGTCATACACATTTATAGTGTCTGTGAAGAAATGCGAGCTGCTCCTGTCAACACATTAAATCCTCAGAGAACTGCAATGATCGTGGCTGATTTTGTGAAGGTACATATCCAAAGATACAAAGTTGAGTCAGATCAGATCAATTCACATCTCAATTACTAAGTTTTCTGCTATATATTTTAGACTGGAAAAATCTCAAGTCCTGCTGACTTAAGATATCGAGAAGATCTCTTATTTCCTGGAAGGCTGATAGAGGATGCTGGAAAGGTAAAGGTGGGAAGGTCCCTGCATGAAGTAGTTAGGCCTTCAAAGCTGCAAGAATTTAAAGAAACATTTCCAGAGGAGAAGTTCCTTTTAAATCATGGAAGTAGGTGGACTGATATGATATTGGAGCACAATGCAACTGGTGAAGATGCATTGAGGGGTTGGCTGGTTGCTGCTTATGCTTCGGATATGGAACGATTGTTTCATGAAACAAGTGCAAATATTTTGCTAGAGGCTTATGACAAAATGAATTGCACATTCTCCACTTTTTTAGCCGAGTTGCAGGCCAAAGGGTGGCATACAGATCGATTTCTTGATGGTACTGGAAATCGCTTTGCTTTGTAGCTGTGTAGATCTCAAATTCTTTATACTTTGTTATTCTTTCCTTGTCATTAGAATACATGTAGGAGTGGGACAAAGACCTTTCATCCTTGAGCAGTAGAATTTGATAATGCAACTGCAACCTGTAGAGGTTAACTTAGTTAACGAGATCACAACTAATTGGTTTAGGATCCTGAAAGATGTTTTGATTGAAGATATTTCATGTTCATTGTGTTCTATGAAGTTATATGAATCTTCCATTTTACTGCTATTGAACATCGTAGTGTTTTCATTTCAACCTATAAATAGTGTCTTTTTTTTTTTTTTAAATTACTTCGAAGTTTAACCTAAGAAAGATAATCATTGCCAACTATAATATGGGACTTGTGATATCATTTTGAGAGTTTTGTGGCAAATTGCATGTCCGGATTCGTAGCTAGAAAACACGGAAGGATACAACAGGAAAAAGAAAGCAAGGATTAAGGGCAACACCATTATATTCATTTTTAGGCTATTTTATGGGCCAAACGAAGCCAATATTATTTGGATTTGACATCGTTCTTGGTTGGTTGCTGGTCTAGTGTGCCTTCCTAGCCGCTTAGAGTGCAACCTACACGATGAATACCATAAGGCTTGACATAAGGTATAACAAATAACTTTTTTTTCCTTGATTCCATGAATGGTAGTCATAGTGATATTAGTTGTAGCATCCACCAGTATGGATTCATTGGAAGTATATTGCATATACCTTCAAAGACAAATTCAAGATTTTTAGTTAACGGATTTCAGACCACAATTGCCTTTACTTGTTGGGTTTGGTTTTGAATATAATTCATTATTGAATATTATTTCCTTTTAAAATATAAATATAGAATTTGAGCCCAAATAATGAATTCTGCCAAACTTGTAACTATTGTCGGAGCTCCACTCATGTATACCCCATGGAGACCGATGTTACACTTTAATTCATTGGTAAGACTTGTGCATTATTAATTCATTGGTAATACTTTTGCATTTCTATTGGAGGGGTTTTTTCCTGTTGTGTTTTGTCAGAAGAAGGTTTATCAAACCTTGTAAGTAACTTTTTAGATAACTAAAAGTTGTCATAATTATTTATATCGGCGATGTAGAAAACTTGAACGCATATTCATTAGGCTTATTATTGTTGAGCATTCATTTTCTCATTATTTATGAATTGATGGTTGTATGAATGAACTGAATTGATTTATGAATCATTTCTTAGTACCATGAATAAAATAGATTAATTTAAAGAAATACTTTTCGAGATACTTTTAGTTTACAAGATTTGTTGCAAGAATCTTCTTTTTTGTTTTTGGTGGGTAATGATTTGTTTAGTAATTAATTAGAGTTTACAAACGGGGTGCTAGTAGTGACTCCCATAGCATTTTGACCCACCTGTGGGTTTGAAATATACATACTGCAGTTTGAGACAGTACGATTATGCGTAAGTGAAAAATATTGTTCATACAGTTGACCTATATGGTCCTTCCAAAATTATTTCTGCGAGGAGGCCAGAGGTGTTGCGAAAAAAAAAAAAAACGGTTCTCCTTCATAATTCCCTGTTGCTCCTTCTTCCTTGCTTAAGGCATCTGTGTCATGATCCAATTTAGGATCATGATTGGCAGTAAGGGGGAAAACTCCAAAGCAAGCCTTCCTATAATTTGACAAAAAATCGGACAAAGTTTTCTCTATTTTTGGGTCTGTTCAAATATTTTCCTATCTCAAATATCAATAACGCTATTAGTAACACCTTTAGATTTAACCACAACATCCATCAACAATCCAATTGCTATACAATAATATCAATCCATCACCAGATATGAACAGAAGTCTAAAACTAAGCTCATGAAAATAAAACTTATTTCCCACGCGAATAAGTGTGGAGTTCACCATGGAATCCACTTGCTAGGTCTAGCTAATGAAATTTACATCAATATCACCGGTATTCTCTGAAAAAAAAAATATAGCGAGGAGTGAGATGGTAGTTTAGTGAGTAATAACAGTAACCACAATCTTTTTAACGAGGGACAAGTCAGAAAATATGCTAGTATAATAATTAAAATCATGTAATAGATGATCTTTGAAAAATCAATAGTCATAATCAATCTTGTTCTCTCATATAAGCAAATCAACATCATTTGCAAATAAACTCAGCAAAATACTTTCATATCAAACTCAGTAAAACACTTTCATATCAAATCATATACATATTCGGGAGGATTCAAGAATGAATCATGTAATCGGTAATCAGTATATCTATCTTCGTAAAAGAATAGACGATAACTGTAAATCTCATATGAATAAATCCCCACTCAAGGGATATCAATAACAGTATGCTAGTTCTACCTTTCCACTAGCGAAGACTCTATCTGTAATCAGTAAATATAAGGTGCACCAGGTCTAACGAACCCGCTGTTAGCTATGAGATTCATCAAGGTCTACTCCTATTAAAACTTTTCTTTATAAACCATATAAGCTTTTTCGAAGCAGTACAAGACATTTAGATCTTGCAATCATATCATGTTAAACTTAATGAAAACACATGGGAAAGTACTTATATTCTCAAGTAACTGTCAAATTCTTTCAATAACAATAATCATCTCAATCATCAATATACTTATCTTATAAAATACAAATAACTATTTCGATATCAAATCAAGTGAAAGGACTTGTACCATATGCAGATTTAAATCGTTCAGTAACAATTCACTTATAAATCATGAAACTTATAAAACATAAATTGGATTAAGATTACTACTCACAGTACTTGTGTTGAAAATACCAAACTTGTCACCCCAAGCAAATTTGCATAAGCTCCTTCGATCAATTTAAGGTTCACATCATATCGCTCTCGATTAGTTTCTATTTTTAAGCTAATTGATGACTATTTTAAATACCCAATCTTCAAATTTAGGTTTGACTCTCAAAACATGAAACTATTTGATTCACAAATTTATAGTCCTTCAAATTGGACAACAATAAGTTAAAATTCTAAATATCCCCATCTTGTTGCTACTCAAGCAACTTCTTTGGCTCTCCCCTACATTTAACAACCTAAATTTTTCAACATCACAGTGTGTCTCTAACTGGAGAACTAGTAGTTCACCTAACAATAATGATGTAAAAATTTGCTTTTATAGCTGAACTTTCTCATATCCAAATCAATAGAAATTCATATTTGAATTATCAATATCACTAAACCTAGCCCATGATAATACATGTATATCTATGTCAATGAAAGAAAGTACCTTAAAAATTCATACTTACAACTGTAGAGGTTCCTTTTCTTCTTCTCCGTCTAGCTCTTTCTTTTCTTTTTAGGTTTACCTTTATTCGGTTGCTTTGGAGGAGCCAACTTTTTTCTTTCTTTCTTTCTTTTCATTGGAGGGTTGTTGTATGCACCTTCCTTGACCCTTTTCTTAAATTGCTGCAAGCAACATTTAATATGGGCTTTAGCCCAAAATTTATCTTTCTTTCTTTCTTTCTTTTTTTTTTTGAAATTCTGTATTTATTTTTATTTTAATAAATTTACTTAAATATCCCTTTTTCTAATATGGGATATTACAATCTGCTAGCTGGTTTTGTTCCCTAAAGGTGTGCACCACTGTTACTCTCCCCATAGTCTTCATCAAAGATTTATACTCGTAGAGAATGTTAGCATACAATGGGTTATCAGTTTTAAGCATTTGGATTAATTCTAATGAGTCTATGTTGACTTCTAGATGGTATGCTTGATGTGCTTTAGACATGATGAGACCCATGCGAAGGGCTCAACGCTCCGGAAGGATGGGTGTGGAAGGGGGGTGGGGGGTAGGTGGGGTGCGGAGCTAATGAAGTCCGTCACCCAATCTCATCTATGGTCTCTTAGGGCACCTCCCAGGCCACTGATATTGCCGTCTTTAATGGTGGCTCCATCTGTGTTGATTTTATAGTGTCCTTTTGCGGGTGGGTTCCATCGAATTTTGATATGGTGATTTAAGGAATGTTGGCCTTGCCTTTCTTAGTGCTGGTGACATGACAATATTCCACTACTTAGTTCAATGTGTTCTAGAAGGAGACCTCGTATTTTTTGTTTTTGAAGAGGTTATTGTTGTATTGTATCCACAGGTTCCAGAAGCAGTGAGAGAAGAGGTTTTGCCAGTCGAACAAGTTATTGTAGACTTTGCCCTTACATGCCTCCTAGATATTGGATAGATTGTTGAGGTTAAGGTGGTCCTCAGTGAATCGTTGGGGTTGGAAGCTATTGGCATAGACAGCGTCCCAAAGGTATTCAGCTGGGTTACACCTGAAGAAAATGTAGTTGATGTCTTTAGGAAATTGTTTATAGACTCGGCAAAAAGGGTTGATGTCAAGACCATCCTATGAAGATAAAGTTTGGTTTTTAATTTGCCGTGGTGTATTTTTCACATGAGAAATTCATCTTGTTTGAGTAGTAACGACCCCAGATGCAATCGAACCTTTTGCCACTGGGTCTACTGGTGGCCTAGGAGTTGGAGGAGTGGAGAAGGTGATAGGCTCTTATGGCTGAAGTCCCCATTCTTGGTGAGGTGCCAACATAGTTTGTCCACCTTGCCAGTCAACGGGTGGAATGTGATTGGGTGTATGGCCATTCTGATATTGGAAGGGATATTGAAGGATAAGGGGAAGGTCCCAGCTACCATTTTTCCAGAGGTGGTTAAGGGTAATGGTTTCTTCATTCCTATTCAAGGGTCCTTGGATCATGCTTCATAGGCTATCCTTTTCAGGGATCCATCTGTCCTCAAAGGTTCTTATATTGTGCCAGTGAATGCAATCTATTTGAGTGCTGGTTTGCAGTTGTTCCAGCCTTCTCTAACATATTTCCAAATCTTGGAGCTAGGGTTGTTCCTTTAGTTTTTGGGGTTGTTATGGTAATTGGAGATAAGAAGATTTCTCCAAAAGACTATTTTTATTCTTAAAGATTCTCCAAGCAAGGTTTATGTGAAGGACATAAATTTTGATTTCCATGCTGGGAATGCCCAACCCACCTTCTATTATTGGTTTGGTGATGGTTTTCCAGCTCAGGAAGTGAATCTTGCGTTTATCTTCAGAGCCTTCCAAAAGGAAGTTTCTCATGCTTCTTTCCATGGGTTGAGTAATGTTGGTAGGGATTTATATGTATTGCATAACATGTGAGGGGATGCTGTTTAGAGTGACTTTGATGTGGGTGGTTCATCCAGCCATGTTGAGGAGGTTAGTTTTCCAACTTGCCAGCATTACCCTGACATTGTCCAGGGTAAACTGGAAGTCTTCTTTTGGTTGGCCATTTGTGGAAGATTAAGAATCCTCGCTATTTCTAAAAGTTGGTGTTCGGGTTCATTTTTAAAAAGTGGGAATAATGAGTCACTTGGGAGTGGGGGCAGTTTTTGGAGAAGAAGATCCTTGATTTTCCATGGTGGATGCTTTGCCCTGACATAAGGCAGAAGAGGTGGAGGACAGATTCCATGGAATTGTAGTTATCTTGGTTGACTTTGGCAAAAAAGATGAGGTCATCTACAAAGAATAGTGGGAGATTTTTGGTCCCCTCTTGTTGATTTGTACAGGGGTCCAGTATTTATTTTCAACCTCTTTAATGATATTTCTAGAGAGCCTTTCCATGGCTAGGATGAAGAGGTAGGGTGAGAGAGGGTCTCCTCGTCTGATTCCTCTAGAGGGTGCAAAGAAGTTAGTAGGTTCTTCATTAATCAGAATATAAATAGATGAGCCAGTGGTGCAGGACATTATGAGATTTGTGATTCCAGGGAGGAAGTTGAAGAAAATGAGGGGTACACTACCTAAAAACATAGTTAAGAATCTTAAGAATGAAGGGCAGTGCATGGCGTTTACCACTCGTGGTGGCAAAAGTACCATTGAACTCCCTATACTAATTGATGTAGATGATGTTCAAGAGGAGACGGTTGTGGCCAAGGATGCGGATTCTGGAGATATGGTGGCAAGGATGGGGTGATTGAAACTGCTGATGCACCACAAAAGTTGAAGCCCATTCCTTGGTCTCCTCCTCCCTTCCTTCAATGAATTTAAAAAAGAGAGGAGGAAGGCAAGTTCAAGCACTTTCTCTCCATGCTGAAATAACTTTCCATCAACATTCCTCTCATCGAGGCATTAGAGAAGATGCAGGGTATGCAAAGTACATGAAGGACCTTGTTACGAAGAAGCGGTCTGTGAGTTAGGAGCTCTTCCAAGAGCTTCAACATTGCAATGCAATTACTACGAGATCCTTGGTCTAAAAGCGAGAAGGTCCTGATGCTTTTACCATATCCTGCACCATTAGAGATATGGAGTTCACAAGGGCATTATATGATCTAGGTGCTAGCATAAATCTGATGGTCGTTGTGGTCTTCAAGAAGCTAGGATTGGGAACCCTTACCCCAATGAGTATACGATTGTTGATGGATGACTGCACGATGAGAAAACCTATAGTGATACTGTATAATGTGCTTGTAAAGGTTGAAAAGCTCATATTCCACGCAGACTTTGTGTTCTTAGATTGCGAAGTTGAGTTCGATGTCCCAATCATCTTAGGAAGACCATTCCTAGGCACTAGGCGATCCCTAGTGGATATGGAAGCTGACAAAGTTGTCTTCAATATCTGTCAATTTATGAAAAGACCAGATAATTTGAAGAATGAGATTTGGGCAATTGGTGAAGTCTGGTAACCAAGTCATCGAAGTCGTTCCACAATAATAATCAGGCGCTACTTGGGAGGCAACCTAAGATTTTTGATGTAATAGTTGTAGTTGTAGCTTTATTTTCAGTTTTTTTTGGACTTATAGGTAACTTATTTTCTTGTATTTTGGTTGTAAATTTTGGACACTGGGTTGGTTGCATATAGTGTAACAGTGTGTTCTATGAAGAATGTGCTAGTATATGGCTAAGTTAGCCACTCTTGGCTGAGAAGAGCATCAGAAAGTGCCTCCATGACTGGTTTTATGGGCTGTAAAACACTCTACGACCCATACATAATCTCGTAGACATTTCCAATAAGCAAACTATTGTGCACCCTAGTTCACGAGCCAAGTTTATAATCCGTAGATAAAACTATGAGTCGTGAATGATGCTTATGGACCCAGGTAAGTTTTCTGAATTTCTGACTAAGTGTTGGGCTCTCTATGACAAACTTTATGAGTCATACTATATTTCAAGACTCATACACTGGTCAGTGGAACCTAGTCTGAAAAACTAGGGTTTGGATGCTCTACGAGATGACTATTCACGAGTCATAAAATACTCTAGGTCCCGTAATTGGGGTTTCATAGAGTCTAGGTCCATTAGTTTTTAATTGACCCAGTTAAAGTATAAATATTGGGTCAAAACATTCTGACCCCATTTGAGCCCTAATTTATGAATTGTGCCCAACCATACCCTATCCGAAAACTTCCGACCACCGATGGCAATTACCACTCCATCTTCCTGCAAGATTTTTGATGGCCTAGGGTTTTTAGTGTCTCATCACCTCCTTCATCTTCAACAATCTAATCACACAATTTGGTAAGTTTTCGATAATCTAATACCATTAATTTGCCTATATTTGTATGGTTAAATTGAAAAACTTTTGTTGGGAATGGTTATGATGGACAAAATCCCATATGTGAAAATTGACATGTTGATAATTGAATTTTGGTTATCCATGTTTGAATATGTATGTAGAACTGGAATTTGGTATAGTTGCCTTTGACCATGTTTGATTGATGTATTTGTGGTGCCAATATAATCCCTCATCATGTAATTGAATTGACTATATGTGTGATATTCGGTGTGTGATGACATGGGTGCATATAAATTGATGTGCATTCATTTATACAGAGTTATAAAAGCTTGGAAAGCATGCTCACTTATTTTCAATGGGATACATGGGTTAATTATCATAGTGGGGTGTTGGTTTTTTATGTTGAAAATTATGTGGGTATGTGCATATTACTTCAATGCTGGTATAATAAGTTGGAAAAGTCATATGGGATCCGTGTTGATGGACTTAGAAACTTAGGTGACTCAGTTTTCTAGTCTATGAGTGGCTTTTATAACCCTTGGAACATTCCATGAGTCATAATTGCTCCTCGTATAAGATTCTAGAAACTTGAATTTTTTGAGTACCCATCAGACGAGACCTTCTACGAGTCGTAGAACACTTTACGACTTGTAGAAAGGTCTTAGGGTCCCTGTGTGCAATAACTTTAAACACTTGAAATATCTACGACTCAGTCTACAACTCATAGAAAATTCTGAGTCATACATGGTCTCATAGACATTTCCAATGAACAAAAATTATTTTTGACCACTGTTTTACAAGAGCTATCTACCGCTTGCAGTTCCACTATGGCATGTAGAGGTGCTTTTGTAGACCCTTTTGCAACTAAGTCTGAGTTGTCCTTGTATTTCATTTTTTGATCTGTGGGGGCTAACCCTGGCTTATAAATGTATATATTTCAGGTACAATGACCCCAAAAGCAAAATATGACAAGATCAGGTCCTTATAGAGGAGGCTTAGAGATGAGTCCTCGGGGGATGAGCAAAATCCCACCCCGAGTAGATTCATAGAGGAGTTTGGCATCCATCCGAACTCGGAGGCTGATAGTCCACAAATAAGGCTGCTGCTAGAGTTAGGTAGACTCAGGATCTTATTATTCATATTCCCGAGTCTGATGAGGGAGACCACTATTGGAGCAACTTTATTCAGATGACTCCATCCAAAGAGGAGTCCAGCTCAGAGTCAGGCTCCGGCAATGTGTCAGAGACAAAGTCTTTTGCTATAACGTGGACATCACCATCTTCACCAAATGCACTTACTGGTAGGTGGTGTGTCGCGAGGCTGCCCTAAAGAGGTCCACATCCATTCTTTTTCCATGCTTGATCTATAGAATCTGTCTAGAGTCTAGGGTGGAGAGTCTACACCAACTGGACTTGCATATCGAGGTCCAATGCACTTTGAATGCCAGCTTGATCAAGGCTGAGAGGTAGTACTCCAGCGAGCATCGCACCAGCCTGCCCCTTTTATGTAGTGATGTTTGCCCTAGTGCCACTGCCTGAGGTTCCTCATACCACTAGTACTATTGCTGCTACTATAGATAGGCCCCCATAGCTCGAGGCAGATGAGGAGAGGGGTCTCACTACTTTTGCTCCTGCACCACCGGCTGCTTTATCACATGTTGCACCTGCGGGCATGGTTTACATGCCTTCAGTTTCTATACAGGCCATGGCATAACAATTATCACACGTTGAGTCGCAGTTGAGTCAACTAGTTCAGCAGATTATGTTATAGGTCCACCAGACAATTTTAGATTCGGAGGGCTACTTGCCGACATACATGGTTGCCACTATTGAAGACTATCTTTTTGCTGTAGATGCTAGCATTAACGCCTTCGAGATAAGGGTACAATAGAGCTTGAGGATAACCCGACCAACAGACTTGACGACCATCTAGATAGAGATCCAACGACTTCGAGATAATATAGCAGCAACATTGGCAGCACTGGTGACACTACTAGAGATAGCAATCCCGATGCTGATGGTAGATCTATTTATTCCTAATGAGTACATCCAGCTTCCCATGGGAAGAGACCTCACACAGATGATGATAGAGTTACCATACTCTCATGTGCAGGTTTGACTGAGCAGGAGTTCAAGCTTGTCTTGAAGGAGTCGAGATAGGAGGAGGAGGAACGACAGGCTCAAGAGCTTGAGAGAGTGAGGGGTGCTGACCCCTCTGGACAAAGTGCTACTACTGAGGAGGCCACCACAGGATGAGGGTGGTCATACTCAGCCACACACCGGCTTAGGCGCCTAGGTATGCTTTTTGACCCCTAATAATTTATTTTGCTTGAATTGTGTACATTAGGGATAATGCATATCTTTTTCGATGGGGTGTGGGTAGTCATAGGCCTAGTGAAGTCTGAGTAGCATGGGTTCATAAGTACCCCAATTTTTGATCCTATGGTTTTCTTGGCTGTGTTCTTTTTCCCTATGGATATTTACTTCTATTAAATCAGCATGTTTAGGATGTTTTAGGTAGTATTTGTCGCATATAGTACTGATATCTGTGGCATATACATGTTTTTGTGTTTTTTGAAAAAAATAATACCTACTAAATTTTGATTATTTAGTCTATATAGCAACCATGCATGTTTAAATATGTTGACAATGCTTGTTCTGATAAGTGAGGTTAAATTAAAATAAAAAGCATGATTTGAGAGTCTTTTATTGATAATGTAATCAGTGCAATGTGAATTTGAGCATAATTTGCCAAATTCATGTGTTGTATGCTAAATTCAGAACTTGCGCTGTTACTTTAAGTTAGACTGTAGATTAATTGGATTAGAAAATGATCTTAGGCCATTGTTCTTAAAAGTCACTTAGCCTAAATGACCAACTAAATTTCCAGAATGTCCCTTGATCATAATGTTTGAGCTTGACATGTACTGATTCTTTGTAAACACCTAAGTAACCTAGCCTTTTTAGTTGTAAAATTCTAAAATTGGCCCGGGTCCTTCCTTGAACATTGTGCACCTTGACTAAGGCATAAAATCTAAGTTGAGGGTGGCCACTACAAGTGGCCTTGGTTCCGAGGATAGATAATATGCACCTCAACTCAGGCCAAAAGCCCAAGTTAAGGGTGGGTGGTGTAAGGGTGAACCACAAGAATAAGGGAAAAAGTTAGTGATATGGGGAAAAGGAGAAAAATCATATGTTGGGTACAAGAAAAATAAGTGATGCCTTAGTTGTGAGCTAAAAAGAAAAATGAAGTACAAAAGCAAGGCAAAAAGTTTGAAAAATAAAAAGAAAGCACCCAAAAAAACTTAAAATAGGAGAAAAGGGAGAATGGAATAAAATTAACAGCTTTGGTAGGACAAAAAGTGTAGAAAAATGCAGTGTCAAGGAAGGCTTTAGTCACTATATTCCCAAAATGTTATACCAAAACCCCTGAGCCTACTTTATAAGCCTATAAAGTCCTAAAGTGATCCTAGTCCAAGTAGTCGAAAGTCTTAGTCACAAGTATAGGGGAAAATCTATAGTATTGGGCATGATACATGAATATCTTGAGTGATTATGCATAGTACTAAGATTATACATGAAAACATCATTGAGAGTGATATTTAAGACTTCTTTTTATGAGGGCACTTGCATTGCATTGTTAGCATTAGACTTATTCAGTGATTATGGATTGTTGATAGTACCTCACTTGTCATAGTTGTGTTGTCACATACATTGGTCTGTATTGGTTTGTTAGATGCATATCTAATTCTATTTTGGAAAGTGATGTGGGTATCTGTGCTTAAGTTTGAAGTGATATATGCTATTAGATTGAGGTCTGTGTGTTACTGTACTGCTTATCTAGATTGAGTCTGTTTTTTGAGGACAAACAATAATTTTAAGTTAAGGGTGTTGATGCGCTGTCAAAATACAACACTTTAGTGGGCGTTATGTGTTTAATATTCAAGATTCTATGGTTAGCCTTGATTTTGGGAAGAAAATGCTGAAGTTGTTGTTTTAGATGAAGTATGAGACCCTTTATGGGCCGTAGTGCATTTGATGGGCCATGAAGGAGGTTTCGTGGACTATTCTAGTGAGGGGCTGATTTTTTAAAATTTTTTCACTGGTCGTGAATTACTTTATGAGTTGTAGATCATGTTTCGCGCCCTAATGATTAGAGAAGGACTTTCTAAATATTCATCAGATGAAAACCCCTATCGGCCATAGAATACTTTACGGGCCGTAGAGGGGTATCGTAGATTCCAAATTCAATTTTGCAGAAACATGAGAGCCGGATTACGGGGCATGGATCACAATATGACATGTAAAGTTGTTTGTGAGGCGTGGCAACCCAGTTATTCTATTTTGTTTAGGATTTGTATTTTAAGTATTATAAATAGGGTTTTAGGTTATTTTTTTCATGAAGTTTGTAGAGAGTTGAATAGTTTAAGAAAAAAAATAGTGAGATTGAGTAAAGGAAACATAGGAGAGTTTTGAGAAACACTTGTACTTTGATTTGATCTTATAATCTTGTGATTCTCATTGAAGCTTGGATTTGCTTGTTCTTTATTCAATTGTGTAAGTACTCTATTATGTTATTCCAGTTCATAAGTCTTGAATCTACACAAATCAGTAGTAGCTAAATCCATAACTGGGGTTGTGGGAATCATGAAGAACTAACAAGGTATAATCGGGTAATTCATAATTATTGGAAAGTGTGCATGTATGTATTAATTAATTCTCTTTATTTTACATGTTTTCTGATGGTGGTCCACATTAGAACTCGCCTAATGTTACTAATTGGACCAAGGTAGTAATTACTAGGAAAATATATTGATTAACAAGATTCGATTGATATGTCCTCGTCTAATCAACCGAATTGAGCCAAGGAGAGGTTGTACTGGGACTAATAGGTAAGAGTTAGTAATATGCACTATTAGAGATGGGCCAAGTCACGCAGTGAACTTTGCCTCTTGCCTGGACTAAAGGGTTTGATGAACTTAACTTACCGTCCTGCATGCCATACACTAGAAAAGAATTAGGTTATCCAGTGATACTGAGTTGGGGAATCATGGGGAGTACAATACTTAAGTTCCTCTTCGTATTGGTTACTCTTGTGTTCGTTAGGCTTACTTTTCTCCTTGTTATTGCAACTCCCTTTTTTTGGGGAGATAAGCTGGTTAATCACTCAAATTGCATTAATTAAATTCTCCTAATTTTATATATTTCCTATAGGTTCGACCCTAACCTTGGTTAGGTTCTATTACTTGACAACGATTGCTTTATCCACAAAAAGAAGGTGTAACTTGGGCGACATAAAATAGCATAAGAAATCCATGAATAAGAATAGTCAATGAAAAGCAATGACTATCAATAATAAAAGCCCAAAGGCCAAATAATTTATCCACCAGCTAAGTAAGACTAGTGTGAAAGAAAACTAGCCAAAAATAACATCTAGTCATAACTCGAAAATCTAGTCTATGAAGCCTCTAAAGCATCTGACTAAGTGGTACTAATGACAGACCCATGGATACCTCAAAATAAAATAAAAAGGCTAAACTCAAAGCTAGAAAGAAATAACATGATATCCTCCATAAGCAGGGGAGTTCTCACCAATCAGCTAAATGCAAATAGGTCCTCAGCGGGATCTTGTCTATGATCACAAGTACCTGTATCTATATCTTGAAAATATGAAGGCCTAAGTGGATGTTAGTACCTGAAATGTATGAGCATGGCAGAAATAAACATGTAAAGGAAAAATAATATCAACTCAAATAGCTCAACTCAAAAAGTAGAAAACTAAATCATGTCAAGAGTCTCAAGTAAGAATACAGTTTAGACAATGACTACTTCTCTACCATCTTTATACAATCCACTCAGAATACTATCAAGGCCTATTTGGGAGTTTCTCTAACCGACAACCATCACCTATGATTTAGTGATAATACAACGAAGCAATATCATTGTCACATCCATCCAATACCTTGCCAGGATATAGGACATCCCATCAGTGGATCCAAAATTAGTAGCATCAAGTCCTTATTTTGGGACAATAGGAAATATTCAGTTTTACGATCCAATCCTCTCCTATACTGACTACGTAGTTATTGAGTTTGAGATATACTTACTCTTACTTAGCTTGGTGCTCAATACTCCTGCCAAGACTCAATATGCTCATAAGATATCAACCCTATGATTAACTCATTCGTCTAGTCTCATTGGACATTTGTCAACTTATTTATCACATCAACTATCAACTCTTTGGTTACATTCTTTTAAGGTTCAGCTCATAACTCATAGAGACTCTATCATGCATCATTTTAACTTATCACATTTAGGAAAATAATAGTATAGTTAAAGCATTTAGGGACTCCATAGACTCTTTAGCATTAACTTAAACTTATGCATGCTCATTTTAGTAAAATATGTAAAAATAACAAGAATTCATGTAGTAAGGCAGAATCATCTAATTCAAGCATTTAACTCATAAAAGTTGTAATTCATGCAAAATAATATTGAGATACATTAGAAATTTAAGAAAAACCTTCAAGAAACATTCATGGGAGACTCAATTCACTCACAACTCCATCAATTCGGGTTATGGGGTACATGGAAGAACATAATCCATGTTTTGGTTAGCCTTACATACCTAAAAGTTTTGAATCTTGAAACAGCTTGAAGGAATTCTCAAGTTTTCGCTTCAAAAATTAGCCTTTTTCTCCATTGAACCCTTGTTCTAAGTTTTAGAGAGTGTTTTAGCATAAACTGGCTGAACTGACATGTTTAGGGATTTATTTGGGTGTAAAAACATCAGTTTTAGGCTTTCAAATGGTGGGAAAAGACCAAAATAATCTTTCTTAAAAAGCAGTCAAAAGTCATCTACGGGCCCATCTACGACCCGTAGAAACTTCCATGGCATGTAGGGACCTTTCCATAAGCTTTTAGGCAAATTTTGAGGTCTCTAAATCACTTCCACGAGCCCAATCTATGGCCCATAGATTGGTCTATAAAATTTAGACCAAAAATATGGGCCATACTTTAATCCACGACTCGTAAGAGATTTCATATGTATACTCTGCATCTAGCAGTCTGTAGTAAAATGGCCATAACTTTTGACTCTGAATGCTAAATGAGGAGAAATCAGTTGAGTTGGAAATATAATTCAAAAACCTTTTATTTGGTTAGTCATGGTCCACCTAACTCTTTTTGTACTAAGAGTTATGATTATTTAAAGTTAACCCTTATATAATCTAACACTAGAAACTTAATTTATTGGAAGGTTTTGAACTTGACTAAGTATTAGAGGTATCTTATGACCCTAATAAACTTCCCATATATAAGTATAAGTCTTTAAACATAAGTGACTGTAAGAATAGAGCTATGGGGTGTCACAATATCTCTCCTTTGGAATCATTTGTCCTCGAATGATGAACAACTGGGAGACCTCTCAAGGGAACACCATTAGGAACTCAAATACTTGGTTGTTTGAATACTAACACCTTAGAAATCAACTTCAACTCAAGTTTCAATATTAAAAGACTATTTGTAACATCTTCCCTAGGCATGAATGCAGTTAAAGAGACACATACTCAAATACTCATAGACTCAAGAGAAACATCAATTCAAAGATAAGAACTCAACTTAATAATGGGAAAGTAACTCAGATAATAGAACCAATCATTACCATCAATTTCATCATTAGAAGGCACCAATAGGTGTGGGTATTTATCTTTCATATCCTCTTCAACTTCCCATGTGGCCTCTTCAACAGATTGACTTCTTCACAACACTTTTACAGAAGCAACCTCTTTAGTTCTCAACCTATGAACTTGAAGATCAAGGATTTGGAATGTGATCTCTTCATAACTCAAACTATCCTTTATTACAATGGTTTTAACTAGCACAACAATGTATAGATATCCTATAACACTTCTGAAGCATAGAAATGTCGAAGAACGGATAGCTGGCTACCAGATCTTGTGGTAGCTCCAACTCATAAGCTAGGTTTCACACTCTTTTCATAATTTGATACGGACCAATGTATCGAGTATTCAACATTCCTTTCTTCCCAAATCTCATTACACCGTTTATGGGTGACACTTTCAAGTATACCCAATCATTCACTTCGAGCTTTAGGTCTCTTTCCTAATATTACTGTAGAACTTTTGGTGACTCTATGCAGTTCTTAATCTCTCTTGGATAATATTTACCTTCTATATGGCCTTATGTACCAAGTTTACCCAATCAACCCTCCTTCACCTACCTCAAACCATCCAATGGATGATTTGTATCTCCTCCTATATAGGGCCTCATAAGGAGCTATCTGAATGCTTGAATAAAAACTATTGTTGTAGGCAAACTCAATCAGAGGCAAGTGGTCATCCTAATTACCTTTGGATTTGATGATGCAGGCCCTTAATATTTCTTCCAAAGTTTGTATTGTCCAATCTGCCCGACCATCAATCTGAGGGTAGAAAGCAGTACTAAGGTTCACCTTTAAACCTAGGCTTTTCTGAAAGGATTTCCAAAATTAGGTAGAGAATTGAGCTCCTATATCTCATATAATAGACAAAGGAACTCCATGCAACCTAACAATCTCTCAATTGTAAAATTGGGCATAGTCCTAAGTATTAGTAGTCTTTATTGCCAAGAAGTGAGCTGATTTAGTCATCCTATCAACAATCACCCAAATCAGATCATGCTGTTCGTGAGACCTCCATAAGCCTTTGATAAAGTCTATATTAATTATCTCCCACTTCTATTTTGGAATTTCAAAATTTTGGGCTACTCCACATGGCCTTTGGTGCTCAACTTTTACTTGTTGGGAGTTTAGGCTCTTAGAAATAAAGTCTACAATGTCTCTTTTCATCCCACTCCACTAATAAACCTCTCTCAGTCACAGTACATTTTATTAGACCTTGGATGGATGGAATATCTAAAACTATAGGCTTCTGACATGATCCTTTCTTGAAATACCATTAATATCTAAAACACACAATCTACTTTGTATCTCAATACCCCACCTCCCCCTTTGATGAACGCCATCACTTCTTGCTCATGTGCATCTTCCTTCAATTAGAGTAAGATGGGATCTCAATCTTGCTTCTCTGTTACCTCTACTACAAGAGATAATATAGACCCATTATGCACAAGTATTCTACCTTCACTAGATTCAATGAGTTGAACTCCCAATTGCACTAGTCTATGCACCTCTTTGGATAACACTTTCTTCTCTTTTTCCACATGAGCAACGCTTCTCATAGAAAACTTGCTAAGAGCATCAATAACCACATTAGCTTTTCCTGGATGGTAGAGGTTGTTCATGTCATAGACCTTAAGCAACTCAAGATATCTCTTTTGCATCAAGTTAAGCTTTTTTGGGAAAGAATACATATTGCAAGCTCTTATGGTTTGTGAAACATCAATATGTTCTCCATAAGTAGTAGCGCCAAATCTTGAGTGCAAATACCACCACACACAATTCTAAGTTATAAGTTGGAAAGTTCCTCTCATGGTTTTTAAGTTGTATGGAAGCACAGGCTATGACCTTACCTTTCTGCATCAGAACGCATCCTAATCCCACTCTAGAAGCATCACAATAAACCACAAAGTCATCAGTCTCTTTAGGTAGAGTCAACACTGGTGCAGTTAGTAGTCTAGTTTTCAACTCTTGAAAACTTTTCTCACACTTGTTGGACTACTAAAACTTAGCTTTCTTTTGAGTCAGCTTAGTCAATGGCGAGGATATGGAAGAGAATCCCTCAACAAGTCTGCAATAGTAACAGGATAAACCTAGGAAACTTCTTTGAGGGGTGGGTCTAGGCCAGTTCTTAACTGCCTCAAACTTTTGCATATCCACTCGAGTACCATCACCCGAGATAACATGCCAAAACTGACACCTATTTAAGCCAGAATTCACATTCTAAAAATTTGGCATACAAATACTTATCCTTGAGGGTCTAAAGAACAATTCAGAGATGATCAACATGCTCTTCCTTGTCTCGTGAGTACATCAAAATATCATTGATGAACATAATCACGAACAATCAAGATACTGTCTGAATACTCTATTCATCAAGTTCGTAAAAGTGGTGGGAACACTATTGGTCAATTTGAAGGACAATACCAGAAACTCAAAGTGACCATAACGAGTTCAAAAAGCCATCTGCGAGATGTCTCTCACTTTTAACTGGTGATAGCTTAATCTGAGTTCTATTTTGGAGAAAACAGTGGCACCTTAAAGTTGGTCAAACAAGTTGTCTATCCTTGGAAGGGGATATTTGTTCTTAATAGTCACTTTATTCAATTGCCAATAATTTATGCACGTTATGAGGGAACCATCTTTCTTTCAAGTGAATAGGACCTGAGTGCCCCACAGAGAGTCACTCAGCCTTATAAATCCCTTATCCAGGAGATTCTTCAATTGCACTTTTAGTTCTTTCAACTCGGCGGGAGCCATTCTATATGATGAAATAGAGATGGTCTGAGTATCAGGGAGAACATCAATCTAGGCAAATCATCATGGAACTTATTGACAACTGGAATTGACTCAAATGGTAGAGACTCTACATCATCTGCTTTAACTCATAAGTGGTGATAGATACATCCTTTAGAAGTTAATTTTCTTGCCCGAAGGTAAAAAATAAACTTACCCTTGGGCATTGCAAAACTACTCTTCCACTCTATGATAGGCTCATTTAAAAATTGGAATTTAATCATCTGGGTTCTATAATTGACAAAGGCATAATAGGCATGAAGCCAGTCCATGCCAAAAATCACATCAAAGTCAATCATCTCCAACTCAACTAATTCTGCCAAAGTATCTCTTTATGATAGATAGACATCGTGCAATCTCTATATACCCTTTTAGCTAGAATGGACTCACCAATAGGAGTAGAAACACTGAAGGGATCAAGAAGACATTCAGGAAAGATCTCAAACTTTCTAGCCACATATGGAGTTACAAATGAAAAAGTGGCACTTGGGTGGAGAAAAACATACACATCATATAGAAAGACTCAAAGTATACCCCTGACAACATCTGGTGCAACATCCTAATCTTTTCCATTTCCTATTGCATACAAATGGTTTTTAACCCCTTATATATTAGTTATGGCACCTCTCTGTGGTGCTTCTAAAAAGACTAAGCTTTGTTACGTCCATCACTCTGCCTTCTCATTGGACACTCATTCTTGAAGTCACCAGTTTGGCTGCACCTATAGAAAACATTGGCGCCATTATAACACTCACCTTGGTGTAGTTTTCCACACTTGCTATATGGTGGTTTCCCTATCAAACGTTGAGTTACAGTAGCTTGGGATTGAGAACACTGCGCTTTAGAATTGTGATGGCCCTGAGACTTCTGATCATACCTATTACTCGAAGCTAGTGCACTTGCTGAGGATGGTGCATGGTTTGAAGACCTCTTCTCAAAATAGGACCTGTCCCCCCACTTTGTTTAGCTGGCTAGGTTCATGACCTGCTGACTTAGATTTTTTGCTCAAGTGCTTCTCCCTATCTCTCTTCTTATCCTCCTTAAGTTGTTACTTATAGACCATAAGCCTATAGATGTCCATGTTCAGAATCAGTAATGTTGCTTTGCACTCCTTTTTCACATGCTTGCCCAATCCAGATATGAACTTTCTCATCCTAGATCTCATGTCAGGGACCATCTCTCGAGCTTATCGTGATAGTTGTATGAATTTGAGGCTATATTCTTTGACAGTCATTCCTTCCTGCTTTAAGTTAATAAACTCCTCAACCTTCACTTCCCTTAAATCTTTTGGAAAGAAGTGATCAAGAAAGGCACTTCAAAGTCATCCCAAATAGCAGGCTAAACATCCTCACCTCGACTTTCTTCCCATTGATTATACTGGACATTTGCCACATCCTTGAGTTGATAGGAAGCAAGTTCAACTCCCTTAATCTCCATAGCATGCATAGATTTCAACACCTTCCATATCTCCTCAATAAAATTATGGGGGTTTTCCTCAATCTTAGACCCTATGAAGGCTGGTGGGTTTATCCTCAGAAAGTCTTAAGCCTCATTGTAGCAGTTGGCTCTTGGGAGCTAGAACTAGGAGCTTGTGAACTCTGATTCTGATGTCGTCCAACACCTTATTTTTGAGGAAAAAACAGTCATCATCAAAAATAGAACCTAACCAAGCTTAGGATCAAATCCAAGGGAATACATAGACTCAAGAGAATTCAATGATTATAATTTGAGTAGTTAACCAACTTATAACTTCCCTAAAGGGGAGTGGGGGTGGTTTCCAATAATCAATGGAAAAATAAAACTAACTAATACAAGAGTGAAATCAATATGAAGAGAAACTAGGATATTGTGTTTCCCATAATTCCCTAACTCAGTATCACCGAATAACCTAATTCTTTTATAGTGTGTAGCATGCAGGACGATAAGTTAAGTTCATCAAGCCCTTTGGTCAAAGGTGAGAGGCGAATTTCATTATGTGACTTAGCCCATCTCTATAGTGTGCATTACTAACCCTTACCTATTAATCCCAGTACAACCTCTCCTTGGCTCAGTTTGGTTGATTAGACGAGAACACATTAATCAATTCCTGTTAATTAATCATTACTGCCTTGGTCCAGTCAATAACACTAGGTGGGTTCTAATGTTGGTCACCACTAGAAAATATCCAAAATGAAGAGAGTTAATTAATATATGCATGCACATTTTCCAAGAATTATAAATTATTCTATTTTACCTTATTAGTTCTTCATGATTTCGACAACCCTAGTTGTGATTTAGCTACTCATGCTTTGTGTAGATGCAAGAATTATGAATTGGAATAACATAATTGAGCACTTACACAATTGAATTAAGACCGAACAAATCCATCTTCAAAGAGAATCACAAGATTTAAGATAAAATCAAAGTACACGTGTTCTCCAAAACTCTCCAATTTAATTTCACTATTTTCTCTCTCTAATTACTGTATTTTTTGAGTATTATGTGTAAAATTATGAAAAATAACTTGAAAAAACCTATTTTTAATAGGTAAAATACAAGTCCTAAACATAATAGGATAACTGGTCGGTAGGCCTCACGAAAGTGATTTACGGGCCATATTGCATTCCACGGCCCATAAGCAGGGTCTCATACAAAGCTGTTGAAAAATTAGACTTCAAGTCTATGACACCCCTCTACGACTTGTAAAGTAGTTTATTACCTGTAAGGGGAGTTTCGTCTAATGAATCTTCAGAAAGTCCTCATCTCTGATCCTCAGGGCATGAGCTATGTTCTATGACTCCTAAATCATTGCATGACTCATCTGCATGTTCGTAGAATCAACTTCAGGAAATAGCTCCTCACTGTAATTGTCCATGAAACCTGCTTCACCACCCATAGAATGATCTATAACTGGTAAAAGGGTCTCGTACTATATCTAAATTCAGCAACTTCTGTATTTCTTCTCAATATTAAGGCCAAATTTGAATCCTACAAACATAACACAAAACACATAAAACCAACTAACATCATATTGAGAACATACAAAATTTTAAGTTTTAAGCATCAAAAGTGCTATATTTTGACATCACATCTGATTCCCACTCTGGGAGGCTACCAGTTGGGTGAGCATTGTGATAGCTCCTCTGGAATCAATCTCTATAGTAGGAGTAATCAAAGTGGTAGGTGGCTGGGGAGCCTAGTGACTTTAGCACGTAAAACCTGACCTCTCGTCTCTATTTGTGAAGGAATCTCTAGTGCGGGATTTTTAATTTTGTGAGCTGAAGCATTTCTTTGGGTGGCGGTATGCTTAGGAGGCATGACCTACAAGTGTATAGCACACGAATTAGATAGATACTTTAATAGAGTTAAACTCTATTGCACGAACTCAGAATACAAGAAAAAGGTGACAATTCCTAATACCTTATAACCTCTTGCTTATAAAGTGTGGTGTACAGGCTTCATAAACTCCATAGGACACTTGAACTTTGTACTCTGATATCAAGTTTGTCACATCTTGGGAGAGCGCCCTTGGAGTGGCTGACACTTGGAGACTATGATAGCCACCAAACGAACCACTCCACCTCACCACATTCATTCAATCATATTCTAATAGCGCAAGACATCCATGAATAAGAATATTCAATGAAAAACAATTGACAACCAATAACAAAAGGCCAAAGGCTAAACAATCTATCTATAAACTAAGTAAGACTGTGAAAGCAAACTAGCCAAAATTAACATCTAAATATAACTCAATAGTCCAGTCTATGAATCCTCTAAAACTTTTAACTAAGTAGTTCCAATGAAAGTCCTTTGACTATCTGAAAATAAAATAAAAAGGCCAAACTCAAAGCTAGAAAGAAAAAACATGATATCCTTTGAAAGAATGGGAGGACTCACCAATTAGCTGAATGCAAATAGGTCCTCAGTGGGGTTCCTGTTGATAACTTATAGTACCTATCTTTACATCTTGGAAATATGCAGGCCCAAATGGATGTCAATACATGGAATGTATGAGTATATAAAATAGTAGAAAGAAACATGTAAAGGAAAATTAGCATCAACTCAAGAAGTAGAAAAGTCAATCATCATGTCAAGAGTTTAAAGTAAGAATATAGTTTAGACAATGACTACTCATCTATCATTTATGTACAATCCACTTAGAATACTATCAAGGCCTATTTATGTTTTTCTCTAACCGACAACCATCACCTATAAGCCAATGATGATACAAAGAAGTAACGTAGTTGTATATCCATCTAATACCTTCCCAAGGTATAGGACATCCTATAGTGCCAAAATCAGTAACATTAAGTCCTTATTTTGGGACAGTAGGAAATATTCAGTTTTACGATTCAATCCTCTCCTATGTCAGCTACGTAGTTATTTGTTTGAGTTAGACTTACTCTTACTCAATTTGGTGTTCAATACTCCTCCCAAGACTCAATATGTTCATAAGACCTCAACCCTATGGTTAAGTCATTCATCTAGTCTCATTGGACATTTGTCAACTCAATTTATCATATCAACTATCAACTCTTCGGTTATATTCTTTTGAGGTTCAACTCTTGACTCATAAAGAATCCATCATGCATCATTCTAACTCATAGCATTTAGAAAATTAATAGTAGAGTTAACGAATTTAGGGACTTCATAGACTCTTTGGTCTCAAATTATATTCATGCATGCTCATTTTAGTAACATATGTAAAAATAACAAGAATTCATACTAGAGTTCATATAGTAAGGCAAAATCATCTAATTTAAGCATTTAATTCATAAAAACTATAGTTCATGCAAAATTATATAGAGATATATTAGAATTTAGGAAAAACTTTCAAGAAACATTTATGGGAGACTCAATTCACTCGCAACTCCATCAATTCGGATTATGGGTCACATAGAATAACATAATCCATGTTTTAGTTAGACTTATATACCTGGAAGTTTTGAATCTTGAAACAGCTTGGAAGAATTTTCAAGTTTTTGCCTTAAACCCTTGCCTTTTATTCCCTTGAACCCTTACTCTAAGTTTGAGAGAGTGTTTTAGCATAAAATATTTGAATCGACATATTTAGGGATTTATTTAGGTGTAAAAACATTAGTTTAGGCTTTGAAAGGGTGGAAAAGATCAAAATAACCTTTTTTAAATAGCAATCAAAAGTCATCAACGAGCCTATCTACGGCCTGCAGAAACTACCATGGCACGTAGGGACTTGGACAAAATTTGAGGTCTCTGGAACACTTCCACGATCCCAATCTATGGCCTATATAAGTTTTTATGACTCGTAGATTAGTTCGTAAAATCTGGGACCAAAATTGTTATTTTTTAGGACTTTTTCCACGAGTTAGCAGACAGGCTATACTTTAATCCATGACAGTAATAGGTTTCATAGCTAGATTATAAGGCCCCATGTATGAGGAGTATGGAAGGCAGGGAAAGAAAGCCTTGGGAAATTTATAACTGTAGGATTTTATGATGGGGTTTACGGCCCGTAAGTCAAGATACGACCTATAAAGTGGGTTCATGAAACCTGGAAGACTTGATGAAATTAGGAATCTTCTGAAGTTCAATCTATGACTCATTAGATGACCCGTAAATTTATCTACAAGTTGTAGATCATATCATAGAATGAGAATCAGAGAAGGGGCCTTTAAGTATTTAGCAGATAAAATACCATCTACGACCTGTAGAATAATCTGCGAGTAGTAGACTGTGTCAAAGAGGGAGGATCAAAGAAATAGGGGTCTCTGAAGTTTGGAAGAGGTATATCAGACAAAACCCCATCTACGACTCATAGAATGGTCTATGGCCCCTAAACGGGATCTCGTAGACTTGTCTGACCAACTTTTGAAGAGGGGGCAGTTTGGTCATTTCTTGGCAACTCATGTCCATACTACGTTATTTTGACCTTCAAAGGAGCTCTTAATCCATCCTAAATCCCTAATCTCATTCATTTTTCCTCCCCATTCTTAATCTCTAAGTCCCGGACCTCTCTCAAGTGCTCAAGCTCTCAAGAAGAAGGAAGAAGCTAGGGTTTTTAGTTCTTCTCCTGAAAATTGGGTATTCTCTCCATTGAGTTAATAAGGTATGTGGGTTTTGATTGTGAGAACCTTTCTCTCACAAGCTCAACTATTTCCTCTCCAAGTCTCCTTTCCAAAGTTTGGGCATTTATAATGATTTTATGAACTTTTTTGCATGACATAATTATGAAGAAAACTATGATTATATTATGATGAGTATTACATTATTTTATCTTTTTATAATATTATGAAATGACAAACATGATTTAAGATGAGGGTTTTTATGGTGCCATAACTATGTTTCGTATGATAAGGTGGGTTATTTTGAATGATTTAAAAAAGGTATTTTGCTACGTTCCTCATGTTTAAAGGTGTTGTTCTTACATGATTTTGAGCATGAATGCATACCCACCATGTTTTACTAAGTTATGAACTAGCTTCTTGTATTGACAAAGGCCTTATAGCAAGATATGTGATGTACAAACGATATGATTTGTGAAGGGCTATTATGTATGTTATGAACTATGAGAACGTTGTGAAAGCTATGAAAGGTTATGAGCCTTATCTTTGATATGATGAAGCCTTGGTTTTTATGAGCTACTCTATGAACTATAAGGATACTAAAATGCCTTGCATATTATAATAATAAGAATAATTTGAATATTCCTTGGGATTGCAACCTAGCACTGAGCGGACCTTGGTAAATAACCATCCCATAACTATGTTTCCACCAAAGATTGTGAACTAGCTAATGGATCCATATAGCCTAAGTTGTATGATTGGCCAAAAAGTAAGGCGATGTGAATCTTATACCGAAAAGTGTGATGTTCCGATAAGGTGAATAAAATATGTATACTGAAAATGGTGATGTTCTCGTAAGGTTGATAAAAAACATGGGTACCGAAAAGGGTGACGTTCCCATAAGGAAACTAAAAGGAACTTTTTGAAAAGGTTAATATTCCCATAAGATGAGTGTTTGGTTTGCCCCGGCAAGGTGGACCACCCCTTTGTTCGATGTAGGGTGAACATTGAGATTTCAAGAGTCGGTTATGTGGTCATATTTATCGGTTATGGTTTTCTCCCATTTATGTACGATATGTTTTGTAGTATGGCAATCCTCATGCATGTTTTAACTAAGGCATTAGGCATTCATTTCATATTGAGATTATATCCATCGATTATGATTGTGCATAATGCTTAATTATTACTTATGTTATTTGTTACATTTGTACCCTACATATTTATTACATTTCAAATAATAATGCATATTCTTTATCTGCATGATCTAACCATCTAGGAACTGGAACTCTGTACCATCCTACTCCTCAATGCATCTAGACTTTTCGATCGGAGATTTTCTTGGTGATTCCTCTACATCCAGGGACAAAATTTCACCTACTTTCATGCCTTGTTTAGACTTCATTATTTTTGGATACTGTTTTTTGAGGGTGAGCCAGGGAGATGTCTTGGCACCTAACCTATTCGAAATTTAGAGGTGTTGTTGGATATTGTGGTGGTTATGTATTATTAAGCTTGACTTCTTATATTTTGTGTTGTGAAAGACATCCTTTAGTCCCATACTTCCCTTTGTGTTAAATACTAGTTGATGGTGTTGAGATGAAAGTCCCATGTCCCTAATCACCCTGTAGCATGAGCCATACTTACCGCCCCTTAGAAATTATTTAATATGTGGTTCATGCACATCCTCTTCCCTATATCATCCCCATAGCATGAGTATAAAGTTCTTCTCCCCTTAGATATTATGTGCTATATATTTTGTTGCTTTTCATGATTCGGCAAACCAAAGATATGCTTATATTCTATAAGGCTTTTTAGGGACCCACTCGGGTTCCCATTTGCCATATTGCATCTAAGCCCTAGACTTGGGTCATTACAAGCTTGGTATCAAAGCACTAGGTTTGTAAATGGTCTCTAAAAATCCAACATGCCGCATTGAGTACAGTCTTGTTCATAGTTTTGAAGCATGCCACAACTATGAGTGACAAGCTATGAGGCATTTTGGGAAATGGTTCACTTCTTCATACTCTACTTCATGCTCTAGATTTAACATAAGGTTTCCTGCCTCTAACGAGCGGCCTTTTTGCTCTTTTCGATTATGCTGCCGAGATAAATGACACAAAGGGCTCTTTCTCCCAATAATATGCTGGCCCTTTCGGCCCCAAAAGTTCATCAAGCAAAAGTAGAAGTGGTCACCCATGCCGAGTCCCAGAATCTGGTGACCCTCTTGGCAAGGGCCGTGGCCAATCAAGGAGCTCAAGCTCCTTATACTCCTATACTGAATTCAAAAGTAAAGGATTTCACAAGGATGAATCCCCTGGAATTCCATGGATCAAAGGTAGAAGTATACCCATAAGAATTTATTGATGAATTGTATAAGGTCTTGGCCATCATGGAGGTAAGCTCAGAGGAGAAAGTGTAACTAGAGGCTTACCAACTCAAGGGACTTGCTAAAATATCTTATAATCAATGGAAGACGAAGAGAGTGGACGATGAGCAGAACCCATGGTAGGAATTCAAAACTGACTTTCTTGATCACTTCTTCCCAATTGAACTAAAAAAAGCAAAGTTGATGGAGTTCACCAATCTTAGGAAAGGATCTATGAGCATGAGGGAGTATTCCCTTAAGTTTAACAACCTCTCTAAGTTTGCTCCTCACTTGGTTGTTGACCCTTGGGCAAGGATGCACAAGTTTGTGTCGGGTATGTCTGAATTAATTAATAAAAAGTGCCATGCTGCCATTCTCATTGGGTATATGTATATATCGCATCTTGTGACCTACGCCGAACAACTCTATCGGGTAAAGCTTAGAAAGAGAAGAATAAGGGATCCCAAGAAGGCTCGACTTGATAGTGGATTCCAAGGTACTAAAGGTGGTCACTTCTAACAAGGCCATAAATTTCAAGGCCAAGGGTCCTCCAAAGCCCAAGGCCTAAAGGTTTGCTAATGATAGGGTTCCCAACCTAAAGACTCAGGGTTGTAATGGTGGTCAAATTGCTCCTAGATGTGGAAAGTGTGGCAGGAGCCATGGAGGTAGATACTATAGGGATATTGGTTCTTGCTTTGGGTGTGGCAAACTAGGCAACAAGATTGAGGATTGTACAAACAAGGGTAGAGATGGCCATTCTCAAGGACAAGGTGCTCATAGTGATCAAAGAGCACAAGATGGTCCACAAGAAGGTGCTCCTCGACACAACCAGTTCTATGCTGTTCAAGGGAGATAAGGGTTGATGAGGCACCCGATGTAATTATAGGTATGCTAAAGATTTGCAATGTTGAAGCTTATGGTTTGTTAGATTTGGGTGTCACTCTTTCTTTCATAACTCCATTTATTGCTAACTAGCTTCATGTGTGTCCCAAGTTGTTGTGTGAACCTTTTGAGGAATCTACCCCCATCGGTGAGTCTGTTCTTTCCAAAAAAGTCTATAAGGGTTACCTCGTGTCTCTATTGCATAAGGTCGATACACAAATCACCTTAAATCTTTCCTTATGACTTTGTTGAACTCGATATGGTAGATTTTTACATCATTATGGGGATGGATTGGTTACATGCATATCATGCCACTATTGATTGTATGACCCATAAGGTTAAATTCCAAATCCCTAGTGAACTAATTTTGAATGGGAGGGTCATAATTCGGTGGTCAAGGGTAGGTTCATCTCTTGTCTTAAGGCATATAAATTAATTTCCAAGGGATATATCTATCATCTTGTATAAGTCAGGGATGTCGAGTCTAGGGTTTCTCCTATTGAGACAGTCCCCGTTGTAAATGCATTTCTTGATGTCTTCCCTCGTGAACTTCTTGGTGTCCCTCCTTAAAGGGAGATAGATTTTGGTATAGATCTCCTCCCTAATACTCAACCCATTTTCATCCCTCCTTACTAAATGGCCCTGGCGGAGCTAAAGGAGTGAAAATAACAGCTAAAGGATTTGTTAGAAAAGGGGTTCATAAGGCCAAGTAAGTCACATTGGGGTGCTCTAGTATTGTTTGTCAGAAAGAAGGATGGTTCTCTTAGGATGTGCATTGACTACTGACAATTCGACAAGGTCACTATAAAGCACAAGTACCCATTGCTAAGGATCGATGACCTATTTGATCAATTGTAAAGGGATAGTCACTTCTCAAAAATTGACCTTCGGTCCGGGTATCACCAATTGAGGGTAAGGGAGTGTGATATCTCCAAGATGGATTACTGAACAAGATATGGGCATTTTAAGTTTGTGGTGATGTCCTTTGGCCTAACTAATACGCCGATGATATTTATGGATCTCATGAATAGGGTCTTTAAACCCTACCTTGATATTTTTGTTGTGTTATTCATTAACCATAACTTGATTTATTCCCGGACAGGGTAGGATCATGCAAAACATTTGATTGTGGTGTTTGCAAAAAATGAGAGAGGAAAGGCTCTTTGCTAAATTTAATAAATGTGAGTTTTGGTTGAGGGAAGTTGCATTCTTGGGTCACGTGGTATCGGGTGATAGGATTAAGATGGACACGAAAAAGATAGAGGCAATAAGAAATTTGCCTAGACCCTTAACTCCATCAGTATTAGGAGTTTCTTAGGTTTATCCAGGTACTACCGGAGGTTCGTGAATGGGTTCTCCTCAATTTCTTCTTCCTTTGACAAAATTAACCCAAAATAAGGTAAAATTTGTATGGATCGATGAATGTGAAAAAAGTTTTCAAACCTTAAAGGACAAGCTTATGTCCGCTCCTATTTTGGCTCTATCGAAAGGGTTAGAGGGATTCGTGGTCGGATTGGTGTGTTTGCTAATACAGAGCGGAAAGGTCATTGCCTATGCTTCCACGCAACTAAAGGTGCACGAGCATAATCATCCCACCCACGATCTTGAACTAGTGGACGTGGTATTTTCCTTGAAGTTATGGCATTACTATTTGTATAGGGATTATGTTGTTGTGTTCATCAACCATAAGAGTCACCAATATGTGTTCACTCAAAGAGACTTAAATTTAAGACAGAGGAGGTGGCTAGAATTCCTTAAAGACTATGACATGAGTGTACATTACCATCCGAGCAAAGCTAATATGGTGGCAGATGACCTAAGTCGGGTGTCCATGGATAGTATGACTCACCTTGAGGATAGTAAGAAGGAATTAGAAAAAGAGGTCCATCGGTTATCTAGGTTAGGAGTTAGATCGAATGAAGCTAAAAATGAGGTGCGATAGTTGTTGATGACTCCAAATCTTCTTTGGTCGAAGAGGTCAAGTCCAAGCAAGATCTTGATGCTGCATTGGTAGGTTTGAAGTCATTGGTAAGAGATGGTAAAGTGGAGGCTTTCTACCAAAGGGGAGATGGCATTTTTCAGTACCAAGGTAGGTTATGTGTGCCCAATATTGAGGACTTAAGAAAGTTGATTTTTGAAAGAAACCCATAATTCCTATTACTCTATTCATCTCGGTTCTACGAAAATGTATAAAGACTTGAGGGAAATGTATTGGTGGAGTGGTGTGAAGAGGGACATTGCAAAATTTGTAGTCGGCTGCCACAATTTCCTACAACTCAAGGCCGGGCATCAAAGGTTGGGTGGTTTGACCCAAGACATAGAGATCCCTACTTGGAAGTGGGAAGAAATCAATATGGACTTTGTAATTGGGTTGTCAAAGACTAGAAGGCATTTTGACTCCATTTGGATTGTGGTTGATAGATGATAAAGTCGACTCACTTCCTACTGGCTAGAACCACCTATAGGATGAGATTATGCCAAGTGTATATTCATGAGTTGCTAATACTGCATGTGGTTCCATTGGCCATTATTTTGAATTGTGGTGCTTAATTCACATTGCACTTTGGGAGGTCTTTCCAAAAGGGCCTTGGCACTAAAGTAAAGCTTAGCATGACCTTTCACTCGCAAATGGATAGCCAAGCCAACAGGACTATAAAAACTCTTGAGGACATGCTTAGGGGTTGTGTCTTGGAATTTGAGGGTAGTTGGCATGAGTACCTTCCGCTCATCAAGTTTTCTTATAAGAATAACTATCACTCGAGTATTGGAATGGCTCTTTTTGAAGCCCTTTATGGGAGGCATTGTAGATCCTCGGTCGATTGGTTTGAAGTGGGAGAAATGACTTTGTTTGGTCCAGATCTAGTCATGGAAGTGTTAGAGAAATTGAGGATGAGAAGAGAAAGATTAAAAGAGGCTTAAAGTCAGCAAGAGTCCTATGCCGACACAAGAAGGAGAGACTTTGAGTTTGAGGTTGATGATTGGGTGTATTTGACAAGTTGAGGGTTTCACCAATGAAGGGTGTGGTTCACTTTGGAAAGAAGTGAAATTTAAACCCTAGATATATAGGGCCTTACCGGATCTTGATACACATTGGTAAGGTTGCATATGAACTAGAGTTTCATGTCTCCATGTTGAGAAAGTGTATTAGGGACCCTAGTTCCATTTTGCACATAGACACAATAGATGTTGAAGGGAACTTGACTTATAGGAGGTCCTGGTGGAAATATTAGATAGGCAAGTTAAGCAATTGAGAAACAAGGAGATACCCTCCGTTAAAGTCCTTCGGAGGAACCAACATGTAGAAAGTGCCACATAGGAAGCCAAAGCCGCTATGAAGGAGCGATACCCTTATCTCTTCCATTTCGATCAAGCTTGAGGGAATATGGTCTTCCTATCTTAGGATCGTTTTTCCTCACATACCATTCTCCTGATATTTATGCATGTCTATGTGGTTTTGAGATTTGCATTATAAGTACTATTTGAGACATGGTTTTAAGATTTAAATGTTGCATGTGTGGTGTTTTTTACAAGGTACATTAGCATGTGGTGCATAAATCCATTCCTTAGAGCTTGCCTTAGCACATTAGGGGATGAATGTTCTGAAGGAGGAGATATTGTAAGGCCCCACCTATGATGATTATGGAAGGACAGGAAAGAAAGCCTTGGAAAATTTATAATAGTAGTATTTTACGAAGGGGTTTATGGCCCGTAAGTCGAGATATGGCTCGTAAAGTGGGTTTGTCAGACCTGGAAGACTTGGTGAGATATGGAACCTTTTGAAGTTTAATCTACGACTCACCATATGAATCATAAAGTCATCTACAAGTCGTAGAATATATCATAGAACGAGAATCAAAGAAGGGGCCTCTGAGAATCTATCAGACAAAACACCATCTACGACTTGTAGAATGATCTACGAGTCATAGACCATGTCGTAGAAGATGATAAGAGAAAGAGGGGTATTTGAAGTTTGGAAAAGGAACATTAGATGCAACCCTGTCGACGGCTCGTAGAGTAGTCTACGGCTCGTAAATGGGGTCATGTAGTCTTGTTCCGCCAGCTTTTGAAGAGGGGCAGTTTGGCCATTTCTTAGCAACTCATACCCATACTACATTGTCTTGACCTTCCAAAGAGCCCTTTATTAGTCCTAAAGCCCCAATATAATTCATTTTTCCTCCTCACTCTTAATATCTAAGTCACAAACCTCTCTCAAGTGCTCAAGCTTTCAAGAAGAAGGAACAAGCTAGGATTTTTGGTTCTTCTCCTCCAAGTTGGGTATTTTATCCATTGAGTTAATAAGTTATGTGAGATTTTATTATGGGAACCTTTCTCTCATAACCTTAACCATTTTCTCTCTAAGTCGCCTTTCCAAGGTTATATGTATTTGTAAAGATTTTATGAACTTTTTTGCATGACATGATTATGAAGAAAACTATGATTATGTTGTGATGAGTATTATTATTTTATCTTTATCTAATATTAAGAATGACAAATGTGATTTAAGATGAGGGTTTTTATGATGCTATAACTATGTTTTGTATGATAAGGTGGGTTATTTTGCATGAATTGAAAAAGGGGGTTTTCTACTCTCCTCATGTTTAAAGATGTTGTTCTTACATAGTTTTGAGCATGAATGCATACCCACCATGTTTTACTAAGTTATGAACCAAGCTTCTTGTGTTGACAAAGGCCTTATGGCAATATATGTGATCTATGAACAATATGATTTGTGAAGGGCTATTATGTATGTTATGAACCATGAGAACGTTGTGAAAGCTATGAAAGGTTATGAGTCCTATCTTTGATATGATGAAGCCTTGATTTTTATGAGCTACTCTATGAACTATGTGGATACTAAAATTCCATATTATGATAATAAGAATAATTTGAGTATTCCTTAGGATTATGACCTAGAACTGAACGGACCTTGGGAAATAACTATTGTCTCAAAACTATATTGCCGCCATAGGATTGTGAACTAGCTAATAGATCCATATAGCCTAAGTTGCATGATTATCCAAAAAGGGTGATGTTCCTGTATGACACATATGAATCTTATATCAAAAAGGGTGATGTTCTCGTATGGCTAATAAAATATGTATACCACAAAGGGTGATGTTCCCATAAGGTTGATAAAACGTGGGTGCTGAAGAGGGCGACATCCCGTACGATAACTATAAGGAACTTTCTAAAAAGGATAATATTCTTATAAGGTAAGTGTTTGATTTGTCTCGACAAGGTGGAACACCCCTTTATTCGATATGGGGTGAACACCGGGATTCCAAGTAGTAACTAATTTGGTGTTATTTATTGGTTATGATCTTTTCCCATTTATGTATGATATGTTTTATAGTATGACAATTCTCATGCATGTTTTAACTAAGGCATTAAGCATTCATTTCATATATAGCTTATATTCATTGATTATGATTATGTATATTGCTTAATTTTGACTTATGTATTTTATTACATTTGCTCCCCGTATGCTTAGTACATTTGAAGTACTAATGCATATTCTTTGCATGTATGATCTAACCATAGAGATACGGAGCTCCATACCATCCTCCCCCTCCATGCAGCTTCACATTCTAATCAGAGATTTTCTTGGTGAGTCCTCCACATCTAGGGACAAAACTCCATCTGCTTTCATCTTGTTTAGACTCTGTTATTTTTATATATTATCTTTTGAGGGTGAACCCGGGAAATGTCTTGGCACCAAACTATTCAAAATTTAGAGGTGTTGTTGGATATTGTGGTGGTTATGTATTATTAAATTGACTTATGATATTTTGTCTTATGAAAGACATCCCTTAGTCCCATGCTTCCCCTTTGTGTTAAATGCTACTTGATATTATTAAGATGAAAATCCCAAGTCCGTAATAACCCCGTAGTGTGATTCATACTTACCCTCCCCTCAAAAATTATTTGCTATGTGATTCATGCAAATCCTCTTTCCTATATCATTCCCATAGCGTGAGTCCAAAGTTTCGCTCCCCTTAGATATTATGTGCTATATGTTTTGTTGCTTTTCATACTTTCGCAAACCAAGGATGTGCTTATATTCTATGAGGCTTATTTGGGGACCTATTGGGGTTTTCATTTGCCATGTCATGTGTAGGCCCTAGGCTTGGGTCGTGATAGACTCTACATCTGGTAATCTCCAATAAAAAACCATAACTTTTGACTTCAAACTCCAAATGAGGTAAAGTCAGTTGTATTGGAAAGCTAATTCAAAGACCTTTCATTTGGTAGGTTATGAGAACCTAATTCTTTGTTTGCTAAGAGTTATAATCATTTAAATTTGACCATTATATTATCTAATACTAGAAACTTAATTTATAACAAGGTTTTGAACTTGATTAAGTTCTAGAGATATCTTATGAACCTAATCCACTTCCCATATGTGAGAATGAGCCTTGAAAGGTTCATGTAAGAATAGCGCTATGGGGTGTCACAATCTTATAATGCAGAAGCATGTTTTGAACACAAAGGATGGATATATGTTTCCCTAAGGGAAACTACGAGCTTTATGTACTTTCGATTGTTTATTCTATTATTATGCTTATATTACCTTATGAATGATTATGATAAGAACACAAGGCTTAGATGGGATGCCTTTAGGTGTCACATTCATCGTGCCATGGCTATGCCCTAGGTTCAAGTCATGACAAAAGTGGTATCATAGCACAAGGCTTAAAAGCATCCTAAGGAGTCCAACATGCCATGTCTAGTAGAGTCTTATTCATTGGTGTGAATCATACCTCATTCATGAATAAGAGCCTATGAGACATTCAGGAAAATTTTGCTTCTTTGAGATCTATGTCATGCCTTTAAAAGCTTCGATATCCAATGCTTGTCCTTTGACCTTTTCAGAAGTATCTCGATGACATGCTCCTTTGTCTAGGTGAGGTAAATCTAAAAGAGACCAAGTTCCCCAGTTCCTCAAGCTCCTTAGGTCCCTCAAATGGACCAAGTCTCCAATAACTCCTACTCTAGCTTTGAGGATAAGAGATTTTGCTAGGATGAATCCCACGGAGTTTCATGGTTCTAAGATGGATGAGGACCTGACAGAGTTTATTTATGAAGTTTATAAGGTGGTGGATATCATGGGGGTGCCTTTAGAAGAGAAGCCCGAATTTGCAGCTTATCAACTTAAGAGAGTTTCTCAAGTTTGGTTTACTCAATGGAAGTCCAAACAAGTTGATGAAAGGCCTATTGGTTGGGAGATATTTAAGGCCGTCTTCTTTGATTATTTTTTCCCTTTTGAACTAAGGGAAGCTAAAGTGATGAAATTGATGAACTTAAAGCAAGGAGGTATGAGCATGAGGGAATATTCCCTCAAGTTCACCAAGTTATCCAAGTTTGCTCCTTTCTTGGTGGCTGACTCTTGGGCCGTATGAACAAAATCACTTTGGGTGTTTCTCACTTGGTAAAAATGGAGTTCAAGGTCGCGATTCTCATTAAGAAAATGGATATCTTTAAATTAATGACCTATGCCAAACAAGTGGAGAGTGAGAAACTTCAAAATATGAGGATAACGGAGTCCTAGAGGGATTGGTATGATGGTGGATTTTCTTATGGTAAGTCTGATAGTGCCCGATTCCAACAAGGGCAAAGGTATTCCAAAGGTACTACTCAAAGATTTGACAGAGAGATAAAGGCTACCCAAGGATCAAGGAGATGTTGTGAAAGGTGTGCTACTCCTCCTCTTAAGTGCGAGGGGAACTATGTTGGTGAATATTTGAGAGGTACCAATGCTTGATTTAGTTGTGGGAAGATAGAACACAAGATAGGTGAATGTCCTAATATTGCTTATAATGGTAAAGAAGGGCAACCACAAGGTCAAGTAGCTTAAAGGGGGCAAGTACAACAAGGTTTCCAAGTTCAAGGTGGTGGTCCACGTGTTAAGTGATTATACACTTTGCATGCTTGACAAGAGGTTGGTGAGGCTCATGATATGGTTACTATTATGTTGAGAATCCTTGATCAAGATGTGTATGCTTTACATGACCCTGATGACAAAATGTCTTTTGTTATTCTTTATGTTTCCATAAAGTTTGATGTGTCACCAGATGTCTTTCTAGAACCTTATTCAGTCTATACTCCTATTGGTAAGTCAATCCTAGCTAAGAAAGTCTATAGAAATTTTTCCGTATCTGTCTTACATAAAGTCTTTCCATGTGATCTAGTTGAGCTTGATATGATCGACTTTGATGTTATTCTTGGTATGGATTGGTTGTACGCACCTTATGCTTCTATCGATTGTAAGAACCATAAGGACATATTCAAAGTCCCTAGTGAGCCTATCCTAGAGTGGGAGGAAATCAATTTTGTGTTCAAAGGAAAGTTTGTTTCCTATATGAAAGCTATGAAAATGATTTTCAAAGATTGTTTATATCATATTTTCTGAGTCATGGATGTTGAGTCTCATGTTCCTACTCTTTGTTCGATCCCCAAAGTTAATGAGTTTCTCAATGTCTTTCTAAATGACTTTCATTCCTCCTATAAGGGAAATTGATTTTGGTATTTATCTTATGCCCGACACCTAACCCATTTCTATATCTCCATATTGAATAGCCTAGGCGCAGTTGAAAAAATTGAAGGAACAATTGAAGGACTTGCTTGATAAGGGATTCATAAGGCTTAGTGTGTAACACCACTCATGGTTTTGGGCTTGGAAAACTAAAGGAAAAGAATTTTTCTGATAGTTTTACCGTATGAGCCATTTACGACTCGTAGAAGTGTTCAGGGATATAGAAAGGTTCATTGAAAATGCCTAGGAAAAATGGATAACTGAGAAATTTTTGGGAGTTGACTTACTTGAACCAAACAGACCATATAAAGAACCACAACCCATCAACAGGTCTCGTAGGAAGATGCCCTGAGGAACGTAAAAATTGTTCAAGTCTGGAATCACTCTTGGAAAGGATTTACGGCCCTAGGCGGAATGACAGGTCATGTTGCATGTTCGTGGATTAGAAGCTAAGATTCCACTAGCTAAAATTTTGTAAAACCTAACTCCATGAGGCAAGGTGTGGACTGTAGGTACATCCATGACCCATGGGGGTTCCGTGGATGGCTTCAACAATTTTTAATGAAGGATATTTTTGACATTTCTAATTTATCAAAGTCTTAAAAATCATTTTGGCTACCCTAACTGAGTTAACAAACCTAACCTTTATAAATTCTATTCTTAATTCATTAGAGCCTTTAATCCTCAAATTCCTCTCAATAGTTCTCATTAATTCCCTCTAAGTCAAGGGTTCCATTGAAACTAAAGTTTGTAGGTTTGATTAAGGATTTCCCGATTTTCTTCTTCAATTCTAAGGATTCTAATTGAGGTCTGTAGGGCTTCATTTATGGATTATATTCATCTCTGAAGTCCAATCCAAAACCTTCTGTTAATCAAAATTTCATCATGAACTCTTATGGGCTTTTAATCTATGATTCCTTATGCATAGACTATGATTCATATATATGATGATTATGACTAATTATACACGAATTATTATGAATTATATGATCTATACGATTTTCAAGAAAAAGTATGTGATTTTAAATTATGCATGATTAGGGATGAACGACTTGATATGGATTCCTTTTCAATGATCCAATTTGATTTTCTCAATTGCATGATTTTAACTAAATTGTCAATAGATCCACACTTAGCCTAGTCTCTTATGGTTAAATTATGAATTTTTATGATTATGATTTCAAGTATGTAAAAGCAATATGACATGCATTGAAAGTTATGATGATACTATGATAAAGGCAGGGGGTGACGAAAATCCAAATATTTATGATGATGTTAAAGTGAGATTTCTACCCACACTATGATAAAAAGCAAAGGAGATATGCTATTCTTATGACATGATATTTTTATGAAAATTCTGATGAATATTTATGAATTATGAAAGATGACTTTAATAAAGTATGAACTATGTTGAAAGCTATGTATATACATTCTTTATGTATTCCGTGGGATATGATTTAGCACTGAATGAGATTAGGGGTGGAGACTCTACCTAAAGGATCTATAATGTAAAACCTACCTCTCTTATAACTACGTGCCACTATAGGAACGATGATTATGTTCCTATATAGTATTATGTTAGTGGATCCTCATAAGTAAAACATATGCCAAAATTGGAAGGTCCCTTAAAGTTTCATTTTAAAACACTTGCCGATGGGAAGGCTCCTGTAAGGTAAGGTATAGTCTACCCTGGTAATGTAGGCTACTCTTTTACTCGTTGTGGAGGCAATATTAAAATTCTATGTTATAGTCTGCATGGCCTTTTATGTCTTTATAGTCTTGTTCCTACATATGTATGTTAAGGTTATGAATGGATTTGATGATGTTTCTTCTCATGATTTTAACCTTGCATGTTCATACATATTATGTCCTTATCCTATTGATTATGATTATTTATATTGATATTATTGTGACGTTCTTTGATTCATAGCATACCTACATACTTAGTACATTTCATGTGCTAACACATACTTCTTTGCTTATATGATCTGCCATGTAGGATGGACGACGAGACGACTATTCCATTTCATGGCTAGATTCAGATTATGAGCTTGAAGACTTATTGGTGAGTTCCCATGCCTCGAGAACAATCCTTATGATGTTTCTTTCCTTTATGTTGAGACTTTATCATTTTCATTCCTTTGATGTATGACTTGAGGATGAGCTAGTGAGCTATGTGCTAGTCTTCGCCAAGATCTATGATATAGAAGCATGATTTGGACCTTAATTGATTGATATGTATTCCCGTATGGGAACTATGACTTTTACTTTGATAAAATTTCGCTTGATTGTTGTCTTATGTATGCTTATATTACCTTATAAATGCTTACGATATGAATACGAGATTTGGATGGGATGCCTTCGGGTGTCTCATTTGTCATGTCATAGCTTGAACCTAGGTTTAGATCATGACAAAAGTGGTATGAAAACAAGGTTTGAAAGCATTATAAGGATTCCAACATGTCACGTCGAATAACTTCTTTGGTTGATGAATCATCTTTTTTAGTCATATGGGTGTTTTTGTATTTCAAAATCCGTTCTCAAGGGTATGTTATAGAAAAATTTCAGCTTATGTGATCATAATAGAATCTTTGGAGTTTTTGAGGTGTTCCTTATATCCACACACTAATTTCCTGTTAGTATAACATCCATGATCGGTCTTCCATTGATGAAAATCATTTGGTGGGCATCTATTACTTTAGTCATCACTTTCTTGAGCTTTTCTGTTAGTAACTTAGATATGATCTTGTATATGCTATCAATCAGGCTAATGAGACTAAATTCCTTTAGTTTTGAGTCACCCATACTTTTTCGGATCAAGGCTATGAAAGTTATATTGGTGCTTTTTTCGATGTAGCCTTAGTCATGGATATTCTGAATGGCTATTATCAACTCCACTTTAATCACCTCCCAACAATGTATGAAAATGGCCATAGAGAATCCATCTAGTCCAGGTGCTTTGTCACTACATAATCTCTCTTCAAGTTGGCTCTATAACAGTGAGTTCTCTTCCTCATTAATCATAACTTGTTCTCTAGGACTAAATTGTGGCCTCCAGTGCTCAATTTCTTTGTGGAGATTCCGATGGAAGCCCATAATCTATTTTATCACCTTTGGATCAGAGATCCTAGCACCATTGACCAGTAAACTACCAAGAACAATTCTTTCAAGAGGTAAACCCTACTTATTGGATTACACTCGGATGTTGTTATTCTAATGATACAGTTAGGAGTATAGATTAGTTTCATCTAACTTCTTGAATTGAATTTGCAAGTAAATATGATAAGCCCTAATATGCTATTTAGGTCTATTAAAATCAATTAGGGTTCTCAATAATTACTTCTGAGATTTCGAGATTTATTTCTCAAATTTTACTATGTTATTTTTCTAGTCTTTAATATTTGTACTTTTCGACTCTACATTATTTTCTTATTTTTCTTTTAAGCTAATAAATTCTTATAAAGAACACACCAAATAGTAAGAATATAGCAATCTACAAAAATGACACAAGGAATGATATTTAAATAAGATATTACCAGAAATTCTCGACCAATAATCGACATCGAACATTCGTAGTCGATTGTAGGAAGGGATGGTGTATCTTCCAAAGTAGTAGGCTTGCTTTTGATGAATTTTTCATGATCATTTGCATTCTCCTCTCCTTAATTTTGTACATAAAAAAAATAGCAAGAAGATGCTCAAAGGTAGTTCAAAGCACAACTCTAGCATGCAAATGGGCCAGATTAAATATATTGACAAGATAGGGATGTCTACAAGCCGATCAAGCGAAGCTTGAGATTCAGAAGTTTGATCAGGCCTAACTTAATTTCAGCATTTACATGTCAAAAACTCTCAATTCTTTCTTTGTAATCTAAGCAGCCCAACAAGGAAAGGAGAACATAATTTTTTAAGGGAAGAGTAAGACATATCTATCTCTTAAGTCCTAACTGAATGATTGAAATTGTGATCCCCATTTTTCTACCCAGTAGCAATTGTTTCCTCTTGGTATTAATTTTAAACTTATCCGTATTGCATTGGAGACAGTGTTAAGTTGATTCTAAGCTCATGCAAATTATCGATGATTACGTTCATGGGTGCTACGGAAGAGAAAACCCTTTTCTTCTCCAAAAGAGAATAACAATAAGAGAAAGTAAAACTTTTAGAAACCACCTTAGTACCAACACAATTGTACCTTAGTTTAAAGATTCTCACTTTATACCTATTAGCATCTTCTCCTCCAATCCAAGCCAAAAGGTTTAGCACAAAAGATGCATTATGAATATGTGATTGGATTGTATATGGGGAAAAGATTTTGCTTCTGTTTGAAAGCACAACAAAATGGTCACAAAAGGGCTAAAAGAAGGCAGATGCAAGTTGGTGATGGGGAAAGGTGAGGCCTCAGGGGCTTGTTAGGGACAAATGACATGGAAGGAGTAGGGGACATTCAAAGATCAATGTCCTATACCGAGGACCTGATAAATATTAGTACAATTAATAAAGTAGGAAAAAAATCACAAGTTAGCTCATATATTGGAAGCTCTTAAGAAGTAAAATCTAAAACTTTTAAATAGAATAAATTGTCTTAGTTGTTTGGACATACAAATTGTGAAATTTGGAAAAAGTTAAAAATGATCATTGGTAACTGTAGTTTTGTTTGACATGAATACAAATTAGTGTTGTTTTTGAATTTGTGAAAGTGATTTGAATTGAAAATTATGAAAATATCTTTTTAGAGTTTTTTGATGTTCAAACAGTTTTGCGAAATAATATTTCGGAAAAGGCAAAAGAACATCGATGGCCAAACACCCAAAATCAAAGTGGGTTTGATTGCTGTAGTCTGAAAATAAGATATAATCAAAAGTCATATTGCTTAGACTCTCCAAAAATGTTGTTGTACTTACGTCAAATATCATCAAAAAGAGGTCAAAATAGTAAAACTAAAAATAAAGAAAACATGGCAGAATCAACAGTGCGAGACTTTGGTAGGTGGAAGCAACTTAAGTCTCAACCAAGATCATAGAGAATATTACCAAGTAAAGAGAACTTTCAATGAAATGAGACGTCAATATATAAGGGAAGCTTCTTATGAAATTCCAGATTACTATAACATCACCACTAAGGATGTTGTACTTATTACTCTTAATCTCAGTGATGACGAAGAAACGTTTATGTTCAACAATAATTAGTGGCATACCTCAAAGAGAAAGTGTACCTAATAAAATATAATTTTGGTAATTGGTACATATTTTCTTAAACCTCCTATAAGACCTATATTCCGGGTTTTAGCTGGAGAATATCCAACAGTAGTTTTCATTGAATGAATAACGGATCCGGATTCTAAAAATAGTAATGCTTTGGAATAAGCATGAGTAATCAAATGAAATAAAGCGCTTTGATAAGATCCCATATCTAGACCTAACATCATATAACCCAATTGAGACATTGTGGAACAAGCTAAACCTCTCCTAGTATCTTTTTGAGCAAGAGATAAAGTAGCTCCTAATAATACTATTATTATTTCTATAACCAAGATCAAATACATTATGTAAGGTGTAACTTTAAAAAGAGGAAGAAGTGGAGCTATATAGAATTACAAAATATTCCCAGTTACTTTGAGGGAATACAATTAGTTATGAAATAGATATTGTTGAACATAATGTTGAAGCCAAATTATTAAGTCAAATATGGAAGATAGAGCAACATTTTCACCAAAGGGAACTTGAGAAAATCATAAAAACTGAGAAAAAAACTAAGAACTTAGATAGATAGAACAAAGAGATGAAAATCAAAGAAGGATTATACAGATAAATACTGAGAGAAGAGAGGAAATTAATTTTGAATTAGGGTCCTCCAACACATAAACTAAGGAAAGTAATACAATTTGGCATCCAATTAATCAACAAAAAGCATGAAAGGCTTCACTGTGCTCACAAGCCTATAAAGTTGAGCTTTATGGAATATAAGAACAACCTGAGACTACATTTGTGCAAGCTCAAGACTGAGGTTAAGCTCAACATAGCATCAGTAAAATCATGCTTCAGCTGAGTCACCACTGCCTCAACTACTTAACCCTAATATGTATAGTCAAGAAAACACAACAAACACCAAAAGTATCCTAACAATTTGTTGGGAACAAAAAGCTTACCAAAATGAGACATTTTACTCTCTTTCTTGACTGAATTTACATTAGTTGTTTCAAGCTACTCAACTGGGGTGGTTTCTTCTGGGCAAGTCATTGCTCTTTTTATCCCTTGCAAATGTTATAGCAAAACATGAACTTCTCATAGCCACTTCTACCAAATATTTGCACACTAAAGTGCTGATCTATACCATAGTAGAAAATCAAAAGGTTATCCACATCCAGACCAGCTGCTGCAAATTCAGGCCATCCTTGTTGAATAACAAGTGAACCATTATGGCTACTCACTGTTACCCTACATTGAAGCCCACTTGAGTCCTCCAGGTAAGTTTCCTGATCAGTCAAATGTGAAATTGATCGAGCAAACTTCGAGGGGAGGGGGATCTGAAAAGAAATTGCAGAAATTAAAACTAAGAAATACCATATATCAATAATGCCAAAGCATATTGATAACAATAGATTCCTTTCATTTGATAAGCAAATAATACATAATATGGCAAAAAGAAGGTTAAAGATTAAGAGAAACTAATGAATTTATGCAAGATCATTTTTTTTTCTATCAAAAATAAAACATGAAAATTTTCCTACAAATTCAGCTTCATAAAAATGAAAATGCCTCAATACCACTGTTAAGCATATTCTGTTAAAAATCTTTAAAGTTTATTAAATGATTTGTGATCTAAACACTAAAATATGACAAGGTACTCAAGTAAGATCTGAATGATTATTCGAGAAACAATGTTTATTTTAATAGATTTACATGATTTCAAGTAACTAAAAGAAGATATAGCAACACATGATATGTGAATGAAAAGGTTTTCCTAAATGCTCTGCAAAGTGTAAGGACCATCTGAGATGAAAAAAGTTCACAAAAACACCTATGGTAGGTTCGAATGCTAAAATTACTCATAAGTAGTTTAGTTTTTTATTTCTTTCTAAAATTTATGAGCATGATAACATTTTATTTTTGTGTTAAGTTCTTTGATAAATGGAAAGTGGCCTTTTTAAATCCTTCAAGCAGAGTAATTCTCAAGTAATCTAACATGTATTTCTTTTCCTTGAGAGAGTTATGGAGATACTTGATACACATCGTTGAAGCAACAGCTCATGATAAATATTGAAGAATCTTTTCCATGATCCTTTTTTTGTTTATCATCTAATCTTAGAAAAACAAGTTGTTTAGGAACTCATAGGTGTTTAGCATGAGTTTTGAAACTTAAATAGGTGATGTGGTCTTTACTACAAAAATTGACCAACATATATCATGATTATTATCAAGTGCATAGACACACACCTAAAAATTACTTATATTAGAAAATTCAAGCAGTTAAAAATTTCTTGAATTTTATATACAAACAGGTAGATGGTTGAAAGGAAGATTACAGATAGTATTGCACTCAGTTTATTTGATTGAATTGGTATGTTAAACACCCATCTCCACCATTATGGAAAAATTAATCAAGCTTACTATGTATCCAATCAATATATGATTGGTTGGATTAGCTCACTTCTCAGAGGTTATAATTGCATTCTGCAAGGTTTTCCTAATTGTCTCTATAATGGGCAGAAGTAGGTAGTGAATTGTAAAAGAGCAAAGCATTTGGATGTGAGGTCTTAAAATAGAAAAATGATAGTGGCATTTGTTTAAAGACTATTTGGAATGGAATCCTGGTAATTGGATTTGGTAGAATTAAGTGTAATTACAGTGTTTGACCTGTTTGGTTGGACAAGTAATTACATTGTTAGTAGGTAGTTGGATGTAATTGACTGGGTGATTACATGGTTAGTAGGTAATTGGATATAATTAACTGGGTGTAATTACACTTTCCAATTCACAGGGGGGGGGGGGGAGAGGGGTTGTGAATTGCAGATAATTACACATTTTAATTTCTTTGTTTTATTTTATTTTTATACTTTTATTTTAATTTTCTTTAATTTAATTATTTTAAATTATTTTTATTTTTATTATTCTAATTTTTTTTAAAACCATATTTTATTTATAATATTTATTTTTATTTCTTTTTTATTCTCAATTTTTGTCATGTGATTCCATATAATTTTCACATATTTTTATTTATTTATTCTATATTTTATTTTATTTTTCACTAGCATGATTTTATTAACATTCTAATTTTTAAATTAAAGTTGAATTTATTGTTGGATAACGTTATAAATATACATATATATTAAAATTTGGCATAAGAGTATTATATTAATTTTTTATTTTAAATTTAAAGATTATGTTATATTTTTTTTGTTTCATTTGTTTTTGCATTATTGACTTGATATTTCACATTACAATTAATTTATTTCTTTATTTATATTAGATACATTATTTTTCATCAAATATTTTAACAATTTTACTATGACATTATATTTATATATTTAATATTTTTGTCAAACACACATTTTATGATGTTCGCATAAAACTTATATTTTTAGTTTTATAATTAGTTTAATTAAAATATACTACATTTAAAAAATATGAATTATATTT
>JAOTQJ010000091.1:15487518-15497818 GCA_025642045.1 Solanum sejunctum
CTTAGCTGTCGTAAGTAAAGATTCAGTATAAGCGGTTGTCGCGGTGTCCTATCGGCACCATTCACGGCCCCGGGGTTAGGTCGTGACAAAACTACTCAAAGTTCCTATTGCATAAGAAATATCTGGCCTGGTACAATGCATGGCATACCTACGAATCCCAATGATTTGAGAATATGTCAATTGATCAAGAACATCACCAAAATTTTGTACTATTTTGATGTTTGGATCAAATGGTATAGGAGCAGGTTTGTCATCAAAGTTACCAAATCTCTTCAGAACCTTCTCAATATAATTTGATTGAGTATGAGTCAAATTATTTTCTTCTCTTATGCTTTTAATGTCGAAAATCATATTAGCTTCTCTAGGGTATTTTATTTCAAATTGAGAAGTAAGAAATGATTTTGTTTCTTTGACTCCTTCAACATGAGTTTCAAAGATCAACATGTCATCTCCATAAAGACAAATTAGAACACTTGAATTTTCTTGATATTTATTAAATATGAACATATAACCTCCATTGATTAAATAACCATTAGAAGTCATAACATTTTGAATTTTTCACGTCATTGCTTTGGAGCTTGTTTTAATCGATAAAGAGATTTAAAAATCTTACAAACTTTATGTTCTTGACCAGGAATGAAAATCTTCTGGTCATTTTATATAAACTTCTTCATATAGATCTCCAATAAAAAATGTAGTCCTCATATCCATTTGATGAACTGCAAGGCCACGAACTGCTGCTAAAGTAACCAAGAGTCAAGTAGAGGTTGTTCAAGCTATAGGTGAAAAATTATCAAAACAATTAACATCTTTCATTTGAGTAAATACTTTAGCTACTAAGTGAGCTTTGTACTTATCTAAAGTACCATCTGATTTTATTTTCTTCCTAAAAATCCATTGGAACCAATTGGTTTGAATCTAGGAGGAAGATCTGACAAAATCCAAGTATTGTTTGTGAAACACCCCTTATATGTTTCGTAATGCCCATAATTGTAATTTCTATATATCTCAAAATCTGTGCATGATTTAGAAATTTTGATTCTATACTTGACCAGGGGTAAAATCGAGTGGGAAATGAGTACAACTTGAATTTTAGAAGATCTGTAGCGAAAAATAATTCTCGCTAATTTCTGAATATTCAATGTCTTTTCGTGCACAGGTCCTGATGCGCTTGGGCATAAATTAGTGTAAGATGGCCTGCACATTGGGTCCATGTTGCACCAGGGACACAGACCCGTATAAGATTTTTCTTATTTTTCTCATTTCATCAAAGGGCATTGGGGTAATAGCTCCATACCCGTTTATACGTGATACCTTCCATACTTAGCCATTTTATAACTCTATAACTCACAAAACCCTCTCAAAAACTTCTCCAAGACTTTATCAAATCTCTCATTCAAATTCATGGATTTCAAGCTCAATTTTAGAATTCAAGAACCTATCTCAAGCTTCAAGTCTCCTTCAAATTCATCTCAAGAAATTCAAGGTTTAAGGTATGTGTCTTCATCCATGGATCCTTTCACCTATGGAGCTCCACCTTCTATTTTTATGAAGATTGCATGATTTCAAGTTGTATTACTTATGAGTATCTTTTATTATTAAATACAAACATAAATTATGTTGGGGTGGTATCAAGTATTGATTGATTATGCATGAATATCTATTTCAAGCTTATTCCTTAAATAGATCTTTTATCTATTGAGACTATGCATGATTTGAGCTATGAAACTATGAACCTTTATGAGCTTTTGTGATGGATTTCAATATAAAATAAGTGTTTTACTATAATCTTGGTGGATTGATTTGCATTGAGTTTACTCATCTTGTTTTACTCTTGAATTGCATGATTTTGAATAAGCATCATAAACCCACCATGTTTTTGATAAAAGCACAGGACAAGAATTATCAAGTTATTGATAAACTATTATATGATTTACAAGTCAAGTTATTTCATGATGATTAAGGGTTTTCAAGTAACTATTGAATACATGAACAGTATCTATGATTTTACAAGTGACAAGCTGAGCCCTATTTCATGATTTTTATATTTTGTGAGCCATTCACGTTAAAGTAAGCGATCATGTATGATTATTATCTATTCTCATGTTCAAGTTAGGCTCACTAGTAAAGATCAAGCATGTTTAAGAGCTACTGATTTCATGTTATCATGTCTCTTACAAGTTACTCATGTTGTTATTAAAAATATGATTATTTCAAGTATTCCGTGGGATTAGACTTAGCACCGATTGAGGCTTAAGATGGGGGCTCAACTCAAGGGGTTCTTATATAATATCTTTAGTCTCTAAACTATATGTCATCATAGGATTATATTTTTACCCTTGCTATACTAGGTGATTCATCTAGTTCATGCTATCATGTTTGGTTTGCCTTGGCAAGTAGACCATACTTTATCGGGGGGTGTCATGCCTTGGATTCCTAGTTGTAGTCGCTTGGTCTATATCGGTTGAGGACTCTTCCCACATATGTGTGGTGTTATGCAAGTTAAATGTGTTTCAAGCATGTTTTATTACATGCATTGATCATGCATGTCATATTGAGATTATATATCCATTGATTATGATTATGCATTTTGAATATTATGGCTCATCTTTTTGATGCATTGCACCCTGCATACTTAGTATATTTCAATTACTAATGCATACTATATGCCTACATTATATTATCATGTAGGGACAGGAGCTCCTTCTAATTATCATCCTCCACGTGGCTAGTATGATTCCTTGAAGAAAGCTTTGGTGAGTCCTTAATTATGAGGACAATATCTACTTTATTCATGTTATGTTGAGTCTTGTACCTTTTGTTGCATACTTATTATTATAAGGGTGAGCCCAGGAAGTGTCTTAGCCCCTGCTCCATTCTAAAGTAGAGGTGATGTTGGATACTAAGTTTGTATATGTTTTTGAGCTTGACGCTTCTTATGTTTCTATGTTTATGAAAGACTTCCCTTAGTCTCACTTCCCTTTTTATAGTTGACTCTTGTTGATGTTTATTTTCATTTTCGCAACCAAGGATATGTACAAGATATGCTAAGAGGCTTGTTTGGGATGTCTTTAGACTTTCCATTCACCGTGTCACGTCTAGGCACTAGGCTTGGGTCCTGACAAGCTTGGTATCAGAATACTAGGTTATTAATGGCCCTCGAAAATTCAACACACTGCATCAATTAGAGTCTTATTCATGGATGTGAAGCATGCCACAACTATGAATAGGAAGCTATGGGGCATCTTAGGAAATATTTCACTTCCTCATAATCTATGTCGTACGGTAGAGCTAAGTCCCCTAAGGCTTATTATTGATTCCTAACCATTGCATTTCAAAATATGTCTCAAGCTATTCAGAATGGTTAATGAGATGTGACCATGTATCTCTTGAGGGTCAATTTTCCAACGATGACATATCAAATGGGGAGGTTCGCAATACTCTATGGCAATTAGCCAAGGTGGTAATAGCTCAACTCAATCAAAAAGTGGGTACACCCAAGACTTCAAAGGACGAGGAGGGAAAGGAAGGCTAAGAGAGCCCAAGTTGATGGTGCCTCATCTTCTACTAGTCTACCAGTACCCAAATACAAAAAGAAAAGGATTGCTTTTGCCAATTGTCAAGGGTGTGGCAAGAAGCATTAAGAAAGGTGCTTGGTGAGCACCAAAGGATATTTCAAGTGTGGAAGTATTGGATATAAGATGAGGGATTGTCCTGTGGCCTCTGCCAAAGGAAGAAAAAGTGTTCAATTTGAAGGTAGTAATGGTAGGGTAGTCTTTCCAATGTGCTCAAAATGTGGAAGGAATCATAATGGAAGGTGCTTGAGGTATTCGAATGATTGCTATGGGTATGGCAAGATGAGCCACAAAATTGTTGATTTTTCATATGCTCAAAAGAAAGGCAAAGGTGTTGGTGTTCAAACTTATCCTACATGCCACAAGTGTGGGAGTTACCATTCGGGGTATTGTTTGGTCAGTTCGAGTGCTTGTTTTGGGTGTGGCGCAAAGGATCATAAGTTGAGCCATTGTCCATGGATTACTAAAAATTATGAGGATGGACGTTGATGAACTCAACCACACCCCTCTAAGGGTTGCTAGACCTAGCATGGTGCTTCACTGGTATGTTAAATATTTTGAATTGTGATGTGTATGCTTTATTAGATTTTTTAGGTGTCATTCTTTCTTTCATTGCTTATTTTGTTGCCAATAAGCTTCATGTGTGTCCCGAATTGTTGTGTGAACTTTATGAAGTGTCTACCCTCGTTGGTAAGTCCATCATTGCTAAAAGAGTCTATACAGATTGTCCCGTGTTCATATTGCACAACGTCTTGCCTTATAATTTTGTTGAACTAGATATAGTGAATTTTGATATTACTCTTGGGATGGATTGGTTCCATGTGTATCATGTTTCTATTGACTGTAAAACCTGTAAGGTTAGATTCCAATTCTCTAATGAGCCCATTCACTACAACAAATATGATATATAGCTACAAATTGAAATTCGTTACTGATTATTCATTATTAGTGACAAAAATACATTTCATGCCTAAATATGTGAGACACATAATTTTAGTGACGAAACATAAAAATTCGTAGCAAAGTTTTGTCCACTAAAATTTCCCGCCAAGAAATGAATTGGCGCCATTTATTGTAGTTATTGATGACACATTATTTCATCACTAATAATGTATCTAATTCGTGGCAAATTATATTTTGTCTTAAAATCAATTAATTTTTTGATATGAAAAAAAATTGTCTCAAAAAGTACGTTATTGCAATAGTGACAAATTAGAGTTCATAGTTAAATGTTATAAGCTTTAGTTATAAAATTTTATATTTAACTGTGACATTAATTTTCGTCACTAAAAATATAAATAATTAGTGACAATGATTTTATTGTAGCAAATCAATGTGCGATTTAGTGACAATAATGATTTGTCACAAAATATACCAGATGTGATATAGTGACAACTTAAAATTTATAGTTGAATAATTCAACTATTTGCGACGAAACAATTTGTAACTAATACACGCTTTTCTTTGACTATTACTGTTAATTATTATAATTGACAATTGATAAAAAGAAAGTGTTTCATAAGAAATCGTTGATACTTTGGTCCATATATACCCTTATTATTACTAAATGGGTCAGAAATGTTATTCTTTAAATAAGTATATATTTTTTCCTTTTTAAATATATTATGTTTCTAATAAAAATATTAAGTTTAAAGAATCCCTTTCTTGTTTTATTTCTTTTAAAATCACATTAACTAATAAAATGTAAGAATTTTTTTTTCTTGATCTCATTTTGTCAAGTAAAATAGAAATTCATATCCCTGTAACAAATAATACATGTCATAAATATATGGTCATAGTAGACCCAATATAATAATTTTGTTTGTTAATTATTTTATTTTTATTACTTTTGATCCTGCTACTATTACTACTGCTATACTATTATTACTACTAATTTAGTATACGTGTTTTGCATGTATGTGTCACCTCAATTTACAAATTATATATAAATAGTAATTTCCATTAAATAAATATAATATTCATGTAAACAAATTTAAATAAATACTATTAGTTTGATGCAATAGTTTAATCTATTGTGAAATGGCAAAGATGAGAAAATCAATTTCAATTGCTTATATAAAGATATGTCAATAGTGTTTTAATACATAAAGTAATAATTTAGAGTTGAATAATTAGAAATTGAATAATCAACTAATTAAAATTTATCATAACAAAAGATTCCTAAATGTAAAAGGAATAGTTGAATATTGTCAACATAATTTTACTGAATTTTTATCTTTATAAATTTGTTATATTACATACTTTCATTAACAAAATATTTGATAATCAAAATGAGAACAATAATAATATTTTTTGTTTCATTTCCTTCATAGCCTAGGGAATTATTTATATAGAATAGTCCTAAATCATAAGTGAATTCTAAAAATAAAGAAAATCTAATTTAAAAGTGAATCTTGAAACTAACTAACTAACTAAATCATAAAATAATAAATTAAGAAAAATAGTAAAAATAATATTTTATCTAAAGAGTAGTCTTTTTAATGAAGGAAAAAAATTCAAACAACATTTCTAAGGGTCTTGAAGATTTTAATATAGTACTAGTTTAGTGTAAACTCTTTGCGCTTATATATTGTGTCAATTTAAAAATTATTTATAATTAGTACTTGTCATTAAAATAAATATAATATTCATATAAATCAAATTAAATAAATACTATTAATTTGATGCAATAGTTTAATCTATTATATATATGAGAAAATCAATTTAATTACTTTTAATATATATATGTTAACAGTTTATGAGCAAAAAGTAATAACTTTGAGTTGAATAGTTAGGAATTAAATAATTAATTTATTAAAATTAAATTTAATTTAAAAAATACTCCTAAATATAAAAGGGGTAGTTTTATGTTTCCAACATAATTTTAATTACTCTTTTCCTTTTTTGCATTTCTTATATTACATACTTTTATTAACAAAATATTTGATGATTTAAATTTTGATTAATTTCAAAGTATTAGATATTGAAAAAAAATAGTAATATATTTCCTTTCCTTTAATGTCTAGACAATCATTTATATAGAATAGTCCTAAATCAAGAATGCATTCTCCATATAAAGAAATTCTAATTCAAAAGTTAATCTTGAAAATAAAAAAATAAAAGAGTAAATACTTAATAAATTTTAAAAATAGTGAAAAGTCAATTTTGTATAAAGGGGAGTCTTTTAACAAAGGACAAAAAGTAAAAAAAAAGTAATATTTTTCTTTTCCATCAAAATCTAGATAATTGTTTTTATAGAATAGTCCTAAATCAAGAATTAATTATAAATATAAATTAAATTCTAATTAAAAAGTGAATCATGAAATTAAATAAATAAAAGAGTACATACTTAATAAATTAAGAAAATAGTGAAAAGATGATTTTGTCAAATGGGAGTCTTTAATGAAGGGCAAAAAGTTCAAACAATATTTCTAAAGGACTTCACGCTTTTAATATAGTACAACTATAAATATAGATACACAGGATAAAGGTCATTAGCAGGCGTACCATTGAGGATCTTAGAAACGGTCGGTAGATTGGTGAGCCTCCCCTACTTCGGAGGGTTCATCACCCATTTTCATCGTTTTTTAGAGTTAGCTCTTACTTGATCTTTATTTGAATTGAGGTAGGCATGAGTCTGTCATTGGCACCACCTAATAGTGATAGAGACTTCATAGACTAGAGTCGAATATTGTTGTAAGATTGTGAGCTAGTTCTTCCTACTAGCCTTTTATTAGAAGATTATTTTGAAACTAGATAATAATGTGCCCATTTATTCCCTTATGTCTTCCTCTGATTAGTAGAATGTATAAATGAATGAATGTGAAGAGGCCAATTGGTTCTCTTGGGTATTAGCGATAGTCTCTGAGTGCAAGTTATGCCTAGGGTACCCTCCCGAGGCGTGACAAATATATATATAAATATACATATTGTAACACCCCAATATTTTTTAACCTAAGACCAAGTCATCCTTTATATGATATAGAATTTTAATTGAGGATTCTTAATTTGAGCATAGATGTTTAAGTCAATTTCTTAGTATGGGAATACAATTGGAGATGATATGAGTTCGTAGTTCTAATGTAAGATTTTATGAGAGTTAGGTGAACCAATGACTTGTAAGTTGTATATATGTGCTAGGATCAATTCCTATGTATTTAAAAGATATTAGGCATGATTTAGCATCATAAGGGATCTTTTACATCAAGCCAAGTCCAAAGAATTTCTAGCAACTAAGTTTTCATATGAGTCGATAGAAGTGTCAACTTTAAATGGACCATATCTCCTAAAGTATAATGATTTATATGATCCATAATATATAAAATTGAAGATATTTGAATTAGCTTTCTAACGCATCTGATTTTACCTTAATCAGAGTTCGGAGTAGAAAGTTATGACCATTTAGTAAAGGGGTGTAGAGTTATCTAAAGGTTCGTGATAGATCCGTATCGTTGACCAAATGTGGACCCCCACTAGATAAGCAATGACATTTTTTTCTTTTATTTTGAGGGTACTTTTATCTTAATACCTTTGAGGGACTATTCAAACTCTTCAGGATATGCTTAGAGCTTGTGTTTTGGAGTTTAAGGGTAGTTGAGATGAGCATCTTCCACTTATTGAGTTGGCTTACAACAATAGCTACCACTCAAGCATTAGCATGGCTTCCTTTGAAGCTTTATATTATAGGCATTTTAGATCCATGGTTGGGTAGCTTGATATGGCGTAGATGGCTTTGTTTCGCCCGAATTTGGTTATGGAAGCCTTGGAAAAGTTGAGGTTGATAAGGGAGAGGTTGAAGATTGCCCAAAGTAGATAAAAGTCCTACTCCGATGTGAGAACAAGAGATCTTGCATTTAAGGTTAGTGATTGCGTTTACTTAAAAGTATCACCCATGAAGGGTGTGGTCCAGTTTGGTTAGAAATGAAAATTGAACCCAACGTTTGTGGGACCATATAGAATTTTGAGAAGGGTTAGTAATGTTCCATATGAATTGGAGTGGCCTATGAAGATGAATATGGTTCATTATGTCTTCCATGTGTCTATGTTGACGAAGTGTGTGGGTGACCCAAGTACTATAGTGCCCTTAGAGGTTATGGGTGTTGTCGAAGATAATTTGACCTATGAGAAGGTCTCGATGCAGATATTAGATAGAACAATGAAGAGGTTGAGGAACAAAGATGTAGCATCCATCAACATCCTTTGGAAGAGTCAACATCCATTGGAGGAATTAACATAGTAAGTCGAGGCGGACATGAAAAAGCAATACCCATATCTCTTCAGCTCTAATAAAGCCAAAGGTAATAACTTAAGTCCCATCTATGATTTCAAGTCTTAAGTTTCAGCCCTCGTGTCATTTTGTATGCATTCACGTTTATGGTAACAAGTTTATGTTGATTTGGATATTCATGTTGAGACTTTTTAAAAATGATGTTTAAGTGAATTTGTTGCATTCATGTTGGGATGAAATCTTTATAATTACTTCTCTTAAGCATGTTTCTTTGACATTCAGGGATGAATATTCCCAAGGGGGAGATATTGAAACACCCCTCATGTGCTTCAGAATGCCCCATCGTAATTTCCATATATAACAAAATTCATGTATGATTTTGAAAATCCAACTTCATATTCTTCATCGAGGGGAACAATTGAGTGGGGAATGGGTATTTCCCAGATTTTAGAAGATCCGTAGCAAAACATAATGCTCGCTAATTTTTGAATTTCCAGTATCTATTCGCGCCTAGACTGTGACACGCCTGGGGTGCGGACTAGCGTAAGTTGGCTTGCATATTAGGTCCGCCATCATGACTGGGACGCGAACCAATATAAGTTTTTCCTTAATTTTCTCATTTTATCCAAGGGCATTGGGTAATAGTCCAATGCCCATTTAAACGTGAAATCTTCCATACTTACCCATTTTTCAACTCCATAACTCACAAAACCCTCTCTAAAACCTCTCCAAGACTTTATCAAATCTCTCATTCAAATTCAAGCTCTATTTTGGAACTCAAGAACCCATCTTAAGCTTTAAGTCTCCTTCAAGTTCATTTCAAAGGTTTAATGTATGTGGGTCTTTATCAAAGGGTCTTTTTACCCATGTAGCCCAATCTTCTCTTTTTATAAAAATTGTATGATTTCAAGTTGTATTACTTATACCTATCTTTTATTGTGAAATGTGAATATAAATTATATTGGGGTTTGATCAAGTATTGATTGATTATGCATGAATATATATTTCAATCTTATTCCTTGAATTGATTTTTGTCTATTGAGACTATGTCACAGCCCAACCCCGGGGCCATGTCTTGTGCCGATTAGGCACTTAAACCAATATTAAATCGCAAAACAACAACTTCAAGTCTAAGAATTCTACCAAAATTTCGGTAGAGTTTCCTCTGTTTTTATGCCCTATCCTTACCTGCAGCAGCTCCCAGAATGTACAAACAACACATATATATACAACTAATATGGGCCGAAAAGGTCTCCGTTGCGATCCTGCCGCCTAATAATCATGTCATACATAGAGTAATGCAGTCTCGCCGCCTGATCAGGTATCAGATACATACAATATACCATGTGCTCAAGTAAATCTCATATATCCACTACCCAATAGTATCCACAGACCTCTAGACATATATGCTGAACCATACATGCATATACATAACACAATTACAGAATGTGTGAACATGAGAAGCTACCAATAGCTGGCTCCTGAAACAAAGAGGGGC
>JAOTQJ010000091.1:15504764-15638137 GCA_025642045.1 Solanum sejunctum
TTCTCCTTATATATATATATATATATATATATATATATATATATATATATATATATATTATGTGCCCATGTCATCTAACGTTTAATGTAGGTTTGATAAGTCATATGCACTGCATACCTACATAGTTAGTACATTCAAATGTACTAATGCCTATTTTTGTCTACATGGTCTAACCATGTAGTGACTAAAGACTATATTCATCCACTATATGACGGTTAGCTTGGATCTTGTGATTTTCTTGTTGTGATGAGTCCTATCTTCCAAGGACCAACTACCATTCCTCTACCTATGGTGCTTTATTTATGTTATGTACTTGAGGGTGAACCTAGGGTGTGTCTTGGACCCTATCATATCTTATGACTAGGGCATTGTTGGATGTCTTGTAAACTCTTTTATGTATATATGCTAAGTGTTGTATTTAAAGGTTATGCTTATGGATATGATCACCTATTGGTTATCGTTATGTGGATTAGTTATGAGTATTTTGATATGTTATATGCTATGATGTGAAAGATCTTAAGTCCCTAATTGGCCTCATAGAGTGAGTCATACTAACAGATGTGCTACCAAAATACAACACATTAGGTGCCTAAGACAAGGGATTTTGTGAGTCCTTAAAGCAACTTTTTAGTGCTTTGATGTGTTTTTGTGTTAATCTTGCAAACAAGTTAGGTTGACATGATTTTGAAGAAAAGTTACAGATTTTGCTAAAGTATATGCCTTTCAAGTAGACCTATGTGTCGTAGATCAAGCTACAAGTCATAGGGTGGTGTCATAGCAAGAATCAGAGACCAAAATTCAAAAATCTACTAAGTGGATGTCAACCCTATGAGGCCGTCGTACTAATCGTAAGCCTCAACACAACTCATATAGGTGGATTCGATGCACTAAATGGAGAGACCAGATGTTGGACCAAAAATTGAAGGCCAAGACTATAAGAGGAACATATGATCATAGTTCAAGCAATGACTCATACTAGTTTAGTACAAGATGCTAAGAATCTGATACGAGACCCCGACTATGACTCATAGGTCATCCTACGAGTCGTATCTGCAAGACTTATCAGCTGCCAGCTGTCTTTTCTATGTAAATCCTAGGATTATTTTGTAAAGACTATATAGAGTTTGAGTAAGGTTTTGAGAAGGTGTTCGAGCAGTAGACAATCTATAATTACATTTTGAATCTTTTCTTACTTTTTAACAGTAGTTTATTGTTCTCTCTTGGAAAATCCATTTTGGGGATGTCAAATCTTGCTTTATACTCATTGTTGATCAATCAAGCTTGTGGGTTTGCAACTTCTGGTGCCTATTTTCTTCATTAGTATTGGTAAAGCTCTTATTTATGTCTTGTATGTACATTTTTCTAGTTTTGCCTTAGCCATGAGTAGCTAAGCACCCACTTAGGTTGTGAGAACCATGTGTAGTTGAATGGAAATAACCTAGGTTTATTGCATTTCTATGATTGGGGTTTTGCATGTATTGCCTGTTTCCCTTCATTGTTATTGTTGTTTGGTCACGGACAACAACAAACCTCGCCAAATATCACGATCCCGACCAAGGTAGTAATGAATAGGAAAAGGAAAATAGATGAAAGAATTTGATTGATGTGTTCTCATCTAATCAAACAAGCCTGACCAAGGGTGGTTGATTGGGATAACAGGTAACGGTTAGTTGGCACGTCATGGTTGCCGACCAAGCGCCAGGGTGAAATTTGACCTTCACCTTCACAAGAGGGCTGGAAGAACCTAAGTTACCATCCTATATGCAAATCACCAATTGTAGTTATGTTATCTTGGGTAATCAAGTCGACGAACCATGGAGAACACAATATCCAAGTTTTCCCTAAAATTAAGAATTTCCTCGCATTACAATTAGTAGTAGTTTTATTTTGTTTTTGAATCACAACCCACTTCCCATTCAGAGATTGTAGTCATAAATACTAGAAATGATTAGTCATGAAGTCTTGTAATCACTCCCTGTGTTGCTAGTGGATTCGACCATAACCTCGGTTAGGTTAATTGCTGACAATGACCAGTTTCTTATTAGAGCATGAACATCATCAGAAATTATGGCGTCGTTGCCAGGGAATACGACTACGTTTTGATTTCATTTCACTATTAGTTAGTTGTAGTGTTGATTTCTAGAGTCTCTTGTACTTTACACTTGTTTTTGTTTTTATTATTTGATTTTATTCGCAGGGTATACTAGGTTGTATGCACAACAGAAAGAGCCAAGGAAATCCCTTAGCTCCACTCAATTTGCAGATCCATCGACTACCAAGAAGAATGGCTCAAGTGAATGAAGATATCGAGGTTCAGGAGGATATGAATACAAACGAGGATATGGGAAAAAGAGGAGAATACCCCACAAAGGGTAATAGCCAATAGCTCAGGGACTTCAATGGAAATGCTTATGGATGGAATCAATATAGATTGAACCCTATGGCTATGGATGTTACCTATGCTATAGTACTATCTCTATTACCGATAGATACTTAGTTCACGGTATCGAGTAGATTGCTCCAAATACTCCATAACTGCAGATTATTCACAGTGCTACCTTGGGAGGATCCCTACCATCATATTCAAAATATGGTGTTTGTTTGCACGAGTTTCATGGGAACACAAAACCTTTCTCTTGATATTGTGACTTTGAGAATGTTTCCACTGCCATTGACCTACGAAGCAGTTGTATGGTTGTCTGAGCTTCCTCGGAGTGCTATCACAAGTTGTGCTGAACTTCAGAGAGTATTCCTTGAAAGATATTTCCCAAGATCTAAGAAGTTGAAGCTCAAGGACCAAATCAAGAACTTTGAGAAACAACCAAGTGATTCTATTAGCACAACATGGGAGAGGTTTACTAAATGCTTGAGGATGGTCCCTGATTATAAGATTGTTGATGATGTCTTGGTTGAGATCTTATATTGGGCACTTAATGAGAATAGTCAAGCTTGCACTGACACAATTATGGGGGGAATGTTCCTATGCTAACCTTTTGCATCGATAGCCTCAAGGATGAAGCAAATGGTCAAAATAAATAGAGCGTGGGGTCAACGAAAGCGAGGTGTGATGAAACCTTCTTGTGTAGTTAACACCAATAATGAGAAAGCAAAGGTGAACGAAGAAATTATGGAATAACTTGCTTAGCTTCGTAGAAGTATGGACTTGGTTTAAAAGCAAAATTAGGCAGCTGTCAAGGCAGTCACGCACTAATCTTTGAAGTCTCCTATTTATGATGATCAATTCTTTGATAAGGATAGCAGTTTTGTATGCAACCAAGTGGAAGGTTTTCCTAACAAACCCAAGGGTCCAATTCAGACTATTGGAGGCAAGGTTCTGGGAATCAAGGTTGGAACTTCAATCGTGATGTGATGTATAAAGATAACTGGGGTGGATGATATAAGAGACAGATAGAGATAGAGATAGAGAGAATGCTAGACGCAGAGCGGCAAGAGCACCGTAGACCCTCCTATGCTAGTACTTGTGGATGAATTAAGGAGAAGGGTCTTAGGAGTGAAGTTGTGGTTGAGGGAGAAAATCCGAAGGTTGTTAGGATACAACAAGATGAGACAAGGAAGCATGAGAAATTGAAATGAATTCCCAAACCACCTGCTCCTTTCTCTCAAAAGCTTAAGAAAAAACAAGGGAGGGTAAATTCAAACACTTCCTCTTGATGTTGAAGCAACTCTCCATCAACATTCCCCTTCTAGAGGCTTTATAGAAAATGCCCGAGTATGCCAAATATATGAAGGACTTTTTTACCAAAAAACATATTTTGATCCAAGATTTCTCGTAGGAACTCCGACAATATAGTGTGATTATGACCAAATGCTTAGCTCAAAAGCAAGAGGACCCCAGTGCATTCAAATCCCATGTACCATTGGCAATGTTGAGTTCATAAAAGCATTGTATGACTTAGGAGCGAGAACTAATCTAATGCCTCTTGCTGTATTCAAAAAGCTTGTCCTTGGTACTCCTACCCCAACAAGAATGAGGTTGCTTATAGTAGATCAAACCATTAAAAACTCAGAGGAAATCCTTTTAGATATGATTGTTAAAGTTGATAAATTTATCTTTCCAGTTGATTTTGTGATCCTTGACTGTGAAGTTGATTTTGAGGTACCCATCATCTTAGAGAGACCATTTTTGGCCACTAGGAGAGCCCTAGTAGATATGAATTTAGGTCAACTGCGATTTGGCGTTAATGATGCAGAGGTCATGTTCGATATTCGCCACTCTATGAAACACCCAGATAAGTGCAAGTGTGAGGTGTAGACCCTCGATGATAGTTGATGAAGGACTATGACAGAGTCGAGCCATGATGTTAAACAAGGTGCTTCATGGGAGGCAACCTAAGTATTTCTTATAATTGTTGGTTTGTTTTAATTATTTTTCGTTATTGATATTCTTAGGTAGAAGGTATGAGTTTATTTTTAGGATTGAAAAACACAATTGCAGTTGTAATATTTTGGGTATTGTTGTGCTTTGAGATTTGGTTTGTAGGCGAAAATTGAGGACCTTAAGATCTTAAATATGGCACTTTGAGCAGCTTCTATGATCAGGCCTATGAATAGTAGTCCTCACTATGACTCGTAGTCATGCAGTGTATAGGGAATCAGTAAGTATCTAAAGATGGCACATACATTATGAGCCAACCTTATGATTCTTAGATCCATCTACAAGTCGTAAGAGGGGTTCATAGTGCCCAAGTATAATTCCTAAAATTTTGTAAGTGTTTGGTCTGCTACGAGACTGGGACCTATGACTCGTTGTTGTGGTCATATAGACTTGATCTGCAGATTTTTAAACTCTGACCTGGTTTCATTTAAAAGTAGGTCAAAACAAATTTTGACACCCAAATTCATTCCACCACTCACATCATTTTTCAGCGAAGATTTTGGCAAAGACACTATTTTTAGGGTTTTCGGCATAGTTTCTAATTTTTTTTGCTTTAGTTTACTTCTCCAATCAATTGGTTATGTTTTGAAATCTTTTATGTGAGTTTGTTCTCTATATGAGTGTGTGCTTTGTTTAATCATGTTAAATTATGCCATATAGTGATTATTAAACTAGACTAGTAACCAAGGTTTGGTACTCTAAAGGAGTTGTGAATCAAATATTGTCGAAATTCTTGATTGGGTGCTTGTGAATACAAAATTTGTTATTCAAAGGATATATTGTCTAATTATTGCCCACTCACAGTCTAAATTGTTGTAGAAATTAGAATTTAAGATGTAGGAGTATGTTTTACATGTCTTAACATGTGGGATTTGATTGAATTGATATGTATGGGAGTTGTATTCCTACGGAATATTTATAGATGTCAAGAACAAGTTTTGATACGTATTACTTTTGTTGTGCATGACATAGTTTGGAACTAGATTGAAATCCTAAGGATGATGGTTGTCTTGAACCCCTGACAGTAGTATAGAATTGATTATCCGCCAAGTATTCGATGATGTTGTTGTGTGCCAAGAGTGTTGATTATGTGGTTTGATTTGTTGGTTTGCGTGGGAAAATGTAAGGCACTATAGATAACTTTTGCAGTCAATTATGAGGCACTCTTATGACTTGTGTGTTCCTATATGAGTCATAGTGGTCCCTCATAGCAAGAAGCAGTCATCTGTGGTTCCTTTATGTTTCTCATACAAGACTCACATACTACTCTTAATTCCTGCTATGACTCGTAGTGAGAGTCTCGTAAGCATATCGAAGTTCTAAAAAATATTTTTGAAAATGGTTAAAAGCCCATACTACGACATGTAGGTCACCTTATGAGTCATAACTGTGTCTCATATCAAGGATCAAAAAGCATTTTTGAAGGCATACTGGTTCTACGAGGGTAGTATATGACTCGTACGTCACCCTACAAGTCATAACTGCACGTGTATCTGCAAGCCTATAGTTGCATCAGTGAATGTTTACTTTTTATTTGTTTTTGTTTCTTGTTCGTTGTTATCTATTTTAATGTATCAAATATCTTGAACTTATTAGTTGCTATTTGGTTGGTTTGCAGATACAATGCCCCCAAAAGAGAAATGAGCAAGCCAAACCTTTCAAAGGAGTTTGGTGGATGAGTCATCCAAGACTACACAATCCGAAGGCTCTGTGGAATCCCATAGAGTAAGGGTAGACCTTGAGGCTAATAGACCCCAAACCCGAGCTCTTGCAGCATAAACGCCCAAGGAAGTTAGCAGTTCATCTTATTCTGAGGAGGAGGAACAACAGGGTAATGGGGATGGATCAGATAACAACTTTCCACAAATGACTCCCTCATATTCTAGCTCCGAGCCAGAGTCCGAAAGTAACTCCTAGACCTAATAGGAGGAAGTCCAGTCCCAACTCCTAACCGACTGCAGATGGTGTGTCCCAAGGATGGAAGAAATATATAATCAGGGCTTGAAGCCTAAAGGTCAATGTAAGGAGGTCCACTAATTTCATGAGGAGTCTCGGTTGAATGCCTAAAGCTTAGATAGAGTACTCAGATTGAATACTGGGTTGGATGAGCACGGGCTATGGTAGACCCCGCAGCAGCTAGGAGAATATGCCCCTTATGTAGTTCTTGAGTTCTATGTGGCAAACCTTGCTACACTCAGCCGGGGGTTGCCAAAGAATAAAAGGCCAATTGAGTAGCCGAGGCTAAGGGTAGTGATAGTTTGGGGGAGGAAAGTTGATATCTTGAAGGAGATGATCCGATGATTGTTATTTCGGCCCACTTATAGAATGCCTCGGTCTATCGCGGAGTATGTAGTCATACTGATAAAATGAGGAGAGTAGTGATTGGGAAGGTCATTAAGGCTAGAACAGAGTTGCTATGATAGATAGCAAGTCAAATCTACGAGGAAGGTATGGAGCCGACATAGGTTATAAACCACGCAGATCCTATAGTTAAAGCACACCTCTCATTCCAGGCCAAGTTTTGGTGGTCCATTATCCATTGGCATCTTAGGCCTACCTTCACGGATAATGTGATCACCCTTAAGAGAATCATACTGTTGGCCAGTATTCTAGCTTGCTATACTATATATTTGGCCTGGATCATTTTAGAGTAGATTCACAAGGCTATAGTTAAGATGAACACCCACTTCTATTTCCAATTCAGATCCATCGACTATACAGTGCAGCAGGTGTTCCTATTGATCTTCATTAAGACCCTATGTAGAGGCCACATGCACTATAGATCCCAGCCTGATAAAGGATAATGAGAATCTAGTGACCTTACCACGAGCAGCTCCTTGAGCTGTCCCAAAGTCATTTTTGGTACAGCCTCAGATTCCAAATTTACCTCGTCCTATAACAGATAATATCTTTTTTATAGGTTGACCCTCTTTTCTCTACTATTTTATTTTAGGCTTTATTACACAGGGTGGCTGTAGCAGAGGGTAGGCTAGGGGAGTTTTCACCATGGGTCCGGCTATTGATTGATCATACTATTCGGGACATCGAGGAGAGGATAAGGTCATTTTCCCAATATTTAGTTGATGAGAGAGTCCGAGTACTAGATGCCTGGGTCGATGCATTGGAGACTAGAGTTAACAAGAGGCTTGAGGGAGCTAGGCCTGTCGATGCAAGTGTAATTACTGAGGAGTGGGCCAAGTTTATGGCACACTAATTATAGATGTTGGTAGCTCCTATTTTAGCCCCAGAGGTAGCATCGGTACGTGATGAGGCATTTGATCTACTCACCAACCATCTGAACACCCATGCGAAGAGGCCTCTTTAGCAGAGTGATGAACTAGAGCCGACCCAAAGAAGCTAAGATAGGAGGAGGAGCCTATACATAAGGAGGTGTCGCAGGAGTTGCTCTTGTTGGCAGCTATTCAGAGAGAGTGAGCGCATAACACCCTACCTGGAGAGAGTACTTCCGGTACTACTAAAAAGAAGAGGTAGCCCCAAGACCCCGTAGATCAGCCCAAGACTGGTGCTTGAGCACCATGATGTTTACTTTTTTTGGCCCCCGTTCTCATTTTGTCATGTTAGATACTTTGTTCTTTTTTCGGACAATCTTTTTATTATGTTGATTTTTGGTTGTGCTTAAATATTCTTATGTTGGATGTTATTTTTACTTATATTATTGATTTAATTTTTGCTTTTCAATGGATGTATGTATATATTTCTATGTTATCGTGTTTTTGTTTTAATTCTTGTCTTTACTTTGAGGACAAAGTATCGTATTTTGGTGAGGCGTGAGAAGTTATGGATTAAGGTGAAGTCTGAGTAGCCTCAAGTCCATAACTTCCCTAATTCTTAATCCCAAAATTTTCTTGCTGTGTTACTTTTTTCTTGTGGATGTTTACTTTTTTGTAGAACGGGCATGTTTAGGTAATGCAAATAATGGGTAAATTCATAGTAATGTTATATTGGCATATACATAATTTTATATGTGTTTTTATTGTTTTGATGAAAAAACGGGTATCCTCAAAATTTTTGAGGTTGTGATTATTGATGCATTCATATATTTTTGAGTATTTGGTAATGTTTATTCTGATATTTTGAAAGGTAAGATGAGATTGAAAGCATGACTTATGAGTCTATATTTAATTGTGGATGCAATTGCCATGTGTGTTATGAGCTTATTTTGCTGCATTCATGCATCTTGTATGAACCCAGAACTTTCTTTGTTATTCTAAAATTTATTTGGTGACGTGGTAGATATGGAAAGGATCTTAGCCCATTGTTCTTTGGCTACTCTCAATACTAGATTCAAACACATAATAATTCAATATTCCATAAGACACTAAAGTTTGTGCTCGAAATTTAACAAAGAACGTGCCTCAAGAGAAGATGATTAACAATTGAATAAAATAAGAAAGATGAGGAGAAGTTGAAACCCTAACTATCGATGCTCGCCAAAAAATGACGTGGGCATGCCGAGAGTTTGATCGTAATAGTAGGGGAATATTTTTGGGATCGAATTTGGGGAGTATAAGGGTTTAGAATGTGGAATTAAGGGCCAAAACTAATTTTTACCTTTAATATAGCCAATCAGGCCGACTTTTAATTCTCAGAGTCAGGCCTATGAGACCCCGACTATGAGTCATCGGTCAGATTAAGACCCATAGGACCTAGTCTCGTTGGTCACTAAAGACTTAGAAAAATTTTGAGAACATAAGTAGACACTATGAACCCCATTTACGACTCATAGTATGGACTGTGAGTCGTAAAATGGGCCCATTTAGGAGTGCCAACTTTAAAACCATCACTGTTACGCTCTGTGAGGCATGACTACAAATCATAGTATGCACTACGGCTCATAGGCCTAGTCGTAGAGGTTGCTTCAAATGCTATTTTCTTCAAACTTTTAGCACTTGCTTAGCACCTGCAAACCAACATCTCAAAATACACCTATTTTTAAACAACATCACTCATTCAATGTTTTCAAAAATCAAAATAAAAATCAATCCATTAGCTAGAAATTCAAAAAATCCAAATAAACTCAAAACAATCCAAAAATATGAAAAGTACATGGGTTGCCTCCCAAGAAGCACCATGTTTAACGTCGTGGCTCGAATTAGTGATCATCAATCATCAGAAATCCTCAATGGCCCAAACCTCGCTCTTGTACTCATGTGAATGCTTCATTGACTGGCGGATATCAAAAATAACCTCTGCATCATTGACCTTGAACCAGAGTTGACCGCAACCCATATCCACCAATGCTCTCCCGGTGGCTAAAAACGGCCTCCCCAAAATAATAGGGACTTCAAAATCAACCTCACAGTTAAGAATCATAAAATCTGCCATAAATATAAACTTATCAGCCTTCACCAACATATCCATGAGAATTCCCTCTGACTTATTTATTGTTCTATCCACCATGAGTAACCGCATCCTTGTGGGAGTAGGATAACAAAGACTGAGCTTTTTGAAAACAATAAGAGGCATTAAATTTATACTTGCTCCTAAATCACATAATGCCTTTACTAACTCTACATCACTAGTGGAATAAGGAATGGTGAATGCACATAGATCTTTCCTCTTTTGGGCTAGGCATTTGGTCATGATGCCACTACATTGTTGGAGCTCTTGCGAAAGCTCTTGGCTTACCGTGCATTTTTTCATTGCCAAATCCTTCATATATTTAGCATACCCGGGCGTCTTCTCCAATGCTTGTAGAAAAGGGATGTTAATAGATAATTGCTTCGATATAGAAAGGAATTTTTAAAATTTACCATACTTCTCTTTTTTCTTGAGTCTTTGACGAAGGAGGTGGAAGTCTTGGGATAACCTTGGTCTTTCCTTGCTTCTATGCATCTTCACCTTACATCCCATTGCTAGCCAGACCTTCTTTATCAACCTCGACCTTGTCATCAACACCCTTACCACACTCTTTATCAATAACCACCGGCATTGGGGGATCTATGGCCAAGGCAATCACTTAGTTCTAATCAACTTGGAGATCCACCGAATTGCGAGAATAATGGCTCAAGAAAATAAGGACATTGCGATCGATGAAGCTATTGATTAACATGTTGAAGACGTGGGTAGAGATGAAAATCCATCTCAAAGGGAGAATTGGCCACACCATAGGGATTTCAACAAAAATATATATGGTTGGAATTAATATAGGCTGAACCCTAGGGCCACAGATGTCACAAGAGTAATAATGTTGCCACCACTACTGGCTGACACTAAGTTCACCGTGTCTAGTGGTCTCTTACAAATTTTTCAATATCAAGGTTTGTTTACGAGGCTACCTTTGTAGGATCCACATAATCATCTTCATAAGTTTGTGTTTGTTTGCAAGAGTGTGATGGGTAAACAAAATCTCTTGATGAGTGTTGTTGGTTTACGAGTATTCCTTCTAGTTCTAACAAGAAATGCGGCCATATGGTTGTCAAAACTCCCACAATGTTCGATCACTAGTTGGGTGGAGTTACAAAGAGCCTTTTAAGAGATGTAACTTTTAAGGTCCAAGAATCTCAAACTCAAAGATCAAATCAACAATTTCAAGAAATTGTTGGGTACTTCGATTAGTACAATATGGGAAAGGTTTACCAAGTGCTTAAGGATGGTTGTGGATCACCAAATTGTTGATGATACCTCAATGGAGATCATTTCTTGTGCACTTGATGAGAATAGTCAAGATTGTGCCAACACCATTATGGGAGGCATAATTCTTGATCAACCTTTCGCATGAATCACCGAAAGAATGGAGCAAGTGGGTAAAACAAATACAGCATAGGGCCAAAGAGAGAGAGGTGATATGAATACCTTATGTGTGGTGAACACTAATACTAGCAAGCAATGGTAAATAAGGAGATCATGCAATAACATACTCAAATTCGCACAAGTATCGATTTAGTGTTGAAGCAATACTAAGCAAGTTTTCAAGTGGTGACTCACTAACCTCCAAAGGTGCCTATGTATGACGAATCCTTCTTTGATGAAGATGCTTGCTTTGTTAGCAATTAAGCGGCGAGTTTCTGAGACAACGCCCAGGGGTCTAACTTAGACTATTGGCGTTAAGGTTCTGAAAATCAATGTCCAAACTAAAATAGAGAGGATGCATATAGAGATAACCATGGAAGTTATTATTAAAAAGAAAGAATATCGGAGGCCAAGTGGGAGCGAAGAGATGGATATAAGAATGGTCCCTATGTGCCTCCCCATAATCGTGATGCCAAGTCTAGCAATTCTAGGATTGAGAAAATGTTTGACATGTTGTTGAAGAGGGCTGACCATCACGATATACTAAAAGTGATGAAATCGTATATCTCTAGTAAAAATCAGAAGATACAGTCTCATTTGGTGTCCATTAAACAATTAGAGCAATAACTTGGTCAAGTGTCTTCTTAATTGAACTAATGCGAAAAGGGAACTTTGGCAAGTAGAATCGATTCAAAAGTAGGTAACTCAGACTCCATATCTTTGACCCTCACTACATGATAAATACATTCCTTGGAAATTAGCTTTCAGGCCTTAAGGTAGGAAATAAACTAGCACTTAATAGTGGAACATTAAAGAACAGGCTCATCCGAAAGTTAGAACTTGACCTTCTAGGTTCTACAATCTATAGGAGTAAGAAGCATGCAACAAAACCATCTTGAGAATCACATCAAAATCAAACATCTTAGGTTCCACAAGATAAAACAAGAAGACTTTATGCAACATTAAAATAGGACAACCCTAATAAACCCTATGAGCACCAACAGATTCACCCACGGGAGTATAGACTTAAAAAGGCTCCTTAAAGATTTTAGGACTCAAACCAAATATAACAGCTAATAGAGGAGTCATAAAAGGTAAATTGGAACTAGGATCAAGCAAAGCATAAGCATCAAAATCAAAGACTTTTAACATACCACTCACAATATCCAGAGCCTTCTCAACTTCCAAACAACCATTAAGAGCATAGAACCTATTGTTTCTTGGAACAACACCTTGGGGAGCTCTTTGTTAGCCTTGACCACCTTGATCTACTTGACCTTAACCTCTCTAAGCATTATTAGGGTAGTAAATAACCATGTGATTCTTATCATCGCACCTGTAGCATGCACCCAAGTCCCTCCAACAAGTACCTCTGTGATTCTTTCCACATTTGTCACACATGGGATGTAATAGCCCACCATGAATCGGTGCCTTGGTAGGAGGCATCCTAGTATTAGCTACCCGAGCATTTAAGCTTTTACCCTGCTGGAAATGACCATTCCCACCAGTCTTGGAGTTGGAGAACCCACCATTATAACGGGTCCTCTTAGGATCATGCACCCTCTTCTCCTTGAGCGTTTCTCTTTCAATGTTTTTAGCATACACCATAAGCCTGGATATGTCCATATCTTTGATGATCATAGTCGTATGACATTCTTTCCCAACCAAGTCATTGATACCAGATATAAACCTTTGCACTCTAGCTCGTGGGTCAGCCACAAGCATTAGAGCATGCTTAGAGAGATTTATGAACTTGAGGGCATAGTCTCTCACACTTATACCACCCTGTTTATGGTTGATAAACTCTATCATCTTGGCTTGCCTAATCTCAAGTTGGAAGAAACAATCCAGAAATGCAAACTTAAAATCTTCCTAATTAACCATGGTACAACAAGCCCTTTCCATCGACCCTTAAATGTACCAAAGTTGAGGTACTTCTTTCAAATGATATGCAACCAACTCAGCTTTCTCTTCAGAAATGATCCCCATAATCATCAACATCTTAATGATCTCATCAATGAACTCTTGAGCATCCTCATCAGCCTTTAACCTATAGAACTCTGGAGGATTCATCCAGGTAAAATCCTTCACCCTTGACGCCAGAGTGGGATCCTGAGAAAAGTTAGTATGCCAAGTCTAAGAAGTTACCACTTGGGCAAGCTTAACAAACGCTATATAGAATTCACCATTAGATATAGGCTCTTCTATAGGCTCTTGAGGTACTTGGCCCTAATTAGTCAGGGCTGGTCTTAGTAAGGAAGCTCTTCCTTGGGGCATATTATATAATATAGCAAGGACATTGTCATGACAAGAAAACTACAATATATAATCAAAATCATAACACAAGACATGCAGAAGTGAGACAATCCCCAAAATGCCATCATAGCCTCCTACTTATAGGCATGGTGCACTTTATACCCTTGAATAGGACTCTACTTGACGTGACATGTTGGACTCTGAGAATTATTTGCCAACCAAATGCTCTAATATCGAGCTTGTCATGACCTGGACCTAGGGTCTAGGAGTGACATGGAGAATGAGAACCCGAGAGTCCCTGAACAAGCCTCAAAGAATCCATATTCACAAAACATATTCAAGTAGTAAACATATAGTTCTAAGAGATGGATAAGTAGGACTCACACTATAGGGATATCATAGAGAAAAGGAGTAACATGGATTTACATAATATGTAGCACATAGAAACTTAGGGGCAGGTAAGTGATGATGTTCACACTCCAATAAGAAAGCAGTGACTGTCAGCAATTAATGTAATAGAGGTTAGGGTCGAATCAATAGGAAATATAGGGCTTAATTACAAGACTCTACCACTAATCATTTCTAGTATTTATGACTACAATCTCTAAATGAGGGCATTTTTATGATTCAAAAATAAAATAAAACTATTACTAACTATAACGCGAGGAAATACTCAACTTTGTGGATAACTTAGGAATTGTGTTCCCCATGGTTCATGGAATTGATTACCCAAGATCGTATAACTACAATTGGTGATTTGCATGCAAAATAGTAACTTAGGTTTTTTCAGCCCTCTTATGAAGGTAAAGGTTGAATTTCACCATGGCGTTTGGTTGGCAACCATGATATGCCAACTAACCATTACCTATTATCCCAGTCAACCTCCCTTTGGTCAGGCTTGGTTGATTAGATGAGAATACATAAATCAAATTTTGTTATTTATTTCCCTTTTCCTATTCATCACTACCTTGGTCTGGATAGTGATATTAAGTGGGCTATTGATGTTGGCTACCACCAAACAATAATAAAAATAAATAGAAATAGACAATATATGCAAAAATCCAATCATCAAAATACAATAAACGTAGTCTATTTCAAGTCAACTACCCATGGTTCCCACAACCCCAAGTTGTAGGTGCTTAGCTACTCATGGCTAAGGAAAAACTAGAAAAATGTTCATACAAGACATAAATGAGAGCTTTACCAATATCAATGAAGAAAATAGGCACCAGAAGTTGTAAACCCATAAGCTTGATTAATCAACAATGAGTACAAAGCAAGATTTGCAATCCCCAAAATGGGTTTTCTAAGAGAGAACAATAGACTACTCCAAAAAGCTAAGAAAAGACTCAAAATGTAATTATAGATTGTCTACTACTCGAGCTCCTTCTCAAAACCTAACTTAAACTATGTATAGTGTTTACAAAATATCCCTATAATTTACATAGAAAATACAGCTGGTAGCTGATAAGTGTCATAGTTACGACTTGTAGGATGACCTACAAGTCATAGTCGGGGTCTTGTATTACATTCTTGGCATCTTAAACTAAATAGTATGACCCGTAGGTACGAGTCATTGCTTGATCTAGGACTCATATATTCCTCTTGTTAGTCTTGGCCTTCAATTTTTGGTCCAATATTTTGTCTCTCTTATTCTTGCTACGAGCCCACCCTATATCAGTTGTGGTGAAGCTTATGACTCATATGATGGCCTCGTAGGGGTGACCTCCACTTAGCATATTTTTTAATTTTCATCTCTAATTCTTGCTATGACACCATTGTATGACTCGTAGCTTGACTACTACTTGTAGGTGGGCTCATAAGGCCTATACTTCAGTAAAATCTATAACGTTTCTTCAAAATCATACCAACCTAACTTTTCTATAAGATTAACACAAAAACACATCAGAACACTAAAAACCCGCTTTAATAACTCACAAAATTCCTTGTTTCAAGCACCAAATGTGTTGTATTTTAGCAGCACATCAACACCCTCAACTTAGAATTGTTGCTTGTCCTCAAGCGATGACTCAATCTATGCAGACAAAGAGAAATAAATAGCAGCTATACTAATGGCATATATATTAACTCCTCTGATATAAGTCCCCAACTACTATATCAAGAATAGGATTGCAGAGTTATTAAGCAATCAAGAATATAATGAGATACCTGGCAATCCAACTATGAAAACTAAGGAGCATTAACCATCCACAATTACTGGTATAGTCATATGTTACTTCATGTAGTGCAAATGCCCTCACTGGAAAGAAGTCCCTCATAAGCACTAAAAAGCATTTAGAATTAAGGGATTGAGAAAGCATTCTCACTCTCATAATTAAAACTCAATGCATATTGACTAACATCATAGCTTGCCTCTATACTCATCTTCTCGCTTGGTGAAAAAGTGGAGTTGGATCAATTTACGACTTATAGGCTTGTAACATAGGTTCAGGGCGATTTGGTGTGGTATTTTCGACAAATAATGACTAAAACTATCCTTGAACCATGTTTACCAACACTTTTTGCTTTCATGATCCAACCGTTTTTAATCACTCCAACCTTATTCTCCTGTTTTGAACTTTTCTCAAGTGCTTTCTTTCTCTTTTTCAATTGTACCTCAATTTCAAACTCATTTTTGCTAGTTTTTCTTAATACAAATCACTTTTGCTTGTCTCTTTCTTCACTCAGTTCATGCTTTTTCATTTCGTTCTTGATTTACCAACTAACCACTTTGCTATTATTACTTTACCATAATATGAGTCACCCTCAACTTAGGCTTTTAGCCTGAGGTGAAGTGCAAAATATTTATGCCTCAAACTAGGGCCACCAGCTGTAGCCACCATCAACTTAGGCCTTTGGCCTCAATTATAAGAGAAATTATGCATATGAATAAGAATTGTGATTTTTGTCTAATTAAATTCCCTAAGGTTGTTCTTATGTATGAGATTGCCCTTGTTGTTTGGTTGTGATGATTATATCTTGCCATATATATTGTTGATTAGATGCTTGAAATGAGTGTGCAAGTGTTGGTTGATTGATTAGTTCATGTCGATGTGAAATTTTATTGTGGGTTTGTTTATTGGGTTGAAAATGGTTGACTAAGAAGTCATTTATGTGATTTTACATCCAATCCCTTGAACATCCATGTTTATGTATTAGTATTGTTGTTGCAAGTTTTGGGGTTAATGATTTTGTGTTGAAAAAATTCTCGAATATGTTGCGAAGTTAATGCATTGTTGATTAACTTTACGATGAAATCTTCATTTCAGTTTTAGATTAAATTATAATGATTAGGGTCGTGAAAACATTGTTTTGCATGTTATTTTGAGTGAAACAATTGCTTTGATTATTTTTTGAATTATTTTGATGTTGATTGTGGTTCGTGTGGTGATGTTGAAACCACCATAGGTGTCTGATGGTCCTTGGTACGAGGGCTACCTATGACTCCTAGAAGGACCTACGAGTCATAGTGGCCCCTCGGAGGGAATAAAAATTACCTATGGTCCTTTAACACTTGCCATACAAGATCGACCTGCGGGTCATAGGGTCCACTACGAACCATAGTAAGGGTCTTATGAACATGCCTTGTGTTTAAAAATGTTACTAGAAATTGGTATGAACATGCCTATAACTTGTAGTCTGCACTACGAGTTGTACCTACGCCTCGAACCTATTTCGAGTTTGATTTTTTCTCATGTACCTTTGGACTACAAGGCTACAATAAGACTTGCAGGTCGCCCTACGAGTCATACCTATGCCTCATACCTGCAACCTGCAACTGGTGCAGTATTGTTTTTTTTGTGTGTGTGCCTTTACTTTTTTATGTTTGTTTCTTCTTATTCCTTTATTTGTTCGTGATGGTTTTTTGGAGCACATTGTTGGTTTGCAAATTTTAGGTACAATGGCTACTAATGGTAGAAGAGCAACTATCCAACCCTTAGGTAGGAGGTTGTTAGGCAAAGACTCATGTAGTGAGCAGGCAGATGGGTCTATTGAGAAGTTGAACGTACAGGTAGACCCTGAGTCAAATGTGCCTTATACAAGAGCTAGGGCCACACTTACAACAATGGTGGTTGAGAGTACCTCTTAGTCTGATGAGTAGGGTATAGAAGAGGAAAGTGAGGATGGTTCTGATTCTGACATCAAACGTTAGGAGGACATAACCTCAGTCGGCCCATCCATCTCATCCTAGGATCTGCAACATCACCAATGGGGGATAAAGGGAATGAAAGAGATCTACAACAAGGGAATAGTGCCAAATAGACAGGGGAAGCCTGTTAGACAATTCTATGAAATGTCCTAGTTAAATGACTCAGGGTTGAGTTTAGTTCCTGCTCTGGAGGCAAAGATCGATAGACATGGGCTTCGATGGTTATTAGAGAGGTTGGGCAAGTATACCCCACTTTTAGTTTGAGAGTTCTATGCTGCCTACACTACTACCATCCTTCGAGAACTTCCAAAGGGATAAATGGCTATAGATGAGCCCTGGTTGCACAGGGTATTAGTTTGTGATCAGAGTGTTAATACTTTCGAGGAGGCCATCCATTGGGTACAGTTTGGGCTTAACTACATGGTGTCGCATCATAAAGCTGAGTACGACAACAAAATAGATAAGATGAGGCATGCTGTGATGGGGAACAATGTAGATTTGAAGACTGAGCTCCTCAAATGGGTGGTGAGCCATATAGTAGAGGGTGATGCCAAGCTTGCATGGGTCACTGCTCACATCGAGCCTATAGTAAAGTCCTATCTAAACTTCAGTGCTAAATTCTAGTGGGTTATTATCCAGTCTCATATTTGGTCTACATTTATGGATAATGTCATCACCTTGGAGCAATCTGTGTTACTATCCAGCATCTTAGCTAGCTATGAGATCGAGTGGGTGTGTGTCATGGCTGAGCAGATTCATAAGTTCGTGATCTGGATGAATACCTCATAGTCATTTCCTATTTTGATACAATTATTATGCAATAAGGCTGAAATGCACGTCTCTCTCCATATAGACCCACATGTCGAGGCCCTTCACACTATGAATCCTAGCCTGATCAAGGCTGACGAGAACCTAATGGCCCTCCAAAGAGCAGTTCCTCTTCCCATTCCTAAGCTATTGCCTCATGTTCCATCTGTCGGGGTCTCTACTACAATTGCCACTTCCTCTACTCCAGCTGCACTAGAGCAGCCCATAGCAACTGGCACTGAGATGGTTCCCATCACAACTACACCTGTACCAGAGCTATCTACTTCTCAGGCTCCTTTTGTAGACTTTCCTATTATGTCTGCTATTGCATTTTAATCCATGGTTCATAGGTTATCCAGCACAGAGGCTTAACTAGCCAGGTTGACAGAGTAAATCAAGCCATGGATTCATCAGATAGTCCAAGATTCAAAGGAGCGGGCTAAGGCATTCACCCTATCAAAGTTGGATAGGAGAGCTGCTGCAGTGGATGCTAGGGTCGACGCTTTCGAGGCTATGGTCCAGAAAAGGCTTGAATGAGCACAAACTAGAGATATGGCTGCCATACTGCAAGATTTGGCCAAGTTTAAGGCTGGCTTGATGACATCATTAGAAACACCAATCACACCCCTGAAGGAGGCCCCTATGGGTGAGGACTTGATTTGATCTATTTGAAGATTGTCCACGTGCTCCTAAGAAGAGGCCTTTGTGAGGGTGATGATGCAGATTTTGCCCAGAACAGACTAATGAGGAGGAAGCGGAGCTATAGGAGCAAATTATTGACCTAGTGATAAGAGAGTCTGTACAGATGAAGCAACAGAGGCAGGCTCAGGAGCAGCAGATATTACATAGAGCTAGTACATCAAGTTTAGCTGCAACCCAGACTACCTCGAAGGAGAGAGCCCCCAGGACTAGACTGATGCTGGTGCCTCAGCACCACATTGATGTTTGATACTTTTAACCCCCGTTCTTGCTGCTACATTTGGTTTCTTTATTCTCATTACTATTATTTTTCTTCATAATTTGTTTTTACTATGGTTTTTGGATAATTGCTTTTAATTACTATCTTGGATGATATATTCTTATTTATGTTTTATTATATATATATATATATATATATATATATATATATATATTTACTTTGAGGATGGAATACAACTTTTTGATAGGGTCTAGGAAGTTGTGGAATAGAGTGAAGTTTGATTAGCCTTTAGTCCATAACTATCCTATTTTTGATATATCAAGGTTTTCTTGCCATATTTCTTTTTTCTTATGGATGATTTTACTTTATGTTAGACCATCATTTTTTAGCTTTTGTAGATAATTAATGGATATATGACAATTAATACTTTTGGCATGCATTTAGTTTTGAATGGTTTTGTTGAATGTGTTGAAAAATGGGTACCCACAAAATTTTTGGTGATTATTGATTATACTTGCGACAAGTGTTACTACGAAAGCCTAATTATGACTTCTAGGACACCCTACGAGTCATACCTACGAGTCGTAACTGCTGCCATCCACCTTTTATTATTTATTGTAAGATTCTCTAAGTAAATAGTATAAGTTAGGGTTTTCAAAAGAGGAATCAATTTGTAGAGAAAAGGATATATCTTTTATAGAGAGCAATTTTCTAGGGTTTAGTGTAGATACTTTGGGTTTCACTTTGAAGACCCAATTTGGAAATTTGGAATCACTTGTAATCAAACTCCATTATTCAAGATTGTTAATCTAAAATCAAGGTGGTTTATTTTTGTTAATTTCCTTTGGATAATCTTTCAACTATCACTATTTTATTCATTGCTTGTGATTTTGCCCAAGCAATGAGTAGCTAAATCCCCATAACTTGGGCTTATCGGAACCATGAGTAGCTATCTTCTAATAACCCAAATAATTTGCACTTAAATTTAAAATGAATTTGCTACTTTTCTCCAAGATTAAGCCAACCTACATTTTCTGCAAAAGCAAACACAAAACACATAAAAACCATAAAAAAATCGCATTAGGAACTTGCAAAATCTCTTGTTTTAGACATCAAATGTTCTATATTTTGACAGCACATCAACAACCTTAACTTAGAACTGTTACTTGTCCTTAAGAGATACTTAATCTAAAAGGACAATAAGTAATACATAGCAATCATTCTAATGGCATATACTTCTCTCAATTTCAGCTCAGGTACCCAACTGTTATTTTTTAAAACTAGATTATATAGCTACCAAGCAAATCAAGGCACCATGATGCATTTGACAGCCAACCATGACAAGCTAAGGAGTATCAAAAATTCATAGTAACTAAACAAGTCATATGCTAAAAATATAGTGCAAATGCCCTCATAGAAAAGAAGCCCCTCTTTTTCACTCGATACGCAATCAAAGAAGATTGAAGGACTGTACAAGCATACTCACTCTCACAAACGAGATTCATGCATCATAACTAATACCATAGACTTGCCTATATACTTACACTTTTGTCTATTGACTAGTTGGATCAAATTAAATTAGGACGTCATAGGCTTGTAATGTAGGCTCATGGGGCTTTCTATGGTCTTTTTGGGCAATTAGTGACTAAAAGACATCCTTCAATCACATTTTTCAACATTTCCACCTTAGTAACTCAACCATTTTCACTTTCTCATCCCTTATTCTTCATTTTCAAGATTTTTAAGGTACTTTGTTTTGATCTTTTAGCTTGTGTGTTATTTTTGAACTCATTTAGTTATTCTTCTTATTTAAGAAAACTTTGCTTTTTTTTCCCTCACTCGGCACATGATTTTCCATTCTTTCTTTCATTACCAACTAATCACTATATTTTTGCTACTATACCACAACATTAGCCATTCCCTAAAATTCTTTGATTGAGTATTTGTATGTGTTGTCCATTTTCATTCAGATTACTTATTGTTTGGTGGTGGCTAATATCTAACCTCGCCTAGTGTTATTATCTCAACCAAGATACTGATGAATAGGAAAAGTAGATGGATGACAGGCTTTAATTGATTATTCTCATCTAATTATCCAAACTCGACCTAGGAGAGGTTGACTGAGACTATAGGTAATGGTTAGTTGACACTTGCCGACCAAGAGCCATGGTGAAATTTAACCTTCACGTTTACCAAATGGCTGGAAGAATCTAAGTAACCATCCTACATGCGATGTCCTAATTAAAGATATGTTATCCTTAATATTTGAGTTAGTTAATCATGGAGAACATAATTTCCAAGTTTATCCTCAAATTGATTGTCTCTTCGTGATTGTTAGTATTGCGTTTCTATTTACTTCACTTCAAATTGAAAGCCCTCCATTATAGAGAATATAGTTGATTGGTACTTGAAATGATTGTTGGTGAGTCAATTTGGTCAATCCCCATATTATAGGTGGATTTTACCCTAGCCTCTAGTAAGGTTTATACTTTATAGTGACCGCTTTACTATTGGAGCATGAACATCACTCCACATTTGGTGGCCGACCCTAAAGCTAGAATGAACAAATTTTATGTCGAGAGCGTATGACTTAGTTAATAAGAAGTGTCATATCGCTATTTTAGTAGATGATATGGATTTATCCCGTCTCATGACATATGTCGATCAACTAGAAGGGGAAAAACTTAGAAAAAGAAAAAGTAGTGAGTCCAAGATAGCTCATTTTGAAGGTGGTTTTCAAGGTTCCAAGGGTGGTTGGTTTTCTCAAGGCCACATGTTCCAAGGCCAAGGGTCTTCCTATGATCCTAATAAGAGATTTACTAATGATAATCCAAGATTTCAAGGTGAAAATGGTGGGATGAGCCACCCTGAGTGACAAAGATACAGTAGAAACCATAGTGGCCCATGCTTGAGAAATTCTAAAGTTTGTTTTAGTTGTGGTGAAGTGTGTCACAAGGTTATTGATTGTCCTCATGCTCAAACCAAAGATAGAGATAATCTTCCACAAGCCCAAGGTGCTAATGCGGGTCTCATTGCAAAGGGAGGCCAACAAGGAGGTTCTCCAAGGCAAAATAGATTCTATGCTATTTAAGGAAGGTAAGGGGTGGAAGAGGTCTCGTTTTCATCTTTGATATGCTAAAGTTTTTTTATTTTGAAGTGTATGCATTGATAGATCTGGGTGCCACACTTTCTTTTAGTACTCCATTTATTGCCAAAAAACTTCATGTGAATCCAAAATTATTTTGTGAACCATATGAAGTGTCTACCCTCGTTGGTGTGTCCATTGTTGCTAAAAGAGTCTATAAAAATTATCCTGTATTCATATTGCATAAAATCTTGCCATGTAAGTTTTTTGAATTAGATATGTTGGATTTTTATATCATCCTTGGGATGGATTAGCTACATGTATATTATGATTCTATTGATTGTAGAACCTATAAGGTTAAATTATAATTCCCTAATGAGCCAGTCCTTGAGTGGTTAAGTGGTGATATGGTGGTCAAGGGTAGATTTATTTATTGTATTAAAGCCCAAAATTTAATTTCTAAGGGCTGCCTTTATCATCTTGTGAGGGTTAGAGATGTTGAGTCCAAGGTCCTTCCAATTGAGTCAGTTCCAGTGGTTAATGAGTTTCTTGATGTCATTTTGGATGAGCTTCCCGATTGGTCCTCCTAAAGGGAAATAGACTTTGGTATAGACTTCTTTCCCGATACACAACCGGTTTCCATTCCCTCTTACCGTATATCCCCAGCGAAATTGAAGGAGATAAAGGATCAATTGAGAGATTTGTTGGAGAAAGATTTCATAAGGCCTAGTAAGTCTCCTTGGGTTGCACCAGTGTTATTTGTGAAGAAAAACGATGGTCCTCTTAGAATGTGTGCATTGATTACCAGCAACTTAATAAGGTTACCATAATGAACAAGTACTCTCTACCAAGGATTTATGATCATTTTGATCAACTATATGTGGTTATGTCCTTTGGGTTGACTAATGCACCATCTATATTTATGGGTCTCATATGGGTCTTCAAACCATACCTTGATATGTTTTTTGTGATCTTTATTGTTGATATATTGATTTACTCCTGAAGTAAGAAAGAGCATGTAAACCACTTGACGGTGGTGTCGCAAATCTTCAGAAAGAAAAGGTTGTTTGCTAAATATAAAAATGTGAATTTTTGTTGAAAGAGGTTGATTTTCTAGGGCATGTGGTATTAGACGATGGAGGTCATAAGAAATTGTCCTAGACCCTTGACTCCATTAGGTATTAGGAGTTTCTAGAGTTTAAGGGGTTACTACAGGATGTTTTTGAATGGCGTTTCTTCTATTGTTTCTCCTATTACAAGTTAACCCAAAAGAAGGAAAAATATGTGTGGACCGATGAATATGAAAAGAATTTCCAAACTTTGAAAGATAAGCTTGTCTACGCTCCTATCTTGTCTCTATTGGAAGAGTTGGAAAGGTTTATGGTATATTGTGATGCCTCAAGAATTGGTTTGAGGTATGTTTTGATTGCAAATGGCAAGGTGATAGCATATGGCTCTAGAAAACTTAAGGTGCTTGCATCCACGGTGTTTACATTGCAAATTTGGTGTCACTACTTGTATGGGGTTCATGTTGATGTGCTTACCAACCCCTAGAGTCTCCAACATCTGTTCACATAAAAGATCTTAACTTGAGACAAAGAAGGTAGTTAGAGCTGCTTAAAGACTATGATATAAGTGTGCATTATCATCCTGACAATACTAATATTTTGACGATGGTCTAAGTAGAGTATCCATGGATAGTCTAGCTCATGTTGATGATGGTGGCAAAGAGGTGGCTAGAGAAGTTCACCGGTTGGATAGGTTGGGGGATAGGTTGGATGAAGTTTAAAATGGTGGTGTATTGATTGTTGATAGTTCTAAATCTACTTAAATTGAGGAAGTAAAGTCAAAATAAGATCTTGACCCACTTTATTAGAGTTGAAGGCCTTAGTGAAGGAAGGTAAAGTGGAGTTTTTCTCCCAAGGGGTAGATGGTGCCTTTAGGTACCAAGGTATGTTGTATGTGTCTAATGTTGATGACTTAAGGGTGTTGATCACGAAGGAGGCCCATAATTCATCCTATTTCTATTCACCCCAGTTCTACAAAGTTGTATAGAGACTTGATGGATATCTATTGGTAGAATAGTATGAAGAGAGATATTGGTAACTTCATATCCAAATGTCACAATTGCCAACAAGTGAACATCAAACATCAAAGGGCAGGGGGCATAGCCCAAAACATATCCTACTTGGAAGTGGGAAGAGATCAACATGGATTTTGTGGTTGGGTTTCCTATGATTAGGAAACACTTTGAGACTATTTGCGTTATTGTGGATAGAATTACAAAGTTGGATCACTTTCTACCAGTCAAAACCACTGATGGTGCTGAAGATTACGCCAAATTATATAAGTATGAGTTGGTTAAATTGTAGGGGGTGCCTTTGTCTATCATTTCGGATCATGGTGCTCAATTCACTTCTCACTTTTGGAGGTCCTTCCAAAGAGGTCTTGGTATCAAGGTTAAGCTTAGCATGATTTTTCATTCTCAAATGGATGGTCAAGCCAAGATTACTATCTAAACTCTTGAGGATATGCATAGAGCTTAAGTTTTGGAGTTTAAGGGTAGTTGGGATGAACATCTTCCACTTATTGAGTTTGCTTATAACAATAGCTACCACTCAAGTATTGGTATGGCTCTTTTTGAAGCTTTATATGGTAGGCATTGTAGATCCCGAGTTTGGTGGTTTGAAGTGTCAGAGATGGCTTTGCTAGGTACAGACTTAGTCATAAATGTCTTAAAAAGGTAAGGTTGATAAAGTAGATATTGAGAATAGTCTAAAGTATACAAAAGTCCTACTCCGATATGAGGAGAATAGATCTTGAGTTTGAGGTTGGTGATTAGGTTTACTTGAAGGTCTCACCCGTGAAAGGTGTGGTCCAATTTAACATGAAAGGGAAATTAATCCCAAGGTTTTCATGTCCTTATAGAGTTTTAAGGAGAGTGCGTAAGGTTGTATATGAGTTGGAGTTGCTATGGAGATAAATATGGTTCATCTGGTCTTCCATGTGTCCATGTTGAGAAAGTGTATGGGTGACCCAAGTGCTACAGTGCCTTTAGGTGTCGTGGAATTGTACAAGATAACTTGACCTATGAGGATGTCCTGGTGGAGATTTTGGAGAGACAAGTGAAAAGGTTGACAAATAAATATGTAGCTTCTGCCAAGGTCCTTTGGAGGAACCAACAAGTTGAAAGTGCCACATAGGAAGCCGAGGCGTACATGAAAAAGTGATACCCATATCTCTTCCACTCCACTCAAGCCGAAGGTAATAATTTAAGTCCCCTATATGATTACAAGTCTTAAGCTTCAGGCCTCATGTCATTTTGCATGCACTTATGTTTGTGTTAACAAATTTATGCTGATTTTGATATCCATATTGAGATTTTTGAAAATGATGTTTAAATACATTTGTTGCATTCATGTGGGGCTAAACTTTTCATAATTACTTCCATTACTCAAGTTTCTTTGACATTTAGGGACGAATGTTCCCAAGGGGAAGATATTGAAATGCCCCATATGAGTTTCGGAATGACCCATAATCATACTTTTCATATATCTCAAAATTTGACTTCACATTATTAATCGGGGGAAAAATTAAGTGGGTGATGAGTATAACTCGTATTTTAGAAGACACGTAGTGAAAAATAATTATCATTAACTTTCTATTTTCAGTGGTTGTCCGTACCTTGGCCGCGACACACTAGGGATTAGAGAGTTTATTTTGCACTCCGCTTCTGGTCTGCGATCCCCAGGGAAATGGACCAATGTATTATTTTCCTTTGTTTTTTCCTTTTCATCAAAAGGCATTAAGATCATCTCCTATACCTATTTAAACATGAAATCACTGATACTTAGCCATTTTCAGCTCTATAACTCACAAAACCCTCTCTAAAACCTATCTAAAACTCTACCAATACTCTCCTTCAAATCTAAGGAATTCAAGCTCAACTTTGAGACTCAAAGATTCATTTCAAGCTCTAATACCACTTCAAGCTTATTGCAAGGAAGTCAAGGTTTAAGGTATGTGGGTTTCCATCCATTGGATCCTTTCAACAATGTAGCCCAATATTTCCTTTTCATGAAAATTACATGTTTTCAAGTTATACTACATATGGGTATCTCTTATCATAAATTATAAGTATAAATTATGTTGGGGTTTTATGAAGTATCAATTGATTATGCATGACTATCTATTTCAATCTTATTTAATGAATTGATTTATCTATTGAGACTATGCATGTTTTGAGCTAGGAAACTACAAATTATCATGAGCTTTTGCAAGGGATTTCAAGGTACCATACATGAGGGTTTTACTACATGGTGGTGGGTTGATTTTCATCGAGTTTATTCATCTTATTTCACTCTTGAATTATATGGTTTTGAACAAGCACCATGATCCTACCATGTGTTTGATAAATGACATGACAAGAATTCTCAAGTTATTGATGATCTATTACATGATTGATAAGTCAAGTCACTTCATGATGATTTAATATCTTTCAAGTATGAACTGAATTCATAAAAAGTATCTATGATTTTAAAAGTATCAAGTCAAGCCCTATTTCAAGAATTTTACCTCTTGTGAGTCATTCATGTTAGAGCAACGGTTCATGTATAATTATGATCTAGTCTCATGTTCAAGTTATGCTTAATACTAGAGGTCAAACATGTTTATGAACTACTCAAGTTTTGTTCTTACAAGCTATTCATGTTATGATTAAAGTATGATTATTTGAAGTATTCTGTGAGATTTGACTTACCACCGATTGAGGCTTAAATTAGGGGCTCAACTCAAAAGGTCCTTATATAAGTTCTTTAGTCTCTAAACTATATGCCATCATAGGATTATGATTATTATCCTTGCTATACTAGTGGATCCAACAATTTCATGTTATCATGTTTGGTTTGCCTTGGCAAGTAGAACATACTTCGCCAAGAGGTGTCATGCTCGATCACCTGAACCGAGGGGGTGTCAGGCCTCAGAGTCCAAGTTGTAGCTACTTGCCCTATATTAGTTGAGGTCACATTCCACATATGTATGACATATATTCTTCAAAATAAATGATTTACAAGCATGTTTTAATATTAGCACTAATTATGCATATCATATTATGATTGTATATCTATTGATTATGATTATACATTTTGACTACACTAGCTACGCCTTGTTACATTGCATACCCCGTACATAATCCATTTAAATGTACTAATTCATACTCTATTGTAACGAACCCAAAAAGTGACCCAAAATGTGCCTCGAATGGCTGGAAATTTAATTTCCTTATATCTCAAAATCCATTTGTGATTTCAAAAATTCAACTTAGGATTCTTGTTCAGGGGGTCAAAATTAGGGAAAAAGAGCCTAACCTCGATTTAAGAGCAAAGATTTAGCAATTACAAAATTTCAAAAATTAAATCCCAGAGGGGTTTTCGCTTCCCCCTTATGACACATCCCTATGTAATTTTGAACTCCGTTTTCAACTTTCATCCGAGACTTTAAGTCTTGGTCCTAAAAGCCCCCATACATGTTTTTACCTATACTTAGTCATATTCTACCCTTATACCATCCTAAATACTTCCCAATACTAACTCAAACACTTAGTCATATTTTTACTCCCCAAAATTAAGTCCCAAACCCTCATTCCAAGCTAAACTTCCCCTTCAAGGTTATTCTTCAAGCTTCAAGTCTCCATCTCCAATCTTCACCAAGTTCATCCAAAGCTAAGGTATGTGATGTTGAACAATTGGGTCCTTTCACCCATGGTGCCTATGGCTCCTTTTTACTAATATTGTATGATTTATAGTTGATTTTACATGTGGGTCTTGTATATTGAGAGATTTATTGCACAGTTATTTTAGTTCATGAAAGTATAGTTGTTTTAGCATGTTTTGAGCTCTAAATGTTTTATCTAATTTTGGATTTGATGAGGGATTTTTATATGGATGTCTTGGGGTGTTTCAAGGTATTGACTGGTGGTTTTACTACAGATTTTCTTGCTTTATTTTATCTCCAAATTGCATGGCCTTTAAGCCCCATTACACACCCCAAAGGTGTTTTATAAAATTTCCAATTACGGTGTCTTGAGGAAATAAAGATCCAAAGCATGAGATACGATATGAATGATGTTACAATGATGAAATGATCTTATGTATATGATGATTCCTATATGAAATGTTGCACTAGAGCATATGATATATCCTATATAAAATATAGAATCGACCATGCTCAGTTCGGGGATTTTTAGCACCCATATAACCTATTGACGGGTTTGTCCATCTCCAACTGGTGATGGGGTGGTATCATCACTAACTTATATGAAGTTTGTACTCATCAACCTAGGGAAGGGATTGTACTTCTCCACCATAGTGATGGGGCAGTATTCAACCTAGATGAGGGTCATTACTCATCCACCTAACTAATGGGGTGGCAACATTACTAACCTACCAAGGGGTTCTTACTTTGGAAATTTAACTTGATCTCTTCTACACATATGATATCCTATATGAACTTGATTTACTTAAGCACGTTTTATTTATGCATTTATCATACATGTCACGTTGCTATTTCATGTCTATTTCCTATTATTATGCATTTTGATTATGAAACTTTTTTCTTGTTGCATGGCATCCCATGATACAAAATTGATGCATTGATAATACATGTCATGTTGAAACTTATTCATTGATTATACGTGTCATATTATTGTAAATTCATTTACCAACGCACATTATTGCCTACATGATATCACCATGTAAGGATCGGTGCTCAAGTTGATCATCCTCCCTCTCCATGTGGCTAGTCGGTGCTACTCCAAGCTTATTGATGAGTCCTCTATTTTGAGGACCTTAGTCTATCATTGGTATTATCTATGTATTGAGACACTTTATTATGTTCCATTTTGACTATAAGGCTGAGCCCTATTACATTGTCTTGGCCACCACTCTATCTATGTATTTAGAGGTGTTGTTGGAAAAGATGTGTCATTATGATATGAGCTATGACTCCTTGTCTTAATGTTGATGTTTTGGCAAGCTATCTCGTAGCCCTTTTGCTCCTTTATGCTTGTTTTATGTCTTTTAAATACTTTCGCTATTAATGTGTAATGATAAGTTGAGAGGCCTGACTGGGGTTCCTGAAGTTCCCCATTCATCATGTCGCATCTAAGCCCTAGGCTTGGGTCATGAAAAATTTGGTATCAGAGCAGTAGGTTGATAGATCCTCATAATCCAACACACTGTGTTGATTAGTCTCCTATTCATAGTTGTGAAGCATGTTATGGTTATGAATAGGAGGCTTTGAGGCGTTTTAAGAAATATTTACCTTCCTAATGTTCTAGGTCATGCTATAGAGTTATGGTGAGTTTTTCCCCTAAGGATTGTTCTTTGTTATGCTAGATCATACCCAAACTCCTGAGGAGCATCCTATGAATTGTGAGCTGCAGGATGCCCTTACTATACTTACCCAAGAAGTGGCCAACCAAGTCCAACAAGGGGACTAAGTCCCTTGTGCTACTACCCTGGGAGCTAGGGTAAGAGACTTTCTAAGGATGAATCCTCCTATTTTCCATGGGTCAAAGGTGGATGAAGACCCACAAGAGTTCATTGATAAGGTCTACAAAATCTTGAATATCATAGGTGTTGGACTAAATGAAAAGGCAGAGTTGGTTGCACACCAACTCAAAAGGGGTAGTCCAAATTTGGTATGAGCATTGGAAGGGTGAGAAAGGGTTTGGTAATATGGTGCTTTGGAAGGAGTTCAAATTGGTAGAGTTTATGAACTTGAAATAAGGTGCTTTGAGGGTGAGGGAGTATACCCTCGAATTTAATCTACTTTAAAAGTATGCTCCTCATTTGGTGTCCAATCATAGGTCAAGGATGAATAAGTTTATTATGGGTCTCCAACTTGGTAAGTGAAGAATATCGGTCCGCTATGCTTATAGGGGTATCAATTGATGACCTATATCGAGCAAATGGAGGAAAAAAATATGAGAAAAAGGAGGGGCCATAAAGCTAAGAGAGCCTGTCATGGGGTTATATTCCATAGGGGTGGCCGATTACCTCGAGGCCAAGGGCCTCCTCATTCTACAAATAGAGAATTTGTCAATGCTTTCCCTAGACCTTATGGTATCGGTGGTGTGGATCCTAATGATGTGTGTCCTATATGTCGGAAGGGTCATGGTGGCTCGTGTTTTAAGGGTTCTAATGTATGCTTCAGAGGTGAGGATCTTGGTGACAAAAAGGTGGATTGTCCAAGAATCCATGGAAAGGGCTGGTGTACAAATACGGTCCCTTTGGGTAGAGGTACTTGTTAAGGTGGTGCCCCTGGGCAGAGTCAATTTTATGCTCTATATGGGAGGAAAGGGGTTGGTAAGGTCCCCGATGTTATTATCGGTATGTTGAAAATCTTTGACTTTGATATGTATCCTTTGATTGATCCAGGTGCCACTCTGTCCTTTCTTACCCCTCTTGTTGCAAAAAAGTTTCATGTTATTCCTGAGTTATTGCATAAGTCATATGAAGTGTCTACTCCTATTGGTGCCTCTATTATTGCTATGAAAGTTTATAGGAGTAGTATTATTTGCATTTTGCGTAAGTTGTTGCTTTATGGTCTTATTGAATTAGACATGGTGGATTTTGATATCATACTTGGGGTAGATTAGTTGCATGCTTACTATGTGTATATTGATTGTAGAACCTATAGGATCAAGTTGCAATTTACTTACGAACCCATCCTTGAGCGGGAAAGTCAAGATGTGGTGGTCAAAAGTAGATTCATTTCATGCATTAAAGCCCATAAGTTGATTTTTAAGGGGTGTTTGTATTATCTTGTGAGGGTTAAAGATGTGGAGTCCAAAGTCCCTTCCATTGAGTCGGCCCCCATTGTAAATGAGTTTCTTGATGGTTTCCCAAATGACCTTCCTGGTGTCCCACCCAAAAGTGACATAGATTTTGGCATACATCTCCTTCCCGACACTAAACCTATCTCTATTCTCCATTACTGTATAGGCTCAGCGGAGTTGAAGGATTTAAAGGAACAATTGAAAGATTTGTTGAAAAAGGCATTTATTAGACCTAGTCAATCACCTTGGGGTGCACCAATGTTGTTTGTAAGGAATAAAGATGGGTCATTTAGAATGTGCATTCATTACCGAAAACTCAATAGGGTCATTATAAAGAATAGGTATACTCTTTCGAGAATTGATGACTTATTTGACCAATTGCAAGGGGCTTGCTTTTTCTCTATGATTGATCTTTGGTTCAGGTACCATCAAGTAAGGGTAAGAGAGTGTGATATTCCCAAGATGGCCTTCTGGACTAGTATGAGCACTATATCTTTGTGGTGATATCCTTTGGGTTGACTAATGCCCCAGCCATCTTTGTGGACCTAATAAATAGGGTCTTCAAACCCTACCTTGATTCCTTTCTTGTGGTCTTTATTGATGATATTTTGATCTATTCACATAGTAGAGAGGAGCATATGGGTCATTTGAGGGTAGTGTCGCAAAAATTGAGGTAGAAGAGATTATATGCTAAGTATGGCAAGTGTGAGTTTTAGTTGAAGGAGGTTACATTCTTGGGTCATGTAGTGTTGGGGGATGGTATTAAAGTGGACCCTAAGAAGACCGTTGTGATTTGGAATTGGCCTAAACCATTGACTCTGTCAGATATTAGGAGTTTCTTGGGCCTTGCGGGTTACTATAAAAGGTTTGTGAATGGGTTCTCCTTCATTTCTTCCCCAACGAAAAAATTGACTCAAAAGAGGGTTAAGTTTTAATGGACCGATAAATGTGAGAAAAGCTTCCAAACATTGAAAGATAAACTTGTGTCCACTCCTATATTGTCACTATTGAAAAGGCTTAGAGTTTTGTTGTGTATTGTGATGCATCTAGAGTTGGTTTAGGTTGTGTGCTAATGCAAAATTGTAAGGTCATAGCCTATGCTTCTAGGCAACTCAATGTGCATGAAAAGAACTAACCTACCCATGATCTTGAATTAGCTGCCATGGTGTTTGCGTTAATGATTTGGCATCAGTATTTGTATGGGGTTCATGTTGATATCTTTATTGATGATAAGAGCCTTCAATACGTCTTCACACAAAAAGATCTCAACTTAAAACAAAGAAGGTAGCTAAAATTTTTCAAAGATTATGACATGACTGTGCATTATCATCCAAGTAAGGCAAATATGGTGGTAGATGCTTTGATTCGGGTGTCCATGTGTAGCCAAGCTCATGTAGATGGTGGTTATTTAGAGATGGCTAAAGAGGTGCATAGTAGCTAGATTGGGGGTTAGGTTAGAAAAGGTTGGTGATGATGGTGTTGTGGTTATTGACAGGTCCAAGTCTTCCTTGGTTGATAAAGTGATAGTCAAACAAGATCTTGAATCCTCCTTGCTTGAAGTAAAGGCCTTGGTGAAAAAGGGCAAAGTAGAAGTTTTGTCCCAAGGGGGAGATGGGGCCCTTAGGTACAAAGGTAGTTCATGTGTGCCATGTGTTTATGGTTTGAGGGAGAGAATTCTTGATGAGGCCTATAATTCTTCTTACTCTATCCATCCCGGTTCCACCAAACTGTATAGAGACTTAAGGGATATGTATTGGTAGGGAGGCATGGAGTGCCATAGTTGTCAACAAGTCAAAACTGAACTTCAAAGGCCGAGTGGCCTAACCCAAAACTTAGAGATTCCCACTTGGAAGGGAGAGATAGTAAATATTGATTTTATGGTTGGTCTGGCCAAAACAAGAAAAGGTTCTGATTCCATATGGGTGATGGTTGATAGGATGATGAAATCAACTCACCTTTTACCATTTATGACTACCTATGGGGCTGAAGACTATGCAAGATTATACATCCATGAGTTAAGGAGGTTACAGAGGGTTTATTTATACATTATATCGGATCGTTGTGCATAATTTACTTCAAACTTTTGGAGGTTTTTTGAAAGGGGTCTTGGTACCAATGTTCACCTTAGTCCTGTCTTCCACCCTAAGACTGATGGCCAAACCAAAAGGACAATTCAAACACTTGAAGATATGCTTAGGGCTTGTGTGTTCGACCTTAAAGGTGGTTAGTATGACCATATTCCATTAATTGAGTTTGTCTACAATAATAGCTATCACTCTAGTATCGGTATTCTCCTTATGAGGCTCTTTATGGGAGATGTTGTATATTACTAATGGGTTGGTGTGGTGGGAGAGATAGTTTTATTGGGGCCGGATCTGGTTATGGATGCTCTTGAGAAGGTTAATATGATTATGGAAATTTTAAGGACAGCCCAAAGTCATCAAAAATCCTATGCCAATGTAGCGAGGAAAGACCTAGAGTTCCAAGTGGGTGATTGGGTCTATTTGAAGGTTTCTCTAACGAAAGGTGTTGTCTATTTGGTTAATAAAAAGAAGTTGATCCCAAGGTATATTGGTGCTTATAAGGTTATAGAGAGCTTTGTCAAGGTAGCTTATGAGTTAAAGTTGCCTAGTGAAATAAATTTGGTTCATCCAGTGTTCCATGTCTCTATGTTGAGAAAATGTGTTGGTGATCCTAACGCAATTGGCCTCTTGATGTGTGGGTGTTTTAGGGGATAACTTAACCTATGAGGAGGTTCTGATTCAGACGTTGGATAGGCAAGTTAAGAAATTAAGTAACAAAGAGGTGGCATCCCTTAAGGCCCTTTGGAGAAACCAACAAGTTGAAAGTGTTGCATGGGAGGCCGACGCGGATATGAAAAAGAGGTATCATCATCTTTTCCACTCCATTCAAGCCTAAGTTACAAATGTTAATTCCTATATGTGATCTCAAGTCTTACAATTTATCCCCTATGTCGTTCATATGCATTCATGTGTAAGTGGATAAACTTATGATGATGATTTCACACTTATGTTGAGATTTTGAAAATAGTGTTTTGTATGATATGTTGCATTCTTGTTGGGACTAATTTGTTCATGATTACCATTGTCTTGTACATCTCTTTTACATTCGAGGATGAATGTTCCCAAGGGGGAGATCTTGTAACGACCCCAAAATGTGCCTCAAAATGCCCAGAATTTTAATTTCCTTATATTTCAAAATTTGTTTATGATTTTGAAAATCTGGCTTTGGATTCTTATTCAGGGGATCCAAGTTAGGATGAAAAGGGTATAACCACGATTTAAGAGTAAAGCCTTAGAAATTACGAAATTTCAAAAATCAAATTCCAAAGGGTTTTTGCGTCGCCATTGCGACGCTCCCCTATGTAATTTTGAACCATGTTTTTCAGCTTTGTTCCAAGACTTTAAGTCTTGGGCCAAAAATATCCCATACATGTTTTTATCTATACTTAGTCATATTTCACCCTTATATCATCCTAGACACTTTCCAATACTGACTCAAAGACTTAGTCATCTTTTCACTTCCCAAACTCAAGTCCCAAACCTTCATCCAAAGCAAAAGTTCTTTTTTAAGGTTCTTTTTCAAGCTTCAAGTCTACATCTCTACTCTTCATGAAGTTCATCTAAAACTATGGTATATGGTGTTGAACCATCGGGTCCTTCCACCCATGGTGCCTAGGCCTCCTTTTTACTAATATTGCTTGATTTAAAGATGATTTTACATGTAGGTCTTGTATATTAAGAAATTTACCACACAGTAATTTTAGTTCATGAAAGTATGATTTTTTAGCATGTTTTGATCTCTAAATCTCTGATTTAATGTTGGATTTGATGAGGGATTTTGATGTGAATATCTTTGGGGTTTTGCAAGGTGTTGATTAATTGTTTTACTATAGAATTTCTTGCATGATTTCATCACCAAATTGCATGGTATTTTACCCTACTGTACACCCCCAAGGTGTTTGGTAAAATGTTTGGTTAGGGTTTCTTGAGGAAATTAAGGTACAAAACATGAGATATGATATGATATGAATGATGTTTTGATGATGAAATGAGCTTATATATATGATTATTCCTATATGAAGTGTTGGACTAGAGCATATGATGAATCCTATATAAAGTGTAGAATCAACCATGCCCAATTTGGGGGTTTTGACCACCCGAATAACCTAGTGAAGGGTTTGTACTAGTCCACCTGGTGATGGGGTGGCACCATCACTTACTTGTCAACCTAGGGAAGGGTTTGTACTTCTCCACCATGGTTAAGGGGCAACATTCAACCTAGATGAGGGTTAGTACTATCCACCTAAGTGATGGGGTGGCAACATCACTAACCTACCAAGGGGTTCATACTTTGGAAATTTAGCTTTGTCTCTTCTACACATATGATATCCTATATGAGTCTGGGTTACTTAAGCATGTTTTGCTTATGCATTGATCATATGTGTCTTGCTGCTATATCATGTGTATTGCCTATTCTTATGCATTTTGATTATGAAACTTATCTCTTGTTGATGGCATCCCACATACTTAGTATATTCAAATGTACTAACATATACTCTTGCCTACATGCAATCACCATGTAGGGACCGGTGCTCAAGTTGATCATCCTCCCCCTCCACATGGTTGGTCGAAGCTATTCCAAGCTTGTTGGTGAATCCTTCATTTCGAGGACCTTGGTCGATGATTGTTATCATCTATGTACTAAGACACTTTCTTATGTTCTATTTTGACTATGAGAGTGAGCCGAGTTACTTTGTCCTAGCCCTTACTCTATCTATGTATTTAGAGGTGTTGTTATAAAAGATGTGTAATTATGATATGAGTTATGACTACTTGTCTTGATATTGATGTATTGGTGAGCTATCCCTTAGCACCTTTGCTCTTTTATGCATGTTTTATGACTTTTACATGCTTCTGCGACCACAGATATGTACTGAAAAATTGAGAGGCTTGATTGGGGTTCCCTTGGGTTCCCTATTTGCCGTGGCACATCTGAGCCCTAGGATTGGGCTGTGATATCTATGGCAACATGATATTACCATGTAGTGACTAGAGCACTTTTTGATCATCTTTCATGTGGCTAGTTCGATTCTTCAGATATAAGCATTGGTGAGTCATCAAGTCCGAGGACACTATCTATATTGCTTTTGCTATTTTGAGACTTCACTATGTTGAATACTTGTTATTATGAGGGTGAGCTCGGAAAGTGTCTTGTCCCTTGCTCCATTCCAAGTTAGAGGTAGCATTGGATGCTATGATGTATTTACACTTTGACCTTGACTCTTTTATTCTTTTATGAATAAAAAGACTACCCTTAGTCCTGATTTCCTTTTATTATATCTCTTATTGTTGTTTATCTTGGCTCTACGACCAAGGATGTGTAATTGATATGCTAAGACACTTATTTGGGGTCCTTTTGGGTTCCTATTCACTGTGTCTCGTCAAGACCCTAGGGTTAGGTCGTGACACCATGTCTCTATGTTAGGAAAGTTGGTCGGTGATCCTAGTACTATTTTACTATTGGACGGTGTTGAGGTTGAGGAAGTACCGATTGAAATTTTAGATAGGTAAGTAGAGCAGCTTCATAACAAGGATGTGGCTTCAGTTAAGGTACTTTAGAGAAATCAACATGGGGAGAGTGCTACATGGGATACAGAGTTGGATATGATGCAATGATATCTCTATATTTTCCAATCTACTCAAGCCTAAGGTATTAGGTTCTTCCTTCTCCATGTGATCCTAATTCTTTGACTCTTAGGTTTTATGACATGACATGCATACACGTGCAACAAAATGATTTTTGTGATGTTTTGAATGATTTGAATACATTTTGAAATAAGCTTTAATGATTTACGATTTCGAAGTGATGAGATAGGCATTGTATCTTGTGTTTGAATGTTTCATGTTCTAAGTCAAGCCTTTCAAGCCTTGTTCTTGCATATTTGAAGATGAATGTTCCCAAGGGACAGATGGTGTAAGGTTCGGAATGTTGTACGACCTCATTGGAGCTTGGAAATTTTGTTCTGAAAAGTTTTGGATCAAGTTAACCCTCCATAGAAGCCCTCATGATCTGTGTAAGGCTATATGGATCGTATGGATCCTCTTTGGAGTGACACTTGGCCTTGTGTGGGGTGCTTAAGCTTAAACATAAAGTTTTGGACTAAGGCACGCCATATATAGACCCTACACAAACCAAGTGAGGCTTCACGGACTATGTGGTGGGCCAGGTTGAAACACCCCAAAAATGTGCTTCGAAAATGCCCATAATAGTAATTTCCATATATCTCAAAATCTCTGCATGATATTGAAAATCCAACTTCATATTCTCGATCAGGGGGCAAAATTAAGTGAAGTATCAGTATAACGAATATTTTAGAGGACCCGTAGCGAAAAATAATTTTCGCTAAGTTTTGATTTCTAGTGGCCATCCGCAGCTTGGTCGCGATGCGCTAGGGGCACGGATAAGTGTTAGAGTAAAGTTTGTGTCTGGTCTACATCATGACAAGGGCGCGAACCAGTGTATTATATTCCTTAGTTTTTCTATCTCGGCCAAGGTCATTGGAGTCATAGCTCCATGTTCACTAATGCATGAAAATAATTATACTTAGCCATTTATCAACTCTATGTCACTCAAGACCCTGTCAAAAACATCTCCAAGACTTAACCAAATATCTCACTCAAATTTCTAGGATTTCAAGCCTAATATCTCCATGCCCACTTATGCATGAAAATACCTATACTTAGCTATTTTTGAACTCTATATCACTCAAGACCCTATCAAAAACATCTCTAATACTTAACCAAATATCTCACTCAAATTTCTAGGATTTCATGCCTAACTTTGAAATTCATGGATTCTCTTCAAGATCCAAGTTTTCTTCAAGCTCAACTCAAGAAAATCCAAGTTTGTGGTATGTGGGTTTCATCCATAGGGTCCTTTCACCCATGGAGCCCTATCTTCCTTTTTATGAAAATTACATATTTTCAAGTTATATCATCTATGGGTGTATTTTTTATGGATTATGAATATAAATTATGTTGGGGTTTTATGAAATGTTGATTGATTGTGCATGACAAATCTATTTCAAGCTTGCACTATGAATGTGTTTTGCCTATTGAGTCTATGCATGTTTTGATCTATGAAACTATGATATATGATAAGATTTGATGATGGATTTCAAGGTACCCTACATGAGGGTTTTTACAATGTGTTGGTGGGTTGATTTGCTTTGATTTTTCTCACATGATTTCACTCTTGAATTGTATGATTGTGAACTAGTATCATGAAGCCACCAAGTATTTTAAAAAATGTCAAGTCAAGAATACCCAAGTTATTGATAATCTACGATATGATTTACATATCAAGTGACTATATGATGGTTAAGGTTTTTCAATTATGTATTGAATTCATGAAAAGTATCTATGATGTTACAAATATCAAGTTAAGCCCTATTTCAAGGATTTTTACCTTTTCTGAGCCATTCATGTTAAAGCAAGGGTTCATGTATGATTATGATTTAGTCTCATATTTCAAGTTTGGGTCACCATTAGAGGTCAAGTATATTTAAGAGCTACTTATGTCATGTTTCCATGTTGCCTACAAGTTATACAACTATGATTATTTCAATTATTTTGTGGGATTAGTCTTAGCACTGATGAAATGGATGTCGGCGTGCACTATCTTCAAGGATTTATACTCCGTTCCTCAAACTATGTGCCAATATAGGATTATGATGATTACCCTTGCTATACTAGTCAATCATTTTTGGTGCACTTTATCATAAAATCCACCCTGAAATAGGACAGGTTCCTATAAAAGGGATTACTTCTTTGAAATAGGACGGGCTCCTATAAGTTGAAGTATAGTTTACCTTGGCAAATAGACCACCACTTTACTAATGAGGGGTAATCAGCAGGATTCCAAGTTAGAGCTCACTTGGTCTTATTCTTTGTCAACTAAGGTTTTTTCCCACATATGTATCATTTTCTATGCAATTTGAATGATTTATAAACACGTTTTACTTCAAACATTGATCATGTATGCCATATTGAGATTATGCTTATCTATTGCCTATTACTATGCATTTTGACTATATTGGCTTATGTCTTATTGCATTACATCCTACATACTTAGTACATTCAAACATAGTAATGCATACTTTATGCCTATACAATATTACCATGTAGGTACCGGAGCTCCTCTTGAACATCCTCTAAATAGGTAGTGGTTATATTCGAAGATAAGCTTGGTGAGTCCTCAAGTTCGGGGACACTTTCTACTTTCTCTTGCTATTTCTTAGACTTTTTATGTTGAACATTCGACATTATGAGGGTGAGCCCAAAAAGTATCTTGGCCCCCGCTCCATTCCATGTTTACAGGTGTATGTTGGATATTATGATGTTATTATGCTATAAGCATGACTCTTATGCTTTTACGATCATCAATGTCTTCCCTTAGGCCTTCTTCCCTTTTTATACTATCTTTTGGTTCTGTTTAGTTTACTTTCGCGGCAAAGGATGTATGACTGATATGCTAAGAGGCTTATTTGGGTCCCATCGACTTTGCATTTGTCGTATTAAGTCTTGGCCCTAGGCTTGGTTCATGGCAAACTTGGTATCAGAGGACTAGGTTTTCTATGAGCCTTGGAGTCCAATATACTACATCAATTAGAGTTTAATTCGTGGTAGTGAAGCGTACCGCAACTATGAGTAGGAGGCTATGAGATAAATTTTGGAAATATTTCAGTTCTTCATGCTCTATACCATGCTTTAGATGTAAGTGTAAGGCTTTTTCCCTAATAAATTCTCTTTGCTACTTTAGATCATGTCGATTCAAAGAGGAAGAATAAGGAGAGCACGTACCACTGAGGAGCAACCGGCCCCTCCCCCTTCTCAAGCTCCTCAAGGTGAAGGTGTAGGCCAATATGAGTTTTGAGATGCTATTGCAATGTTGGCTCATGCCATGACTAACTAAATCAACTAAGGGGACCAAGCCCCTCATGCTCCCACTCTGGCTTCTAGGGTAAGGGATTTCACTAGAATGAACCTATTGGAGTTTAATAGATCCAAGATGGATAAGGATCCCCAAGAGTTCATAGATGAGGTATACAAGGTACTATCTATCACAGGGGTCAATTCAGAGGAAAAGGCAGAGTTGGTAGCCTACCAACTCAAAGGGGTAGCTCAAATTTGGTTTACACAATGGAAGTTGGAGAAGGAAAATGATAATGTTATCCCTTGGGAATAGTTCAAAGCCGTATTTCTCAACCGGTTCTTTACTATTAAGCTAAGGGAGTCTAAGATGATAGAGCTTATGAACCTTAAGAAAGGTTTTATGATTGTGAGGGAGTATGCCCTCAAGTTCAACAAACTCTCCAGGTATGCTCCACCATTATTTATCATGCCTAGAACGAGGATGAACAAATTTGTGCAGAGAGTGTCCGACTTGGTTAATAAGGAGTGTCATACCGCCATGCTAGTAAGTGATATGGATTTGTCCCGCCTCGTGACTTATGCCAAACAACTAGATGGGGAAAAGCTTAGAAAAAGAAAAAGTGGTGAGTCCCAGGAGGCTCGTTTTGAAGGTGGTTTCCAAGTTTCAAAGGGTGGCTAATTTCCTCAAGGCCACAAGTTCCAAGTCTAAGGGTATGCTCCTAATAAGGGTTTTTCTAATGATACTCCAAGATTCAAAAGTGGTAATGGAGGAATGATAAAGCCTAGGTGTCTAAGATGTGAAAAGAATCATAGTGGTCCATGTTTAGGAAATTCTAATACTTGCTTTGGTTGTGGTTAGACGGATCACAAAGTTATTGATTGTCCTCATGCACAAAATAAAGGTAGAGATGTTCGCCCACAAGTCCAAGATGCAAATGTGAGTTAAAAGGAAAAAGGAGGCCAACAAGGGGGTGTACAAAGGAAAACAAGATTTTATGCTCTTTAAGGGAGACAAGGGGTGAATGAGGTGCCCTATGTCACCACTGCTATGTTAAAGTATTTTGATTTTGATGTGTATGCTTTAATAGATTTGGGTTCCATTCTTTCTTTTATTACTCCTTTTGTTGCCAAAAAGCTTCATATTAGTCCCAAATTATTTTGTGAACCTTACGAAGTGTCTACCCGTGTTGGTGAGTCCATTGTTGCTAAAAGATTATATAAAAACTGTCGCATGTTCATTTTGCCTAAAATCTTGCCTTGTGATATTGTTGAATCAGATACGGTGGATTTTGATGTCATTTTTGGGATGGATTAGTTGCATGTATATTATGCTTCTATCGATTCTAGAATACGTAAGGTTAAATTCTAATTCCCTAATAAGCCTATACTTGAGTGGAAAATTCGTGATATGGTGGTGAAAGGTAGGTTCATTTCTTGTCTTAAAGCCCAAAAGTAAATTTCTAATGGTTGTCTCTATCATCTTGTGAGGGTTAGGGATATTGAATCCAAAGTCCTTCCTATTGAGTCAATTTCGGTGGTTAAGGAGTTTCTTGATATTTTTCCCAATGAGCTTCCCAATGTCCCTCCAGTAAGAAGATAGATTTTGGTATAGACCTCCTTCACGATACTCAACCCATTTCTATTCTCCCTCACCGTATGGCCCTAGCAGAGTTAAAGGAGTTGCAGGAGCAATTGATATATTTGTTGGAAAAAGATTTTATAAGGCCTAGTAAGTCACCTTGGGGTGTACCGGTGTTATTTATAAAGAAAAAGGATGGTTCTCTTAGAATGTACATTGATTTTCGGCAACTTAATAGAGTCACCATAAAGAACAAGTACCCTCTACCAAGGGTCAATGAACTTTTCGATTAACTTCAAGTGGTTAGTCACTTTTATAAGATAGATCTTTAGTCCAGGTATTACCAAGTGAAAGTGAGGGAGTGTGACATTCCTAAAATGAATTTATGGACTATGTATAGGAACTTTAAGTTTGTGGTTTATGTCCTTTGGGTTGACTAATACACCAGCAATATTTATGGATCTCATGAAAAGGGTCTTTAAACCCTACCTTGACTTGTTTATGGTGGTTTTTATTGGTGTATCTTGATTTATTCTTATAGTAAGGAGGAGCAGGTGGATCACCTGAGGGTAGTGTTGCAAATCTTGAGGGAGGAGCTGTTATATGCAAAATATCATAAATGTAAGTTTTGGTTGAAAGAGATTTCTTTTCTATGGAATGTGGTGTCGGGTGCTGGCATTAAGGCGGATCCTAAGAAAATAGAGGTAATTAGAAATTGGCCTAGACCTTTGACTCCATTAGACATTCGAAGTTTCTCGGGTTTGGTGGATTATTATCAGAGGTTCGTAAATAGTTTCTCCTTTATTCCTTCTCCTATGACTAAATTGAAAAAAAAAGAAGGTAATGTTGTGTGGACTGATGAGTGTGAAAAGAATTTCCAAACTTTGAAAGATAACCTTGTCTCCCTCCTATCTTGGCTCTACCAAAAGGGTTGGAAAGATTTGTTGTATATTACAATGCCTCAAGAATTGTTTCGAGGTGTGTGTTTGATGCAAAATGGTAAGGTGATAGCATATGCCTCTAGATAAATTAAGGTGCATGAGAAGAATTATCCCACCCTTGATCTTGAATTGGCAGCCATTGTATTTGCTTTGAAAATTTGGGATTAGTACTTGTGTGGGGTTCATGTTGATGTGTTTACCGACCACAAGAATCTCCAATATGTGTTCATACAGAAAGATCTTAACTTGAGAATAAGAAGGTGGTTAGATATCCATAGTGATTATGATATAAGTGGGCATTATCACCATGGCAAAGCTAATATTGTGGTTGATCTATGATAGTCAAGCTCCAATAAGAAAGGAATCGCTATCAATAATTAACCTAACCGAGGTTGGGGTCGAATCCACAGGAAATACAGGGTTTGACTAAAATATTTCACTACTAATCATTTCTAGTATTTGTAACTACAATCTGGAGATGGGGGGAGGGTTTGTTGTGATTCAAAGACAACTAAAAATGAACACTAATTAAAATTCGAGAAAAGACTCAATTTTAGGGGCAACTTGGGAATTGTGTTCCCTATGGCTTGTTGACTCAATTACCCTAGGTAACATAACTTTGATCGATGAATTGCTTGCAAGATGGTAACTTAGATTCTTCCAACCCTTTTGTGAAGATGAAGGACAAATTTCACCATGGCGCTTGGTCGACTACTATGGTGTACCAACTAACCATTACTTATTGTCCCAGTCAACCACAATTGGTCAAGTTTGGTCGGTTATACGGGAAAACATCAATCGAATTCTGTCATCTACTTCTCTTTTCCTATTCATCACTACCTTGGTATGGATCATGATAGTAGGTAATATTTGGTGTTGGCCACCACCAAACAACATTAATCATGAAGGAAAATAAATAATACATACAAAACCCCAATAATAGACATGCACAAAACCTAGGTAACCTCAAGTCAACTACCCATGGTTCCCAGAACTCCAAGTTGTGGGTGTTTAGCTACTCATGTATAAGATAAAACACACAAAAATGTACATAATAGTCATAGTTGAGAGTTTAACCAATAACAATGGAGAAGATAAGCACCACAAGTTGCAAACCCACAAGCTTGATTGATCAACAATGAGTACAAAGCAAGATTTACAATCTCCAAAATGGGTTTCCCAAAAAGGACAATAATCTACTCTAACAAACTAAGAAAAGCTTCAAAATGTAATGGAGAAATGTCTGCTGTTCAAAATTTCTTTCAAAAACCTAACTTAAACTATTTCTAGTATTTACAAAATAACCCTAGGAATTATGCAGGAAAGACAGCCGACATCTAAAAATTATTGCAATTACGACTCATAGGTTGGCCTACGAGTCATAGTAAGGGTCTTGTATCAAGTTCTGGACTTAACTGGTATGACCCATAGGTACGAGTTGTTACTCGAGCTATGACTCATATATTGGCCTCTTAGTCTTGGTCTTTAGTTTTTTGTCCAACATTTTGTCTCTCTGATTCTTATTACAAGTCCACCTATACAAGTCATAGTATGTCTTACGACTTGTAGGATGGGCTCGTAGAGTTGATCTTCACTTGGCAGATTTTTGATTTTTGGTCTCTGATTCCATGACACAACCTATGACTCATAGGAGGGCTCGTATCGCCTATGCTTCAGCAAAATTTGTAACTTTTCTTTAAAATCATGTCAACCTAACTTTTCTGTAATATTAACATAAGAACACATCAAAACACTAAAAAGTCACTTCAAGAACTCACAAAATCACTTGTTTTAGGCATCAAATGTGTTGTAATTTGACAGCACATCAATACCTTTAACTTAGAATTGTTGCTTGTCCTTAAGTGATGACCCAATCTACGCAGACAAAGACAAATACGTAGCAGCTATATCAATGGCGTATACAATAACTCATTTGATTCAGGTACCCAACTACTATTTTCAAAACTAGGTTGCCAAGTTATTGAGCAAACTAGAACATCATGAAAAACCTGCCAATCCAACTTTGACAAGCTAGGAAGAAGCAACCATCCACAATCACTGATATAGTCATATGCTACTCAAGTAGTGCAAATGCCCTCACTAGGATGAAGTCCCTTATATTCGCTCTAGAACATTTAGAATGCAGGGACTGAGGAAATAGTCTCACTCTCACGATTGAAATTCATGAACAATGACTAACACCATAAGCTTGCCCTTATACTCATTTTTCTAGCTTAGTGATAAAGTGGAGTTGGATCACTTTAGGACTTAAAGTCTTGTAACATAAGCTCAAGGTGCTTTGGTGCGGCATTTTGGGTAAGTAGTGACTAAGATATCATTGAATTATGTTTATCGACACTTTTTGCTTTCATAATCCAACCCTTTTTTCATCAATCCCTCCTTGTTCACTTGCTTTGAACTTTTCTCGAGTGCTTTCTTTGTCTTTTTCAGCTATGCATTGATTTTAAACTCATATTTGCTACTTTTTGTCAATTAAAGGCACTTTGCTTCTTTTTCTTCACTTGGTTCATGATTTTCATTTTTTTCTTGATTTTCCAACTAACCACCTTATCACTTTACTTTACCACAATAAGGGACACCCTCAACTTAGGCTTTTAGCCTCAGGTTAAGTGCACAATATCTATACCTCAAACCAAGGCTACCAACTGCAGCCCACCTCAACTTATGCCTTTGGCCTCAATGAAGGTTCACATGATCAAGGATAGACCAGGGCCAATATTAAGGTATTTCATCAAACAAGGTTAAGCTAGTAAGGTATCAAGAAAGAATGAGTACATGATAAGCTCAAAATTTTGGAAAAAGGAATTCTCTCGCTTAACTGGTGGGTTATTTTAGGCTAAAAGTAGTTTTACTCAAAGAACAAAGGCCTAAGATCCTTTCCATATCCACCACATCATCCAACCAACTTTACAGTAACAAGGCAAGTTCTGACTCCATACAAGATGCATGAATACAACAAAATAAGCTCACAACACACATGGTAATTGCATCCACAATTAACTACAGACTCAGAAGTCATGCTTTCAGTCTCAGCTTACCTTCAGACTATCAGAACAAACATTGCCAGATATCACAAATGTAAGAATGCATCAATACTCACTACCTCAAAAATTTTGAGGTACCCAATTTTTGCACCAAAAGTTTAAAGAAAATCTAAGAACTATACATACATATATATATATATATATATATATATATATATATATGCCAACAGATAACATCACTATAATTTACCCATTATCTATACTACTTATACATACTGGTTCAACAGAAAGATAAATATGCACAAGGAAAAAGAAGCATAGCAAGAAAACCTTGGGATAAAAGATATGGGAACTTATGGACTTGAGGCTACTCAGACTTTACCTTAGTCGATAACTGCCACCACTGCACCAAAATAGGATACTTTGCCCTCAAAGTAAAGACAAGAACAAAAACAAAGCACAATTACATAGAAATATATATATATATACATTCATCAAAAGCAAAAAATAAACATCTAAAGTAGAAGTAAAAATGGCATTCAATATAAAAATATTTAAACACAATCAAAAACCAACAAAATAAAAAGATTGTCTAAAAAAAATAAAGTATCCAATCATAACAAAATTAGTACTGGGTCAAAAAAATTCAAACATCAACATGCATCAAGCACCGGTCTCGGGCTGATCTGCGAGGTCTTGAGTTTGCCTCTCCTCCTTTACTGAAGTACCCTCTCCAGGTGGGGTATGTTATACTCTCTCTCTCTCTGAGTAGCTGCCAACAAAAGTCACTCCTGCACCACCTCCTCAGGTATGGGCTTCTCCTCCTCAGGTCTTGGCCTCTTTAGGGTCAGCTATGGATCAACATGCTGTAGCGGCCTCTATCGTCTGGTGTCCTATTGGTTGGCAAACTAATCAAATGCCTCATCTCCTACCAGTGCTCCCTTCGGGGATGGAATAGAGACTGCCAACAATTGCAAAAAGTTGTCCTTGAACCTTTCCAGCTCATCAATCACCACACTTGTGTCGGCAGGCCTAGCTCTCTCGAGCCTCTTCTGTACTCTAGCCTCGAACATATCGACCCGTGCATCAACTACTCGGCTCTATCGTCAACTAAATCTCGGGCAAATGCCAGTATCTTTTACTCGATAACCCGAATAGTCTAATCAATCAACGGCTGGACCCGTGCTGACAACTCTCACAGCCTGCCCTCTTCTATAGCCACCCTGCATAATAAATCCTTAAAAGAAATAGCAGAGAAAAGAGGGTCAACCTGACATGCAATTCTTACTGCTGCTGAGGTGCTGGTGGAAGTGTAGACTCGATCTCAACTGCCAGTATGGGCTCTATAATAGCCGGAGTAGTACATGTAGGAGTTGGAGGTAAACCTGCGACCTGTGGCTTGAAAGAGAATGGCTCTGGGATAGGATGTGGGATAGCTCTTGGTAGGATTATTGGGTTTTCGCCAGCCTTGATTAGGCTTGGTTCTACCATACGCAAAGCCTCTATATGAGGGTCCATGTGAAGAAGCATCATTACACTCGCCTCCTTGCATAGTTTATGAATCAAAATAGGGAATGGCAACGCCTGATGAATGCAGACTGCTGACTCCTAAATCTATTTTATCAAAACTCAAGCAAAATTGAATTCATACCCTGCCATGATGCTCACCAATAACACGATCTCTCTAATGTGATCACATTATACATGAATGTGGGCCTAATGTGCATTTGGATAATACAACACCAGAACTTAGCCCTAAATGAGAAATAGGCCTTCAAAATATGCTTGGCATGGTCTGTAACCCATATCGTCACAATACCTTCCTCACAAACTTAGCCTGCTATCCACCTTAACAATTTTGTTTTTAGCCCAACATCATTTTGATTAATTGCTTTCCTCATGTCTGTTATTCTATGGTCATATTCTGCTATAGAGTGCGAGGCTCTGTAATTCGGCCTAAATAGTACCCTTGGAATAGTCTTTGCTAAGATGTCGACTATCTCGCCCCTTACCATGAATTCACTAAAATGTAGTGCATTAATGGGCTTCATGAGTCTCAGAAGGTTGCTACGTACAGCAGTATAATATGAATCATAGAATTTCTAGTCCAAATAAGGAGCACAATTCCCCAACATTTATGATAACCATCCTAATCTATGGCAGTTAATGTCAGCTTCTAAACTTGGCACGCCTTTCAACCATGAGTCTTTCAACCTTACCTCCTCATGAAATCTTTACACTGTCCTCCTTTAACCCTTAAGTTCCAGTTCCTTATCATAAATTTCTTTCATGCCAGGTACAGACTACCTTGTATTTTGAGGGTCGGTGAAGGTGATGGTGTATGGTGAATCATCAGGTTGTGGAGGAATGGTCTCTTCTGAATGAGCCTGAGACAACCCAAAACAGTCCATATGAGAGGTGGAGTTATCATTATTTGACTCAGTTTCTTCACCATCCTTATCAGACTGTGATGGGCTGTCCACTTCTATCACTACTATTGTTGATTGTTCTCATGCCAAGGGCACATACAACACTGGGTCAGGCAGCACGTGCATCTCCTCAGTTGATTTCTTCTCCTTAGAGGATTCATCGCTTAGGTGATGACCTGAAACCAAAGTAGCACTCTGTCATCCTCTTGACGACATTTTCTCTGTAAGCATGTTAAAGCATGAGCGCTAAGATGTCGAATTTCAACTAACAAGTATCAAATGAAATAACTACACATAAACATTACAATTACTAAAGTAAAAATAACTTGAACCAGTGGTAAGGCTACTAATACGAGGTACATATACATCTCGTAGGGTAACCTATGAGTCATACTTTAACATCGTATAACTAATCCATAAAATAAAATGTATTCTAGAATAAGCTACGAGGCATAGATACAACTCATAGGGGAGCCTATGAGTCATAGTCTCTGCTCGTAGCTTATTTCAGAGTCAGGTAGATAATTCAGATCAGGTCTATGAATTCACCATTATCACCCGTAATAGGTGTTACGAGTCATAGACATTTCTCACATAGAAAATGATAAGGCATCCTAAATAACTATTTCCTTCGATGAGGGGTCACTCGACTCATAGTGCAAACTACGACTCGTAGTGAGTCATCGTAGCAAAAATAGAAAGCATCTCAAATGTATACAACTTTTCCATTAGGACCAATAACAAATCAAGCCAGCACAGAAGTTTACAACACAAAGGCATGGACAACACCATAACAAATCTAAACATCCTTCATCACCAGTCATAACAAGACAAAGCAGTAATCAACCCTTAATAGTTCTAAATATTTTTTAGAGGTATCAGCATCATCACATATTTGAAAGTAAAATGGTAACACCCTTCACTCCACAATTTCAGTCCCATGTGATCCTCATATGATAATGATTAATAAAGTACGCAACAAAACACAAGATCATTCACTAAGCAAAAATAGACCCCAAGGCTCTTTTACAAGGAAGCAAACACTTTCATATAATATTCTTCTTATGTTACAGTTATTTTCACATGACTATGCTCCTAAGACATTCATCCATGAATCTATCAGACAAGAGCTTATTCAAAGATAAACCAATTTTAATCACGCAAACTTACCAGATGAATGAATGAATGATAAGAAGAAGAAAAATCAGCAGAGTTCTTGGAGAACACTTCAATTTCCAAGGTATTTTAGTGGGTGAAAGTGTAAAGGTAGGTGAAATGATGATAAAGAATGATGGGGGGTTAAAAACTGAAAAGAGTGCACTTCAAGAAGAGGCATTAAGAGCCAAGAGACGTAAATCTCTTCAAATTCAAAATGTTTCATCCTTTAAATTTCTGTAGATTGGTCTTATGAGCCCCTAACTATGAGTTGTATGACAACTTATGGCTCATGGTTCCCTATCTCGTAGTAGACCCAACACTTAGAAAAAATTTGATTTCATACTTAAGCATTACGAACCCCTCTAACAACTTGTAGATGATCCTACAAATTGTAAGGTTGGTTTGTAGTGTGTGTGCCACCTTATGATACTTACTTCTTATCTCTATGAGTCATAACCTTAACTATGACTCATATGCATGCTCGTAAAAGATGCCTCAAAGTATGATTTATCAATTCTTCAGGTTTTGGTTTGTTCTTGCAACCTATCACTTAAAATACACCAAAATATTATTTGATGCAGCTGGTTCAAAGTCTCAACAATTTCACTACACTATTAACTCACTAATCAACAATTAAAAAAATATGATAAAGTGTCTTAAAATAAAACAACGCACAAGAGATACATGGGTTGCCTCCCAAGAAACGCCTTGTTTAATATCATGGCTCGACTCAGTTATTCATGAGTACTCAAACTTCCCTATGGGCTCCATCACTACTTCTACTTTTCCTTTGTTCATCACGGACTGCATCTAGTTGTCCAGTGAACTGCTCAATCCTATCACCCAGACCTTGCATCGATATAGTTTGTTGTTCTACTTTGTAATTACATTTGAGAAAGTCAAACTTTCTTTCCCTGACGATGTCATCTTGCTCATTTACCTTGGTTAGAACTTGTTCAAGCATATGCTCAACCCAAGTTAGTTTATTAGTGATGCAATGCTAATTGGCTAGCCTTGTCCAATGTGCCATATTTTCATTTTTTTGACTTACTAGAGGCTCTTGTAGATGAACTAGTAGTTGATCCAGGTTGACCTTGAAGGGGTTGGTAGACTTCAGAAACTATAGATAGTTTATCCATAATCTCAATCATCTCATCAAACGATCTCTTTACGAACTCCCAGCAATCTCCTCAGAATAATGCATTAGCCTGTCCTTGTACTTTTGAAGTTAGTGCTAGATAGAAGCTAGCTGCCAATTCATCATTAGTTAGACAATGATTATTTGCTACCAAACACTACTTGTATCTCTCCCAATCCACTACCAAAGGTTCTCCTATCACTCTTTTAAAGTTACAGATATTGTTCTATAGCTTTTGATTGTCAGACTCCTCAAAGAAGTTTCTGAGGAAGATGCTCTGTACCTCCCCCCAGTTTGAGTAGACATCAGGTGGGAGGATTGACCACCATTTTGTGGTTTTATTTCAGAGAGTCATAGGAAAAACTTGAAGAGCCATAGCCTCCGAAATAGGATGTCTTGTCCCAAGGACCTCCCTCTGCTTTTAGTTAAAATTTTGTAGATGAATTTGGGGATCCTTGGACTTTTTCCCATGAAATAAGGCATGCCTTTTTAAAGCTTCCAACAAATTGGTTGCATGTTAAGCTTTTGCTCAATCATAGTGCCAACTAACTTATTCCTGAAGAACAAACAAAAACAAATAGAAAAAGTAAAATTCAAGAGACTCTAGAAATAAATGCTAGAACTAACTAATAGTTAATTCAAGTAAAAACCTAGTTATATTCCCTGACAATAGTGCCTTATTGGTTTTGATGATGGACAAGCTCCAACAAGAAACGCAGGGCTTGACTATAAGATTTCACTACTAATCATTCCTAGTATCTATAACTACAATTTCTAGTTGGTGGAGGTTTATTGTGAGTCAAAGACAACTAGCAATGAACACTAATTAAAATTCGAGAAAACACTTATTTTAGGGGCAACTTGCGAATTGTGTTCCCCATGGCTCATTGACTCAATTACCCTAGATAACATATCTTTGATTAGTGAATTACATGCAGGACAATAACTTAGGTTCTTCTAGCCCTCTTGTGAAGGTCAATGTCGAATTTTACCATTGCGTTTGGTTGGCCACCATAGTGTGCCAACTAACCATTACCTGTTGTCCCAGTCAACATCTCTTTGGTCAAGTTTGGTCGATTAGATGAGAAAATATCAACCGAATCCTATCATCTACTTCTCTTTTCCAATTCGTCACTACTTTGGTCGAGATCATGATAATAGACAAGATTTGGTGTTGGCTACCACTAAACAATATTAATCATAAATGGAAATAAACAATAAATGCAAAACCCCAATCATAGACATGCACAAAACCTAGGTCATGTCAAGTCAACTATCCATAATTCCTACAAGCCCAAGTTGTGGGTGTTTCGCTACTCATTGCTAAGATAAAACACACAAAAATACACATAATAGTCATAATTTAGAGTTTCACCAATGAAAATGGAGAAGATAAGCACCACAAGTTGCAAACCTGCAAGCTTTATTGATCAACAATGAGTACAAAGCAAGATTTGCAATCCCCATAATGGTTTTCCCAAAAAGAACAATAATATACTTTAAAAACCTAAGAAAAACTTCAAAATGTAATGGAGAAATGTCTACTGTTAGAAACTTCTTGCAAAAACCTAACTTAAACTATTCCTAGTATTTACAAAACAACCCTAGGAATTATGCAAAAAAGATAGCTGGCTTCTAATACATTTTATAATTATGACTTATATGTCAGCATACAAGTGGTATTTTGGGTCTCGTATTAGGTTCTTAGCATCTTGTACTGAACTGGTATGACCCATAGGTACAAGTCATTACTCAATCTACAATTCTTATTTTACTCTCGTAGTCTTAGTCTTCAGTTTCATGTCCAACATTTTGGCTCTATTATTCTTGCTATGAGTCTACCTATACGAGTCATAGTAGTTTTACGACTCATAGTCATGGGTCGTAAGTGTGTCCTTCACTTGGTAGAATTCTGATTTTTAGTCTCTAACTCTAGCTACGACATAACCTACAACTCGTAAAAGGGCTCATATAGCCCATTCTTCAGCAAAATCTGCAACTTTTCTTAAAAATCATTCCAACCTAACTTTTCTACAAAATTAACATAAGAACACATCAAAACACTAAATAGTCACTTTAAGAACTAATAAAATCTCTTATTTTAGCAAACAAATATGTTGTAATTTGATAGAACATCACCGATGCTTTAAGTATAGTGTCTATGGATAACTTAGCTCATGTTGATGATGGTGGCAAAGAGGTGGCTAGAGAGGTTCACTGGTTGGCTAGACTGGGGATTAGCTTGGATGAAGTTGATAATGGAGGCGTGGTGATTATTGATGGTTCTAGATCTTCATTGATTAAGGAGGTAAATTCGATACAAAATCTTGATCCTGCCTTGCTAGAGTTGAAGGTCTTGGTAAGAGATGGTAAAGTGGAGGTTTTTCTCCCAAGGGGGAGATGGTTCCCTTAGGTACCAAGGTATATTGTATATGCCAAATGTAGATGATTCGAAAGAATTGACCGTGAAAGAGTCCTATATTCATCCTATTCCATTAAACCCAATTCTAAAAAGATGTATAGAGCCTTGAGAAAAGTGTATTTGTGGAGTGGGATGAAGAGAGACATTGCCAAGTTCATATCTGGACGTCACAATTGCCAACAAGTTACAGTCGAACATCAAGGGCCAGGTAGCCTAGCCCAAGACATAGAGATTCCTACTTGAAAGTAGGGAGAGATCAATATGGATTTTGTGGTTGGGTTGCCTAGGACTAGGAAATATTTTTATTCTATTTGGCTTATTGTGTACAGAATGACAAAGTCAGCTCACTTCTTACCGTTCAAAACTACTTATAGTGCCGAAGATTATGCAAGTTGTACATTCATCAGTTGGTTAGATTGTATGGGGTGCCTTTGTCTATCATTTTGGATTATGGTGCTTAATTTACTTCTCACTTTTGGAGGTCCTTCCAATAAGGTCTTGCTACCAAAGTTAAGCTTAGTATGGCCTTTCACCCTCAAACGGATGCTCAGGCCAAGAGGACTATCCAAACTCTGGAGGATATGCTTAGAGCTTGTGTTTCAGAGTTTAAGGATAGTTGGGATGAACATCTTGCACTCATTGAGTTTGTTTATAACAACAAATACCACTCAAGCATTCCTATTGCTCCCTTTGAGGCTCTTTATGGTAGGTATTATAGATCCACGGTTGGGTGGTTTGATGTGGGGGAAATGGCTTTGCTAGGTCCAGATTTAGTCATGGAAGCCTTAGAGAAGGTGAGGTTTATTAGGGAGAGACTGAAAATAGCCCAAAGTAGACAAAAATCCTATTCTGATGTGACAAGAAGAGATCTTCAGTTTAAGGTTAGTGATTGGGTTTACTTGAAAGTCTCACCCGTGAAAGGTGTGGTTCGGTTTGGAAAGAAGGGGAAATTAAGCCCATGGTTTGTGGTTCAGTATAAAGTTTTGAGGAGAGTGGGTAAGGTTGCATATGAGTTGGAGTTTCCATGGAGATGGACATGGTTCATCTAGTATTCCATGTGTCCATGTTGAGAATGTGTGTGTGTGACCCATGTGCCATAGTGCCCTTGGATGTTATAGGTGTTATAGTAGATAATTTAACCTATGAGGAGGTTTCAGGGTAGAAATTTTGGATAGACAAGTGCATAGGTTCACAAACAAAGATGTAGCTTCCATCAAGGTCCTTTGGAGGAACTAACAACTTGAAAGTGCCAAATGGGAAGCGGAGGCAGACATGAGAAAGCGATATCCATATCTCTTCCATTCAACTCAAGTCGAAGGTACTAATTTAAGTCCTCTATATGATTTCAAGTCTTAAGTTTCAGCCATTATGTCATTTTTCATACACTCATGTTTATATTGACAAGTTTATGGTGATTTTTGACATTCATGTTGAGATTTTCGAGGATGATATTTAAATGCATTTGTTGCATTCATAATGGACTGAAATCTTCATAATTACTTCTCTTACACACATTTCATTGACATTCAAGGAAGAATGTTCCCAAGAAGGAGATATTGAAACGCCCCAGAAATGTGCTTTGGAAATGCCCATAATTCTAATTCAAATATATCTCAAAATTCATGCATGATATAAAAAATCGGACTTCATATTCTCGATTAGAGGGACAAATTGAGGGGAAATGGGTATAACCCAGATTTTAGAGGACCCATAGCAAAAAATAATTTTTCTAATTTTTGATTTCCTATAGCCATCCTCACCCTGGCTGCGACGCGCCAAGGGCGCGGATTAGTGTTAGAGTGAAGTTCACGTTTGGACCGTGTTGCATCAAGGGTGTGGACCAGTGTATTATTTTTCTTAATTTTTTATCTCATCCAAGGGCATTGGGGTCATAGCCCCATGTCCACTTATATGTGAAAACACCTATACTTAGCCATTTTTCAACTTTATGTCACCTAAGACCCTCTCAAAAACCTCTCCAAGACTAACCAAATATCTCACTCAATTTCTAGTATTTCAAGTCTTACTTTGGAATTCAAGGATTCTCTTCAATCTCCAAGTTTTGTTCAAGCTCAAATTAAGAAAATAAAAGTTAAAGGTATGTCAGTTTCATCCATTTGGTTCTTAAAACCATGGAGCCCAATCTTTTTTCCTAAAAAAATTGCTTATTTTCAAGTTATATCATCTATGGGTATCTTTTATTGTGGATTATGAGTATAAATTATGTTAGGATTTTATGAAATGGTGATTGATTATGCATGACTATCTATTTCAAGCTTGCAATATGAATGGGTTTTGCCTATTGATACTATGCATGTTTTTAGCTATGAAACTATGATCTATTATGTGATTTGATGATGGATTTTAAAGTAACCTACATGAGGATTTTATAATGTGATCGTAGGTTGAGTTGCATAGAGTTTTTCCATATGATTTCACTCTAGAATTGCATGATTTTAACCTAGTATCATGAACCCACCAAGTGTTTGATAAACTGTCAAGTCAAGAATTCTCAAGTTATTGATTATTTACTACATGATTTACATGTCAAGTGACTATATGATGATTAAGGGCTTTCAATTATGTATTGAATTCATGAAAAGTATTTATGATGTTACAAGTATCAAGTTAAGTCATACTTCAAGGATTTTAAACTTTTGTGAGACATTCATGTTAAAGCAAGGGTTCATGTATAATTATGATCTACTCTCATGATTCAAGTTAGGCTCATCATTAGAGGTCAAGTATGTTTAATAGCTACTCATGTCATATTTCCATGTTACGTACAAGTTACACAAGTATGATTATTTTAAGTATTCCATGGGATTAGACTTAGCACCAATGGATTTAATGCGGTGTGGACTATCTTCAAGGGTCCATACTCCTTTCCTTAAACTATGTGCCAACATAGGATTATGATTATTACCCTTGTTATACTAGTGGGTCTATTTAGTGCACTCTATCGTGAAATCTATCCCGAAATGGAATGGGTTCCTGTAAGGAGGGTTACTTCACATAAATGGGACAGAATCCCATAAGATGAAGTATGGTTTACCTTAGCAAGTAGACAACCTCTTTACCGATGAGGGATAATTATTGAGATTCCAAATTGTGGCTCACTTGGTCTTATTCTTTGTCAATTGAGGTCTCTTTCTACATATGTATCATGTTTTTGCAAGTTGAGTGATTTATAAGTATGTTTTACTTCAAGCATTGATCATTCATGCCATATTGAGATAATGTTTATCGGTTGCCTATTACCATGCATTTTGACTATATTGGCTTATGTCTTGGTGCATTCCATCCTACATACTTAGTACATTCAAACATACTAATGCATACATTATGCCTACATGATATCACTATCTAGGGACCGCAGCTTCTCTTATCATCATCCATATGACTAGTGAGATTATTAGAAGATAAGCTTAGTAAGTCCTCAAGTTCGGGGACACAATCTATTTTCTGTTGCTATTTCTAAGACTTCTTTATGTTGAACATTTGACATTATGAGGGTAAGCTCAGAAAGTGTCTTGGCCCCCGCTCCATTCAAAGTTCAGAGGTACATATTAATATTATGATGTTATTATGCTATAAGCTTGATCTTATGCTTTTATGATTATCAACGACTTTCCTTAGTCCTGCTTCCCTTTTTATACTATCTCTTGTTCTTGTTTACTTTTCTCTCGCGACAAAAGATGTGTGATTGATATGCTAAGAGGCTTGTTTGGGTCCCATTAGACATATCATGTCTAGGACCTAGGCTTGGGTCATGACATGTGTCTTGAAATTCCATAGTTTTGGGACCAAGTAAGGTGGTACGACCAAGTATACAGTCCATACAAGGTGGTACAATCCGTATGGCCTCCCATATGGGTTTTGGAGTGAAACTTTTCTAATTATTGGATGACCATCTCAAAACTTCATCGTGATGAAATTTTTCTAAGTAATGTGGGACAGAAGAAACACATGGACTGTGTGGCTTAGTACGGTGCATACCACCCTCTTTATGGATGCCTATGTTTTAAACTTCTAAGTATGGGATTATTGTTTCAAAACATGGTCAAGTGAAACTTTTCCAGTGTTGGATCACAGACAAGTGTATGGTCTGTATGGCTTATCATGGATTGTACCACTCGTCCTTGAGACGTAACTTCAATTTTTCAACTTGTTTCATTAATGGCATTTTTGTAATTATGGTTGATTAGGAGGGTCTTTTGTAACCTGTTATACTACCTAAGGAAACTCAAATGACCTATACTTTATTCCTTTTGTTCAAACTCATTCTTACACTAAGAATTCTCTCAAGTTACTCTTAAGAACACTCTCGCAAAGGACACTTGTGAATCTAAGCTTAGGAATCAAGGAAAGGCTCATTCTTCTTCAAATTTCTTCTTGAATCTTTTTCATTAATTATGGTATGTGGGATTGATTCTTGGTCCCTTTCAACCAAGAAGACCCAAACTCTTTTCACTTGAATTTCATGAAAGTTTGCTTACTTTAAATATGGGTTTTGAAGATTGTTGTTTATTAAATTCAAGTGAAGTATGGGCTATGCTTATTTGATGATTTTATGTTTATTTAAGCCCTAGTATGTTGAATTACTTGTATATTATAAATATTTACATATGCATTATCCCTTTAAAGTTTGATCTACGTATGGTGATCTATATTGTGATTTAAATATAGATTTAATAATGGATTTACTTGAATTTCATATTGTTGATTTTAGACTAAATGTATATTACCCATTGCTATTCACATATCATTCATAGCATATGCATTCATGAGCATTGGATTTTATGAAAATTATAAAGTGGGTTAAGTCTAATTATATTTATGCAAATAGTTTTGATAAGATTATGATTATGACAAGAATGTGATCACATAAATGTCTATGCTCTTTGAGTATTTTGGGTGCTTGCACTATCTTGTTATGTGAATGAGTTATTCCTATACATAAGAATCATGATTATGAACTATGATTTCGCTTTTTAGCCTGAGTACGAATGATTATGAAATGTGTTTGGCTTTTGAGACTAAATGTGCATTGAAATCAAGTAAAAGGAATAATGCCTCTTCAGAAAGCATGTATATATGTAAGTATTCTTATAGGATGTTTGACTTAGCAGCAAAGGATTGGGGACATCATGGCTATACCCAAGGGTCCTCTTCCATTCCTTGAACTATGTGCCAATATAGTTTTATTGTATCCATTACTGATAAGATTGGGTCGTAAGGAAGGGTTACATCTTGATATGATATGATATGAAATTCGTTCTAAAATATTAGGTTGTAAGGAATGTGTCTATCCACCAAAAAGATTGGGTCGTAAGGTGTGATGTAGATTACCCTTAGCAAATAATCTTCTCCTACCAATGGGAGGTATTCATCGAACTAATTCATGTTATAGCTCGCATGAGTTTCATTTGTCAATTATAGTTCATCACCACCATATATGATCATTTTGTAATTTGATGCATCCTGGACTTTATGACATATTGTTATACTATTTTCCTTGGATATATATCTTTTTCTATATTATATGCCCTTGCCATTTAACATTGAATACAGGTTTGGTAAGTCATATGCATTGCATGCCCGCTTACTAGTACATTCAAAAGTACTAATGCATACTTTTGCATATGTGATCTAACCATGTAGGAACCGAAGACTACATTCATACACCATATAATTGTTAGCATGGATCTTGAGATTTGTTTGTTATGGTGTGTCCTATCTTCCAAAGACCAACCACAATTCCTATGCCTATGGTGCTTTATTTATGTTATTTACTTTAGGGTAAGCTTGGGGTATGTCTTGGTCCCCATCCTATCTTATTATTAGAGGCATTGTTTGACGTCTTGTCAACTCTTTTACATTTATATGCTAAAGTGTTGTATTTGGAGGGTATGCTTATGGATATGATCACCTATTGGTTATTGTTATGTGGATTAGTTATGAGTATTATGATATGTTATATGCTATGATGTAAAAGATCCTAATTCGATAATCGCCCCCATAGAGTGAGTGATACTTACCCGCCCCTTAGTATTTATGTGCTACATGTTATGTGAATCCATTTTACTCTCTTTTCTTATGACATCCCCATAGCGTGAGTCCTACTTACCCATCCCTTAGAACTATGTATTTCACTATTCGAATATGCTTCCAAACCAATGATTAAATATCGATGCTTTGAGGCTTGTTCGGGGACTCTCGGGTTTTTATTCGCCATGTCACTTCTAGACCCTAGTCTGGGTTGTGACATCTCCTCAAATCCGAATATGACCTTTTTTTTACTTTATGTAGTTTTTAATCTTTCTCAAATAAGTCAAACTTTCCTCATGACCTCATAGACTAACTCAGGACCTACAAAAAGTAACCTTAGTAGCCACAAACCATCCAAAAGGAGACCTACAAACCCTACCATAGACAGCCTCAAATGGAGCCATTAGGATACTAGACTGATAACTATTGTTATAAGAGAACTCTCTCAATGGAAAGTGATCATTCCAATTACCCTTAAAGCTGATTTCATAATTTCTCAACATATCTTCAAGGTTTGAACAGTCCTTTTGATTTGACCATTGATATGTGGATGAAAAGTTACGATAAACTTAATTTGGGTACCAAGAACTTTTGGAAATGATCTCCAAAAGTGGAAGGTAAATTTCAGTACCCCTATCCAAAATAGTAGACAACAGCACACTATGCAACTTAACCATCTCACGGATGTAAAGTTGGTGGTAGTTCTCAGATGACAAGTACCCAAAAAAGTGTCTTGAAAATTCTCAAAATTGTAATTTACATATATCTCAAAATCCATGCGCGATATCAAAAATTCGATTGCATATTCTTGATCAGGGGGCAAAATTGAGTGGGAAATGACTCTAACCCCAATTTTAGAGGAACCGTATCAAAATTTTATTTTTCATAATTTTCAAATTCTAGTGATGATCCACGCCCCTAGTACGATGCGTCCACGGCGCGGATTAGTGTTATTTTTTCCCAATTTTCTTAGTTCGGTCCAAGGCTTTTGGGTCTTGGCCCTAAGTCTTCCTATAAGTAAAAACACCTATAGTTAGCTATATTTCACCTTCATATCATACAATACATTCCCTAATACTCTCTCAAATACTTAGACAAATATTTTAATCAAAATTCAAGTGTCAAAACTCATCTGGATCTTAGGAAATTCATTCAAGCTTCATGTTCTCATCTCAATCTTCATCAAGGAATTCTCCAAAGTTGAGGTATGTGGGTTTCAACCATTGGATCCTTCAACCATGGTGCCCAAGCTTCCTTTTTCCATAAATTTCATGTTTCTAAGTTGATTTACTCATGGGTCTTAGTTACTATGAATTTGACTATGAACTATGTTGGGGTTTTATAAAAGTATGACTGTTTAAGCAGATTTTTAGCTTTGAATCCACGATCTATCTTGAGATTTGATAAAGGGTTTCAATGTATATTTCATGAGGGTATTAATATGTATTGGTGGGTTAATTTACTTCAAGTTTTCTTATATGATTTCGCTCTTGAATTACATGGTTTTACACTAGTATTGCACACCCACCAAATTTTTGATAAAATATCAGGTTTAGGGTTCTTTATCTATTGATGATCCATTGCATGACCTATGACTTTATGATGATGAAAGGATGATATATATCTATTGATTTCATGAAAAGTATTAGTAGTGTGATGAGTTGACCATAACCAATGGAGGGGTTAATACCTTAATCACCTTGGATAATGATGGTATGTCATCAACCAATTGAGGGGTTGATACCTTAATTACCATGGATGGTAGGGTGTGATAACCATCAACCAATTAAGGGGTTTATACCACAATCACCTCGGATGTTGGTGGTATTCCATCAACCAATTGAGGGGTTGATACCTCAATCACTTTGAATGGGGATGGTAATGCTCATCTACCAATTGAGGGGTTGATTCCTCAATCACTTCCAAGGGATGGTCTGCCTTGAATTCTAAGTATTAACTTTCCTTGGTTTATGATGATGGTCATTTCTTACACAGGTACTATATTTCTATATACGCATGTTTTACTTCAAACATTGATCATATATGCCATGTTGCTAATATACTATCTCTTACCTATGATTATGCATTTTGAATATGTTGCCTATCCATTGTTGCATTGCATCCTCTATACTTAGTACATTCAAATATACTAATGCATACTTTATACCTATATTCTGTTAACATTTAGGAACCAAAACTCGTCAAGATCATCCTCATCCTCCCCGTGGTTAGTACTATCTTCTCAAAGCAAGTTTTCTGAGTCCTCAACTCTGAGGATGATATTTCCTATTCATATGCTCTGTATAGACTCTCAATATCTAATTGTATGCTTTGACTATGAGGGTGAGCTCAGAAAGTTTTCTTAGCGCCCGCTCTTATCGATGTATTGAAGTGTTATTACAACCTTATTATATGTTAATGCTATGGTATTCGCTTTTTATGCATCTATAGTATAGAGGATGTCCCTTAGCCCCATATTCCCTTTTTACTATCTCTTCTATTGTTGTTTCATTGCTTCCATGACCAAGGATATGTAATGATATGCTAAGAGGCAAATTTGGGGTCTCTTCAGGTTCCCCATTCATCATGTCACATCTAGACCCTAGGCGTGGATCATGACAAACTTGGTAGAAGAGCACTAGGTTGTTAATGGTTCTCAGAGTCCAACATACCATATTGATTAGAGTCTTATTCATGGTTGTGTTGTACACCACAACTATGAGTAAGAGGGTATGAGACGTTTTAGGAAATATTAACCTTCTTCATGATATATGTCGTGCTATAGAGGTTAGGTAAGGTTTCACCTCTAAGGAATGTTCTTTGTCATTTTTAGATCATACCTAATAGAAGAGGAAGAAAAGCCTGTACTCTCAAAGAACAACTGGATCATGAAAAGCTCTTGGGCCTTTGCTAGCTCAAGCCATGGCTAACCAAGTCAAACAAGGGGACTAAGACCCTCATGCTCCTACTCTAGTATCTCGATGAGGGAATTTATGAGGATGAATCCATCAGAGTTCAATGGGTCTAAAGTGGATGAGGACCCTCAAGAATTTATTAATGAGGTATATAAGATGTTAGGTATCATATGTGTTAGACTAGAAGAGAAGGTAGAGATGGTGCCTTACCAACTCAAGGAGGTGGCCCAAATATGGTATACTCAATGGAAAGAGGAGAAGGGGAACAACAATGTGGTTCTACGGGAGGAGTTTAAGGAGGCATTTCTCAACTAGTTCTTACCTCTTGAGCTTAGGGAGGCCAAAATAATGGAATTCATGAATTTGAAGCAAGGATTTATGAGTGTGAGGTAGTATGCCCTCAAGTTTAACCAACTTGCGAAATATGCTCCATACTTGGTTACCAATTCGAGGTCTAGAATGAATAAGTTTGTGATAGGTGTATCCAATTTGGTGAATGAGGAGTGCAGGGCAGCTTTGTTGATTAGCGACATGGATTTGTCCTTCTTAATTACTTATGCCAAACATTTAGAAAGGGAAAAATTGAGGAAAAGGTGCAGTAGTGAGGCCAAGAAGGCCCGTTTTGATGGTAAGTTCCAAAGTCCCCAGGGTAGCAGTTTCATCAAGGCCTAGGGTCTTCTCAAGATCCTAATACAAGGTTTTCCAATGAATACCCAAGGTCCCAAGGTGATAGTGGTGTGGTACCCAATTCTATATGTCCAAAGTGTAGTAGGGGTCATGGTTGCCCATGTTGGAAGAACACCAATGCTTGTTTTGGTTGTGGTGAAGGGGGCATAAGGTGATGGATTGTCCACGTAATTGCAATAAGGGTAAAGATGTGTCATGATTCAAGCGTAGGACCTAGACATGACATGGTGCATGAGGAACCCGAAGGGACCCCAAGCAAACCTCTTAACATATCATTACACATCCTTGGTTGTGAAAGTAATAAAATATCAATAATTAATAGTAAATAGGGATTAATAGGGCTAAGGGACATCTTTCATGTCATAAAGTGTCAAAAGATGTCAAGAGAGTCAAGGCTTATTCATTAAATAACTTGTCCAACAACACCTCTAAAACATAGAACTTAGTGGGGGCCAAGACAAGCAATCGGGCTAACCCTCATAGTCAAACATACAATAAAAAAAGAGAGTCTATACATAGCATAAATCAAGAGAAGTATGTCCTCAAAGTTGAGGACTTACCAACTTAGTTGGAGAGATATCTCACTAGCCACGTGAAGGAGGAGTATCAAGTGGGGCACTGGCTCCTACTTGGTAACATCATATAGGCATACAGTATGCGTTAGTACTTTTGAATGTACTAAGTATATAGGATGTAGTGCAACAATAGATATCATAATCAATATGCATAATTTGGCAATAGGTGAACGTATAACAATATGGCATTCATGAATGATGCTTGAAGTAAACATGCTTATATATGAAACATATCACATTAGTAGGAATCAACCATCATCATAGAACAAGCAACTTAGTACATGGAATCTAAGGTAGACTACCCCTTAGTAGTGATTTAGGTATATTGATGGCTTACCACCCCCCAATTGGTTGATGGCTTACCACCCCCATTCGAGATAATTGAGGTATCAACCCCTCAATTGGTTGATGACTTACCACCCCCATCCGAGATAATTGAGGTATCAACCCCTTAATTGGTTGATGGCTTGCCACCCCCCTATCCGAGATGATGGAGGCATCACCCCTCAATAGGCTTTGGTCAACTCATAGCACAATAGACACTTCTCATGGAATCAAAACATACATAACATCCTTTTATCATTATAAAGTTACTTAACTCATATACCAAGTATTAGACCTTCAACAACTCAAGATATATTAATCGGGCATTTTATCAAACACTTGGTGGGTGTGCAATGCTAGTGTAAAACCATGCAATTCATGAGTGAAATCATGCAAGAAAACTTAATTTAAAACAACCCACAAATACTTGGTAATACCCTCATGTAACCTCCATAAAAATCATTCATCTATCTCAAGATAGATCCAAGATTCATAACCGAAAACATGCTTATTCGGTCACACATCCACAAAACCTCAACATAGTTCATAGTTAAATTCATAGTAGGTAAGACCCATAAGTAAATCAACTTAAAAACACGAGATTTATGTAAAACTTGACAGGACCTAATGGTTGAAACCCACATACGTTGACTTTGGAGAATTTTATACGAAGATTGAAGATGGAGACTTGAAGCTTGAGTGAAATCCTTAAATCCAAATGAGTTGTGGGACTTAAAATTTGGGGTGAAATATTTGTCTAGGTCTTTGAGAGAGTATTGGGGAATGCTTTGTATGATATGAAAGTTAAAGATATCTAAGTATAGATATTATCATGGATAGGAATACTTAGGCCCAAGACCCAAGGGACTTAGACTAAATAACAAAACTGGCAACTTTTTAGCACTGGTCTGTGCCATAGCCACATCGCGCCAGGGACGCAGATCAACACTAGATAAGGAAAATTTTGGATTTTGAAACTGTGATTCATTTGCTCCAAAAATAAAGGCTAGACCCATTTCACACTTTTCATCCTGATCAAGAATACGAAGTTGGATTTTTGATACCACGCACGGATTTTGAGATATATAAAAATTATGATTTTAGATACTTTCGAGGCACATTTTTGGGCACTTTTTAGGGTCATTTGAATATCTTTCCCTTGGGAACATTCATTCCTAAATGTCGAAAAAACACATATGAGAAGAGTAATCATGATGAAATAAGCCCCAACAAGAATGCATCGATACACTTAAACACCATTTTTAAAAATCTCAACAGAAATGTTAAAATCGCCATGAACTTGTTAACATAAATATGAATGAATGCATATGACATATATGGTTGATACATGAGACATGAGATCATATAGAATACTTAGAATAAGTACCTTAGGCTTGAGTAGAATGGAAGAAATAAGGATATATTGTTTGCATTCCCTCTTCGGCCTCCTATGTAGTACGTTCGATTTGTTATTTGTTCCAAAGGACCTTAACGGAAGCAACATACTTGTTCCTCAACCTCTTCACTTGCCTATCCATGATCTCTACTAGAACTTCTTCATAAGTCAAGTTGTCTTCAACAACACCCACATTATTCACAGTAATAATAGAATTCGGATCACCCACACAGTTTCTCAACATAGACACATGGAAAATTGGATGAACCAAATCCATTTCACTAGGCAATTCCAACTCATAGGACACCTTACTAATCCTCCTCAACACCCTCTAAGGGCCCACAAATCTGGTACTTAACTTAACCTTCTTACCAAAACGAATAACACCCTTCATGGGTGATACCTTTAAATAGATCCAATCACCAACTTTAAATTCAAGCTCTCTTCTCCTCACATCGACATAGGACTTTTGATGACTTTGGCCTATTTTCAACCTTTCTCTAATTAACCTTACCTTTTCCATAGCCTCCATAACCTGATTCAAACCCAACAAAGCCATTTCTCCTACTTTAAACCACCCAATCGATGATCTACAACGTCTACTATGGAGGACATCAAAAAGAGCCATGCCAATGCTAAAGTGATAACTATTTTATAATCAAACTCAATAAATGTAAGATTATCATCCCAACTACCCTTAAACTCCAAAATACAAGCCCTAATCATATCCTCAAGAGTTTGGATAGTTCTTTCAGCTTGGCCATCCATTTGAGGGTGAAAGGTCGTACTAAGCTTAACCTTGGTACCAGGACCCCTTTGGAAGGACCTCTAAAGGTATGAAGTGAACTGAGCACCATGATCCAATATGATAGACAAGGGAACCCCATGCAATCTTACCAACTCATGAATGTACAATTTAGTATAGTCTTCGGCCCCATAAGTAGTCTTAATTGGTATGAAATAAGCCAATTTGTCATCTTATCAACCACAAGCCAAATAAAATAAAAACGCTTTCTAGTCTTACGCAACTCAACTATAAAATATATGATAATTGCGTCCTACTTCCAAGTAGGAATCTCTATGTTTTGGGTTAGGCCACCCGACCTTTGGTGTTTGGCTTTGACTTATTGGCAACTATGACAAACGAATACAAATTTGGCAATGTATTTCTTAGTACCTCCCGACCAAATCATATCCCTCAAATCTCTATACATCTTATTAGAACTAGGGTGGATAGAAATGAAGAATTATGAGCCTCATCAAGAATGTTCTCTCTCAAGCATCAACACTAGGCACACACAACCTACCTTGGTACCTAAGTACACCATCTTCCCCTTGGGATAAAACCTCCACCTTGACCTCTTTCACCAAGGCCTTCAATTCTAACAAGGCGGCATCAAGATCTTTCTTTTTCTTTACCTCATCAACCAAGGAAGATTTTGAACCATCAATAACCACAATGCCTCCATTATCAACCTCTTCTAACCTAACCCCCAATCTAGCCAACTGATAAACCTCCCTAGACACCTCTTTTCCCCTATTATCCACATGACTAGATTACCTATAGACACCTTACATAACAAAATGACCCAAAAAGTGCCCAAAATTGTGCTCCAAAAGTGCCCAAAATTATAATTTCCTTATATCTCAAAATTCATGTGTTATTTTGAAAATCTGACTTTATATTCTTATTTAGGGGGCAAAATTGAGTAGGGGATGAGTCTAACCCAAATTTAAGATCAACCATAGCAAAATCAAAAATTTTGAAGTGTCCATTTCCATAATTTTGTGCACGTTGCTAGCGCGACGCGCTAGTGTACATTTTGTGCTAGTTTTTTTCAAGTTCGGTCAAAGAATATGGGTCTTGGACCTAAGTCCTCCCATACCTGAAAATACCTATACTTAACCATATTTCAGCTTCATATCATTCAAGGCATTCAGCAATACTCACTCAAACACTTAGACTCATATTTCTTTCAAAATCAAGGGTTTTGAACAACTTCTGGATCTTAAGGAATTCATCCAAACTTCAAGTTTCCATTCAAATCTCCTACAAGAAATTTTCCAAAGCTAAGGTATGTGGGTTTCACCCATTGGGTCCTTTTATCCATGGTGTGTAAGCTTCCTTCTTGCCTAAATTGCATGATTTAAAGTTGATTTACTTATGAGTCATACTTATAATGAATTTTATTGCACACTATGTCGGGGTTTTATGAAATTGTGATTGTTTTAGCGTGCTTTGAGCTATGAATCTAAGATCTATTTTGGGATTTGATGAAGGGTTTTGATTTATATTGCTTAAGGGTGTTACCAAGTATCTATTGATGATTTTACATTGAACTTTTTAGCATGATAACACTCTTGAATTGCATGATTTTACACTAGCACTAACACTTACCAAGTGTTGAAGGTCAAAAGCATAGCATATGAGTTGAACGACTTCATGATTATGATAGTAATGTTTATCTAAGTTGTTTTCATGAAAAAGTAACTATGGTGTTGGAAGTAGATTATTGGGTTCCCATGTTTATTGTGTTCTTAAGAAAATAGAGAAGGCCCTCCCTTGATGCTTGAAATGTAATGGTTTGATGAGCTAGTTCTATGATTCCTACAGAAAAGATTATAACGTAAGATTTGGACATCCTATTCAAAAGGCCATGCCATAAGATAGAATGAACAATGTTTCCTACCGAAAAGATAATATGGTAAGGTATGGACATCTTACTGAAAAGGCCATGCTGTAAGGTAGAATGAATAATAGATCCTACTGAAAAGATCATATTGTAAAGTATGGACACTCAACCTAAAAGGCCATGTCGTGAGGGAGAAAGACTAATGGTTCTCACCGAAAAGATCATATTATAATGTGTGGACATTCTATCAAAAAGGCCATGCCTTAAAGTAGAATGAATCATGGCTCCTACCCAAAAGATCATATTATAAAGTAGGGAACGTATTACGCTACCTATCAGAAAAGACCAAGTCATATGCTAGAGGTATTGGTAACACTCTCTGAAAAGGTTATACTATAAGGCAAATTGAGGCCATTCGGCGCCTTTTATGAAGGTTGGTAAAAAGGGTTTGCGTATGTATTCCATATTAAGTTTACATTCCTTGATCATGATTTACAAGCATGTTTTACCTTAAGCATTCATCATGCATGTCATATTGATGTTATACCTATCTTTTGCTTATAATTTTGAATTTAGTTTCTGTTGCCTATCCCTTGCTAGCATTGTATCCTACATACTTAGTATATTCAAACATACTAACGCATACTCTATGTCTATATGATGTTGCCACGTAGGAACCGGAGCCCCACTTGATCATCCTCCTCCATATGGCTAAAGATGCCTATTCAAGCTAGTTGATGAGTCCTCCAACTCGAGGACAATGACTATAATCCTAAGCTTTGTATTGAGACTCTTTGCTTTGATGTATGTATTGACTATGACAGATTGCTTATCTTCCTGCTCCTATAAGTTTAGAGGTGTTGTTGGACAAGTTATACATTTATAATATGAGACTTGACTCTCTCGTTTCTTGATGTTTATGGTATCAAAGAGGTCCCTTAGTCATGCTTTCCCCTTTTATTTATTATCTCTTATTGTTAATTTTTATTGCTACAGTGACTAAGGATGTGTTATGTGAAGAGGCTTGTTTGGGGATTCTTCAAGTTCCCCATTCGTCAATCATGGCTAGGCCTTAGGTTTATGTCATGACAAATATAGTATCAGAGCACTAGGTTGTTAGACCATTAGAGTCCAGACAACACATCGGTTAGAGTTTTATTCATCATTGTGTTGTACACCATGACTATGAGTAGGAGGCTATGAGATGTTTTAGGAAATGTTTTCCTTCTTCATGTTCTAAATCGTGCTATAGAGTTGAATTAAGTTCCCTCCCTCTTAATAATTGTTCTTTACCATGCTAGATCATGTATAACACAAGAGCAAGAAGAACTTGCACTCCCAAAGAAAAATTGGCTCATGGTGAGCTCCGAGATGTTCTCACTTTGCTAGCTCAAACTATGGACCATCAAGTTAATAAAGGGGCTGAAGCCCCTCATGCTCCTACCCTGGGATATAGCGTGAGAAAATTTATGAGGATGAGCCTACCGGAGATTTATGTGTCAAAGGTGGATGAAGACCCACAAGACTTTATTGATAAGATTTATAATGTATTGGCCGTCATAGTTGTTAGACTGGAAGATAAGGTAGAGTTGGCGGCTTACCAACTCAAGGGGGTAGCACAAATATGGTTTACTCAATGGAAGGAGGGAAAGGGAAAAAATAATGTTGTTATATAGGAGGAGATTAAGGCGACTTTTCTTAATCTGTTCTTCCCTCTTAAGCTTAGGGAAGCCAAGATGGTGGAGATCGATGATTTGAAACAAGGGTCAATGAGTGTGAGGAAGTATGCTCTCAAGTTCAACCAACTCTCTTAATATGCTCCTCACTTTGTTGCCAACCTAAAGGTTAGAATAAACAAGTTCGTGATGGGTGTCTCCATTTGGAAGTGAAGAATGCCAGTCCGCTATGTTGATTAGTGACATAGATTTGTCCCGCTTAATGACTTATGCCAATAAAATTGAGAAGGAGAAGCTTAGGAAAAGAAGGGGTAATGATACCAAAAGGGCTCTCTTTGATGGTGACTTCCAAGGTCAAGAGTCTGACGATGCTCCAAGTAAGAGGGTTGCTAAGAATGGGGTGTCATACCTAAGGCCCCAAGGAGATAATGGGGTGACTCATCCTAAATGCCCAAAATGTTGGAGTAAATATAGTGGTACATGTTGGAGGAACATGGATGCATGCTTTGGGTGTGGTTAAATAGGCCACAAAATTCTGGATTGCCCATATGCTCAGAATAAGGGTAAAGATGGTGATGTTAATCAAGAGGATGCTCCAAGACATAATCGGTTCCATGCTCTTCAAAGGAGGCAAGGGGTAGATGAGGCAATCAAATTTGCTACTTGTTTATTGAAGTTCCTTTGACTTAGATGTGTGTGCATTGGTGGGTTGGGGTGCCAGTATTTCCTTCATTATTCTTTTGTTGCTTGTGGACTTTTAGTGTGTCCCGAGTTGTTATATGAACCTTTTTCTATCTTTTTGTTGAGTATATTGTTACTAGAAAGTTCATACATATTGATCCATGTTTGTATTACATTAGGTTTTGCATTGTGACTTATTAGAATTGATGTGATCATCAATGGTAGGTTTATCTCATGCATTAAAGCCCTAAAGGTTGATCTATAAAGAGTTTATTTATCATCTTATAAGAGTTAGGGGTATGGGACCTAAGTTATTTCTATTGAGTTATTGGGTGTCCTTTTCATTTTATTGAATTTAGCATAGTGTCTTTTAGTTGGCTAGTGTATCGACTATATCTATAGGTCTCACGAATAGGGTCTTTAACCCCTACCTTGTTATGTTTGTGGTGGTCCTTAGTGTTGACATGTTAGTTTATATCCTTAAGAGAGGAAGAGCTTGTGAATCATTTGAGGGTAATGTTGTGAATTTTGATGTATGTGAGGTTGCTTGTGAATCATGGGAAGTGGTAGTCTTTGGAGTAGCATGAGGGTGGATGGAGAAGTTCACTGGTTGACTAGGTTAGTAATGAGATTGAGTGGATTTAAGAATGGTTGTGTAGTCATTTTGATGGTTCCAAATTTCTTTGGTTGGAGGGGTCTAGTTTGAGCAAGGCTTTGATCCCGCCTTAATAAAGTAGGAGGTTTTGGGTGAAAGAGGGTAGAATAAAGCTTGTGTCCCAGGGGGAGATGGTGGTTTATGGTACCAAGTAGATTTAAGTGTGATTAGGGTCAACAATTGAGTTCATGGTTTGTGAGTCCTATAGAGTATTGAGGAAGATTAGTGTGATTGCCTACAAATAAAAATGACATATGGATATAGATATGGTCTATTCAGTTGCCATGCACCTATGACAAGGTGGTGCTTGGTAAGCCAAGTGTTATGGTGGCTTTCAAGGATTGTGGGTGTGATAGAGTTCATTGACAGGATCGTCAAGTCGAAGGTATCTCTCGGGAGCTAGAGCAGGCATGGAGAAGCAATATTCATACCTCTTTCACTCTATTCAAGCCTAATATTAAAGTTAATATCTTCATGTGATTTAAAGTCTTAAGTTCAGTCCTCATATCATTGCATGCAATCATGTTTAAATTGACAAGTTCATGATGATTTTGCCCTTATAATGAGATTTTTAAAATGATGTTTTTAAGTGCATTGCTGCAATCTTGTGTGGGCTGAAATTATCTTTTTTACGTCTCTTGTATACCTTTCTTGGACATTCGAGGATGAATGTTCCCAAGGGAGAGATATTGAAATGACACCAAAAGTGCCCGAAAATGTGGCTTAGAAGTGCCCAAAATCATGATTTCCTTATATCTCAAAATTCATGTGTCATTTTGGAAATCCAACATCGTATTCTTGTTCAAGGGGCAAAATTGAGTGGTGAATAGGTCTAACCGGAATTTTAGAGCAACCATAGCAAAATCAAAAATTTTAGAGTTCCAATTTCCAGAATGTTGTGCGCGTTGTTGGCGCGACGCGCAAGAGTACATTTTCTGCGAGTTTTTTTCAAGTTCGGTCCAAGACTTTTGGGTCTTGGGCCTAAGTCCTCCCATATATGAAAATACCTATATTTAGCCATATTTCACCTTCATATCATTCAAGACATTCTCCAATACTCACTCAAACACTTAGACTCATATTTCTCTCAAAATCAAGGGTTCCGAATCCCTTCCGGATCTTAAGGATTTCATCCAAGCTTCAAGTCTCCATTCAAATCTCTTTCAAGAAATTCTCTAAAGCTAATAGTATATTGGTTTCAACCATTGGACCCTTTCACCCATGGTGTCCAAGCTTACTTTTTTACCTAAATTGCATTATTAAAAGTTGATTTACTTATGAATCTTACTTATTATAAATTTTACTGCATACTATATTGGGGTTTCATGAAATTGATATTGTTTTAGAATGTTTTGAGCTATGAATCTAAGATATATTGTGTGATTTGATGCAGCGTATTGATGTATATTGCTTGAGGGTATTACCAAGTACCTATTGATGGTTTCAAATTGAATTTTCAAGGGTGATAAGCACTTTTGAATTGCATCGTTTGACACTAACACTGCACAATCGCTAAGTGTTTGATAAAATATCCGATTATGGATTCTTGAGTTGTTGAAGGTCTAAAGCATGGCATATGAGTTGAACGAATTTATGATGATGATAGAAATGTTTATATGAGCTGTTTTCATGAAAAAGAACCTATGTTGTTGCAAGTAGATTGTTTGGTTCCCACGTTTGTTGTGTTCCTGAGAAAATAAAGAAGGCCCTCCCTTGATGCTTGAAATGTAATGGTTTGTTGTGTTCTTAATAAAATAGTTAAGGCCCTCCCTTGATGCCTGAAATGTAATGGTTTGATAAGCTAGTTCTATGATTCCTACTGAAAAGATTATATCGTAAGGTATTGACATCCTACTGAAAAGGCTCTGTCGTAAGGTAGAATGAATAATGGTTCCTAACGAAAAGATTATATCCTAAGGTATAGACATCCTACCGAAAAGGACATGTAGTAGTAGAATGACTAATAGTTCCTACCAAAAGGATTATATCATAAGATATGGACACACTACCGAAAAGGCCATGTCGTAAGTTAGAAAGACTAATGGTTTCCACCAAAAAGATCATATCGTAAGGTGTGGACATTCTATCAAAAGGCCATGCTATAAGGTAGAATGAATCAGGACTTCCACCCAAAAGATTATATCATAATGTAGGAGACATCTTATACCATCTATCGAAAAGACTATGTCATACGGTAGGTCTATTGGTAACACTTTCCAAAAAGGTTACAACGTAAGGCTAGTAGGGGCCATTTGGACCATTTCATGAAGGTTGGTAAAAAGGGTTTGAGTATGTATTCCATATTTAGTTTACATTCCTTGATCTTGATTTACAAGCATGTTTTAATTTAAGCATTGATCATGCATGTCATATTGTTGTTATACCTATCCTTTGCTTATAATTATACATTTCAATTATGTTACCTATCCATTGCTAGCATTGTATCCTACATACTTAGTACATTCAAGCATACTAATTCATACTCTCTGTATACACGATGTTACAATGTAGGAACCAAAGTCCCACTTGATCATCATCCTCCACGTGGCTACAGATACCTATTCAAGCAAGTTAATGAGTCCTTCGTTTTGAGGAAAATGCCTATGATCCTAAGATTTGTATTAAGTCTCTTTGCTTTGATGTATGTATTGACTATGACGGTGAGCCCAGTTGCTTTTCTTGGCCCCCTCTCCTATATAAGATTAGAGTGTTGTTGGACAAGTTTTGTATTTATTCTATGAGACTTGACTCTCTCATTTCTTGATGTTTATCGTATTAAAGAGGTCCCTTAGTACTCCTTTCCCCTTATATTTATTATCTCCTATTGTTGATTCTAATTGATTCCGCGACAAAGGATGTCCAATGATATGTGAAAAGTCTTGTTTGGGGATCCTTTAGGTTCCCCATTCGCTGGTCACGGGTAGGCCCTAGGACCTGGTCGTGACACTCAAAACATCCACCACAACATTAGCCTTACTGGATGAAATGCATACTAATATCATAATCCTTAATAATATCTAACCACCTTCTTTATTTCGAGTTGAGATCTTTTTAAGTGAACATATATTGGAGACTCTTATGATTGGTGAACACGTTAACATGAACCCCATACAAATAATAACGCAAAACCTTAAAAGCGAAAACCACGGCGGCCTTTTCAAGATCATGAGTAGGATAATTCTTTTCATTCACGTTGAGTTGCCTAGAATCATAGTCTATCACCTTACCATTTTTCATCAAAACACAACCCAAATCAATTCGGGAGGCATCATAATATACAACAAACCCTTCCAACCCTTTCGATGGAGACAGGATAGGAGCGGACACAAGCTTATCCTCAAGGTTTGGAAACTCTTTTCACACTCATTGGTCCACACAAACTTAGCCTTATTTTGAGTCAACTTAGTCATGGGAGAAGCAATAGAAGAGAACCCATTCACAAACCTCCGGTAGTAACCCGCTAAGCCCAAGAAGCTTCTAATGTCTGATGGAGTCAATGGTCTTGGCCAATATGTAATCACATTTGTCTTTTTAGGATCTACCTTAATGCCATCTCCCAACACCACATGATCTAGAAAGGTAACCTCTTTCAACAAAAATTGACACTTCTCATATTTAGCATACAACTTCTCTTCCCTCAATTTTTATAGCACTACCCTCAAATGTGCCACATGCTCTTCCTCACTATGAGAATAGATCCAAATATTATTAATCAAAACCAATATAAACAAATCAAGATAGGGTTTAAAGACCTTATTCATAAGATTCATGAAAATAATCGATGAATTGGTCAACCCAAAATACATAACCACAAATTCATAATGCCTATACCTACTCTGGAAGGCCATATTGGGAATGTCATACGCCCTCACCTTCACTTGATAATACCTGGACCAAAGTTCAATCTTAGAGAAGTGACTAGCCACTTGAAGTTTGTCAAACCAATCATCAATTCTTGAGAGAGGGTACTTATTATTGATGGTGACCCTATTAAGTTGCTGGTAGTCAATGCAAATTCTAAGAGACCCATCCTTCTTCTTCACAAACAACATCGGTGCACCTCAAGGTTATTGGCTAGGCCTAATAAAACCCTTCTCTATCAAGTCCCTCAATTGCTCTTTCAACTCCTTTAACTCCATTGGGGCCATAAGATAAGGGGAAATAGATATAGGTTGAGTATTCGGAAGGAGGTCTATACCAAAGTCTATTTCCCTTTCGGGAGGAACACCAGGAAGGTCATTTGGAAAGACAACAAGAAACTTACTAATCACCAGAATCGACTCTATAGGAAGGACCTCAGACTCAACATCCCTAACCCTCACAAGAAGATAGAGACAACCCTTAGAGATCAACTTTTGGGCTTTAATACAAGAGACAAACCTACCCTTGACCATCACACCATCACTCACCACTCAAGGACGGGGTCATTTGGGAATCAAAATTTGATCCTATGGGTTCTACAATTATTAGAGGCATAATATGTATGCAACCAATCCATCCCAATAATATCATAAAAATCAACCACATCCAACTCAACAAGATCACAAGCTAATATTTTATGCAAGATGCAAAAGGGACAATTTCTTTAGACTTTTCTAGCAACAATGGATGTACCAACAAGAGTAGATACCTTATCAGACTCACACAATAATTCAGGCTCAACATGAAACTTTTTAGAAATAAGAGGAGTACCAAAACAAGTAATGGAAGCTAGGTCTATTAATGCATACACCTCAAAATCAAAGACTTTTAACTTACCAATGACGACATCAGGAATATCATCAACCCCTTGCCTCCCGTGAAGAGCATAAAACCGATTGTACCTTGAGGCACCACTTTGTTGGCCTCCTCTACCCAAAGGAACCGCATTAACACCCTAGCCTTGAGGACCAATATCCTTACCCTTATCGCTATTTTGAGGACAGTCCATCACCTTATGGCCTACTTTCCCACATACAAAGCAAGCATTGGTATCCCTCAAGCATGGACCATAATGTCCCCTACCACACTTTGGATAGATGAGTCTAGGCATCACACCACCACCCTGTTAGGGCCTTGGGTAGTCATTAGCAAACCTCCAACTAGGAGCATAAAAAGACCCTTGGCCTTGATCAAATAAGCCACCCTTTGGACTTTGGAACGTACCATCAAAATGAGCCCTCTTGGCCATATGACCTATTCTCTTCCATAATTTTACCCCTCTATTTATTTGGCATAAATCATCAAGTGAGGCAAATCCATGTCATTAATTAATATATCACACCAGCACTCCTCATGAACTAAGTACGATACACCCATCATGAATTTTTTCATTCTAGACCTTGGGTAGGTAACCAAGTGTGGAGCATATTTTAAGAGTTGGAATGGATCCTTGCTTCAAATTCATGAACTCCACTATTTTTGCCTCTCTAAGCTCAATTGGAAATAATCAGTTGAGGAAATTTGCCTTAAACTCCTCCGATAGATCCATATTATTTTTCCCCTTCTCCTCTTTTCATTGAGTGCACCATATTTGGGCCACCATCTTGAGTTGGTAAGATGCAAACTTTGCCTTCATTTCCAACCTCACACCTATGATATCCAACACTTTGTATACCTTATCAATAAATTTTTGAGGGTCCTCATCTATCTAGACCTATTGAACTCCGATGGGTTCATCATCATGAAGTACGTCATCTAAGATGCTAGAGTAGGAGCATGAGAGGCTTGGGCACTTTAGTTGGCTTGGTTAGCCACAACTTGATCTAGAAAAGTAAGAGCATCTCGAAGCTCACCATGAGCTGGTTGTTCCTCAGGTGTGTGGGCTCTTCCTCCTCTTATGCTAGGAATGATCTAGCATAGCAAAGGACAATCATTGGGGCAAAAAACTTACTTTAACTTCTATAACATGACATAGACTAAGAAGATGGGAACCATTTCCTAAAATATCTCATAGGCCCTTACTCATACCTGTAGTACACCACACCAACCATAAATAAGACTATAATCGTCGTGGTTTGTTGGATGCTGAGGACCATTAACAACCTAGTGCTTTGATACCAAGTCTTTGACTACCCAAGCCTAGGGCTTAGACATGACAAGGCATATTAGGAACCCGAAGGGAACCTAAGCAAGCCTCTTAACATATCATTACACATCCTTGGTCAAGGAAGTAATAAAATACAATAGGAAATAGTAAGTAGGGATAAATGGGCCTAAGGAACATCTTTAATATCATAAAGTATAAAAAGATTCAAGAGAGTCAAGGCTCATAGCATCATTACATATCGTGTCCAACAACACCAATAGACATAGAACTTAGCGAGGGCCAAGACAAGCAACTAGGATCACCCATATAGTGAAGCATACAATAAAGAAAAGAGAGTCTATAAATAGTATAAATCAAGAGAAGTATATCCTCGAATTTAAGGACTTACCAACATGGTTTTGAGAGATATCCCACTAGCCACGTGGAGGAGGAGGAGGATAAAGTGGGGCTCCGATTCCTACATGGTAACATCATGTAGGTATAGAGTATGCATTAGTATGTTTGAATGTACTAAGTATGTAGAATGCAATGCAACAGTAGATAGGTATCATAATCAATATGCATAATTAGGCAATAAGTGAACATATAACAATAGGGCATGCATGAATTACACTTAAAGTAAACATGCTAATCAATAGAACATATTACATTAGTAGGAATACATCATCTTCAAGGACCAAGCAACTTATCACTTGGAATCTAAGGTAGACAACCCCTTAGTAGTGATTGAGGTATCAACCCCTCAAACGGTGGATAGCTTACAACCCCCATCTGAGTTGATTGAGATATCAACTCCTCAATTGGTTGATGGTTTACCAGCCCCATCTAAGATGATTAAGGCATCAACCCCTTAATTCGTTGATGTCTTACCACCCCCATCCAAGATGATTGAGGTATCAACCCCTCAATTAGTTGATGGTTTACCACCCCCATCCTAGATGATTGAGGCATCACCCCTCAATTGGCTTTGGTGAACTCATAGCACAATAGATACTTCTCATGGAATCAACACATATATAACATTCTTTCATCATCATAAAATCACTTAACTCATATGCCAAGCATTAGGCCTTCAACAACTCAAGATACATTAATCGGACATTTTATCAAACATTTGCTGAGTGTAAAACCACCCACCAAATCATACAATTCAAGAGTGAAATCGTTCTAGCAAACTTAATGTAAAACCACCCACCAACACTTGGTAATACCCGCATGTTACCTACATCAAAACCCTTCATCATATCTCAAGATAGATCTAAGATTCTTAACCTTAAACATGCTTAAACAGTCACACTTTCACAAAATCTCAACATGGTTCATAGTCAAATTCATAGTAAGTAAGACCCATAAGTAAATCAACTTAGAAACATAAGATTTAGGTAAAAAGAAAGTTTTGGCACTATGGGTGAAAGAACCCAATGATTGAAACCCATATACATTGACTTTGGAGAATCTTTTATGAAGATTGGAAATGAAGACATGATGTTTAAGGAATCCTTAAGATCAAAATGAGTTTTGGGACTTGAAATTTGGGGTGAAATATTTGTCTAAATATTTGAGAGAGTATTACGGAATGTCTTGTATGATATAATGGTAAAATATCACTAAGTATAGATATTTTTACGCATAGGAAGACTTAGGCCCAAGACTAAAGGCCTTGGATGGAACAACATAACTGGCAACTTTTTAACACTAGTCCGTGCCCCAGCCGCATTGCGCCAGGGTGTGGACCAACACCGGAAAAGAAAAATTTTAGATTTTTAAATTGCGATTCATTTTCTCTAAAACTAGGGTTATACCCATTTTTCACTTAATTTTGCCAATTGATCAAGAATATGAAATCAAATTTTTGAAATCACGCTTGAAATTTGTCATATATAGAAATTATGATTCTCACACTTCTGAGGCACATTTTTTAGCACCTTTTGAGGTCGTTTCATGATGTTCATCCACAAGGCCGAGATGCTAATACTGTTCCTTTGGGGAGACGAGGTCAACAAGGTGGTGGCCCAAGGTACAATAAGTTTAATGCTCTTCAAAGGAGGCAAGAGTTAGATGAGGTTCCCAATGTCATCACAAGTTTGTTAAAAGTCTTTGATTTTGATGTCTATGCATTGATAGACTTGGTGCCACTCTTTCTTTTGTTATTCCTTTTGTTGCCGATAAGTTTCATTTTGAATCCAAATTGTTGTATGAGTCTTATGAGACTTCTACTCTTATTAGTGCATTTATTGTTGTTACAAAGGTCTATAGAAATTATCCCATTTGTATTTTGCATAAAATTTTGCCTTCTGATCTTGCAGAGTTGGATATGGTTTATGTTGATGTCATTCTTGGAATAGATTGGTTGCATTCATATTATTTCCCTATTGGTTGTAGAACCCGTAAGGCCAAATTCAAATTTCCAAATGAACCCGTCCTTGAGTGGGAGAGTTATGACGTGGTGGTTAAGGGTAGGTTTATCTCTTGCATTAAAGCCCAAAAATTGATCTCTAAGGGGTGTCTCTATCATCTTGTATGGGTTAGGGATATGGGGTCTAAAGTCCTTCCCGTCTAGTTGGTTATTGTAGTGAATGAGTTCCTAGATGTCTTCCCTAGTAACCTTCCCGGTGTTCCTCCCGAAAGAGAAATAGACTTTGGTATAGACCTCCTCCCTGACACTCAACCTATTTCTATTCCCCTTCACTGTATGTCCCTGACAGAGCTAAAGGAGTTAAAGTAACAATTGAGGGGTTTGTTAGAGAAGGGTTTGATCCAATCACCTTGCCGTGTACTGGTATTGTTTGTGAAGTAGATAAATGGTTTTCTTAGAATGTGCATTGACTACCAGCAACTTAATAGAGTCACCATCAAGAATAATTATCCTCAACAAAGTATTGATGATCTTTTTGACCAACTTCAAAGGACTAGTCACTTCTCTAAGATTGACCTTCAGTCTAGATATAATCAAGTGAAGGTAAGGAATGTTACATTCCCAACATAGCCTTCCGAACTAGGTAAGTGCATTATGAATTTGTGGTTATGTCTTTTGAGTTGACCAATACACCAGCTATCTTTATGGATCTTATGAATAGGGTCTTTAAACCATACCTTGATTTGTTTTATATGGTTTTTGTTGATAATATTTTGACTTACTCTCATAATAAGGAGGAACATGTAGGTTATTAGAGGGTGTTGCTACAAAAATTGAGGGAAGAGATATTGTATGCTAAGAATATGAAGTGCGAATTTTGGTTGAAAGTGGTTGCCCTTATAAGTCATGTGGTGTCGGGGGATGGTATTAAGATGGATCCGAAAAAGACAAAAATGATTACAAATTGGCCTAGACCTTTAACCCTATCAGATATTAAAATCTTCTTAAGCTTAGCGGGTTATTACCGAAGGTTTGTGAGTGTGTTCTCTTCTATTGCTTCTCCTATGACTAAGTTGACTCGAAAGAAAGCTAAATTTGTATGGATCGATGAGTGTTAAAGGAGTTTCCAGACCTTGGATTTGGTTAGATAATGTGTGGTTGGTAACGACGCGACTAAGGATCTTAATGTGCTTGCCAATCATAAAAGTCTCCAATGTGTGTTCACTCAAAAAGATCTCAACTTGAAGCAACAAAGGTGGTTAGAGCTTCTTAAGGTCTATGATATGAGTGTACATTATCACCTTAGTAAGGCTAATATTGTAGTCGATGCTTTGAGTAGGGTGCTTACGTGTAGCCTAGCTCATATTGATGATGGGGGCAAAAGGCGGCTAGGGAGGTTCATTGGTTGGCTAGATTGGGGGTTAGGTTGGAAGAGATTGATAATGGTGGTATTATAGTTGTTGATGGATCAAAATTCTCCTTGGTAGACGAGGTAAAACCAAAGCATATCTTGACCCCTCCTTGATAGAATTAAAGGCCTTGGTAAGAGATGGCAAGGTGGAGATTTTCTCCTAAGGGGGAGATGGTGCCCTTAGCTGCCAAAGTAGGTTTGTGTTGCAGAGTGTTGGTGACTTGAGATAGAAGATTTTAGATAAGGCTCATAATTCTTCCTATTCTATTTACCCCAGTTCTACTATGATGCATAGAGATTTGAGGGATGTGTTTTTGTAGGGAGGTATGAAGAAAGACATAGCAAAATTTGTATCCGATTGTCATAGTTGCAACAAGTCAAAGCTGAAGTGGTAGGAAATTAACATGGATTTTCTAGGTGGGTTGCTTAAGACTAGAAAGGGTTTTGATGCTATTTGGGTTGTGGTGGATACAATGACAAAGTTGGCTTATTTCTTATCAGTTAAGAGTACTTATGGTCCTGAAAATATGCTAAGTTTTACATTCATGAGTTGGTTAGACTGCATGGGGTGCCTTTGTCTATCATATCGGATCATGGTGCTTAATTTACTTTACATTTTTAGAGGTCCTTCCAAAGAGGTCTTGGTACGAAGGTAAAGCTTAGTACGGATTTTCACACTCAAACAGATGGCCAAGCTGAAAAAACTATCCAAACTCCTGAGGATATGCTTAGAGCTTATGTATTGAAGTTTAAGGGTAGTTGGAATGATCATTTTCCATTGATTATGTTTGCTTACACCAATAGCTATTATTCTAGCATTGGTATGGCTCCTTTTTAGGCTCTCTATGGTAGACATTGTAGGTACCTGGTTGGATGGTTTGAGGTAGGGGAAATGGCTTTATTGAGTCCAAATATGGTTATCGAGGCTATAAAAAAGGTAAAGTTGAATAGGTAAAGGTTAAAAATAGTCCAAAGTCATCAAAAATCTTATGTCAATATGAGGAGAAGGGAGTTTTAATTTGAAATTGGTGATTGTGTCTATTTGAAGGTCTCACCCATGAATCGTGTGGTTCATTTTGGTAAGAAGTTTAAATTGAGTCCAAGATTTATAGGTCCTTGTAGGGTGTTGAGGAAGATTGGTAAGGTGGCCTATGAGTTGGAGTTGCATAGTGAAATAGACTTGGTTCATCCTATCTTTCATGTGTCTATGTTGAGGAAATGTGTGGGTGACCCAAATGTTATTATCCCATTAGATATTGTGGGAGTTGTTGAAGACAAATTGGCTTATGAAGAGGTTCCGATAGAGATTTTGGATAGGCAAGTGAAGAGGCTGAGGAACAAGAATGTGGCCTTCATTAAGGTCCTTTGGAGGATTAAACAAGTCAAAAGTGCTACATTGGAGGCTGAAGCGGACATGTAAAAGCGATATCCCTATCTTTTCCATTCTACTCAAGCCTAATGTACTAATTCCAAGTCCCCAATGTGATTTCAAGTCTTATGTATCAGGCCTAATGTCATTTTCATGCATGTATGTTTATGTTGACAAGTTCCTAGAGATTTTGACACTTATGTTGAGATTTTTAAAAATAATATTTAAGTGAATTATTGCATTCTTGTTGGGGTTAATCTCTTAATGATTATCGTTTTTATGTACGTTTCTTTTACATGTGTGGACGAACGTTAACAAGGGGTAGATATTAAAACGACCCCAAAAAGTGCTCGAAGTGCCCAATATCATAATTTCTATATATCTTGAAACTCATGCATGCTATCAAAAATTTGACTTCATATTCTTGACCGCGGGGAAAATTGAGTGGGAAACGCGTCTAACCCCAATTTGAGAAACCATATCAAAATCTTATTTTCCATAATTTAGAAATTCTAGTGATGATCCGTGCCCCTGGCGTGATGCGGCCAGGGCGCGAATCAGTATTACTTTTGCCCAGTTTTGTTAGTTCAGTCTAAGGCTTTTAGTTCTTGGGTCTAAGTCTTCGCATATGTAAAAACACCTATACTTGGTGATATCTCACCTTTATATCATACAAGACATTCCCCAATACTCTCTCAACAACTTAGACAAATATTTCACTCAAAATTCAAGTGCCAAACTCATTTCTGATCTTAAGGAATTGACTCAAGCATCATGTTCTCGTCTCAATCTTCATCATGGAATTCTCCAAAGTTGAGTGGTGTGTGTTCCAACCATTGGGTCCTTTCACCCATGGTTCCCAAGCTTTCTTTTTACATAAATTTTACTCATCGGTCCTGCTATCTATGAATTTGACTATGAATTATGTTGGAGCTTCATAAAAGTGTAACTGTTAAAGCTTGTTTTGAGCTTTGAATCCATGATATATCTTGAGATTTGATGCAGGGTTTCAATGTATATTGCATAGGGATATTACCAAGTATTGGTGGGTTAATTTACTTCAAGTTTTCTTGCAATGTTTCACTCTTGAATTGCATGATTTTACACTAGTATTCGACATCCACTAAGTGTTTGATAAAATATCCGGCTTGGGGTTCTTGATCTATTGATGATCTATTGCATGACCTGAATTTATAATGATGAAAGGATGTTATATATGTATTAATTTCATAAAAAGTATCCATAGTTTGATAAGTTGACCATAACCAATTGAGGGGTCGATACCTCAATCACCTTGGTTGGGGGTGGTATGCTATCAATCAATTGAGGGGTTAATATCTTAATCACCATGGATGGTAGGGTGTGACAATCATTAATTAATTAAGGGGTTGATACCTCAATCACCTCAGATGGGGGTGCTATGCCATCAACTGATTGAGGGGTTGATACCTCAATAACTTTGGATGGAGGGTGGTCATGCCCATCAAACAATTGAGGGATTGATTCCTCAATCACTTTCAAGGGGTGGTCTACCTTAGATTCTAAGTACTAAGTTTGCTTCGTTTATGATTATGGGCATTTCTTACACATATATAATGCTTCTATATAAGCATGTTTTACTTCAAGCATTGATTATGCATGCCATGTTGCTAATATACTATCTTTTGTTACGATTATACATTTTGAATATGTTGTCTATCTATTGTTGCATTGCATCCTCCATACTTAGTATATTCAAATGTACTAACACATACTCTATGCCTATATAATATTATCATTTAAGAATCCGAGCTCCTCACGATCATCCTCATCCTTCCTGTTTCTAGTACTATCTTCTCAAAGCAAGTTTGGTGAGTCCTCAACTCCGAGCATGATATCTCTTGTTCTTATGCTATGTAAAGAATCTCACTATATAATTGTATGCTTTGACTATGAGGTTGAGCCTGAAAAGTTATCATGTCCCCTGCTCCTATCTATATATTAGAGGTGTTGTTAGAACCTTATGATATGTTAATGCTATGCCATTGGCTTGTTATGTTTCTATAGCATCGAGGATGTGCCTTAGCATCGTATTCCCTTTTAACTATCTCTTCTATTGTTGTTTTATTTCTTTTGCGATCAAGGATGTATAATGATGTGCTAAGAGGCTTGTTTGAGGTCCCGTTAGGTTACCCATTCACCGTGTCACATCTAGGCCCTAGGATTGGGTCATAACATTAGAAAGTTCTAATTGAGAAAAAATATCCTAACTTGGCCATTCGATCCACAATCACCCATATAAAATCATTTTGATGATGAGTACGTGGTAAACTCATAATGAAGTCCTTACTCAACGTTTTCCACTTTCAATTAGAGATCTCAATATCTTGGGCCAAACAACTGAAATATTTAAGGCTAACAATAAGTTATTAATAATTTTAGATACTTAGCTACAAATTTTTTTATGTCCTAATTCCAGTCATTCCACCAATAAACTTTCCTCAACTCATAACATCTTAATGGCTTTTGTGTGGATAAATTATAAGAACTATGAGCTTAATGCAAAACTAGCAACCTCAAAATGCTCTTCTTCAAAAACATATAAACGACCTTGATTATAGACTACATCAGTTCTCCCTTAGGAGAATGCCGCAATAGAACTTTTTAAGAACCAATTTCTTCAAATTCCATTAAAATTGGATCTATTATTTTTGCTTTACTTTAACATCAATCACAATGGATTACAAAAAACCATTTTGCAAAATAACTCCACAATTATAAGAGGCCACTAAGAAAACTTGTAAGTACCCAAACTTTGTACAACTTTAATGGAGCTTGAAAATTTTGTTTTGGAAAGTTTTGAACCAAGGTAATGCTTCATGGAAGCCTTCACTGTCTGTGTAGTGTTTTATAGACCGTGTGGAGCCTCTTTAGATGTTTCTTGGACTTGTGTGTAGTGTGAGGGACTTAATATGGTGTTTGGGACCAAGGCATACCACACTTGAACCCCACACAGTCTGTGTGAGGCCATATAGACCGTGTGGTGGACCGTGAGGTAGTCTTGGTCTTAAGACTCTATAGTTTTGAGTCAAACGCAAGTAGTATAGTCCCTCTCTCTTGAACCTTTTGGTGTTTCATAGTCTATGATTACCATTCATATGGTTGTCGGTGAAACAACCCCAAAACGTGCCCAAAAATGTGCCTCGAAAGTGCCCACAATCGTAATTTTTATATATCTCAAAATTCGTGTGTGATATCAAAATCTAAAATCATATTCCTATACAGGGGGAAGATTTTAGTAGGGAAAGGATCTAACCCAGATTTTATAACAACCATAGCAAAATTTGATTTTCCTAAGTTTGAGCAAAACAGTAGGGGTATGCGATAGTACCGCGATGCGGACCCATCATGGACCTATGTATTTTGTTGCCAGTTTTCTCACTTCGGTCCAAGGCTTTGCGGCCTTAGGCCTAAGTTTTTCCATGCGTAAAAACACTTAGCCATATATCAACACCATATCATACAAGACATTCACCAATATTCTCTAAAATACTTAGACAAATATTTCACTCAAAATTCAAGTGCCAAATCTCAGTCTAGATCTAAGGATTACATTCAAGCTTCAAGTCTCCATTCAAATCTTCTTCAAGAAAATCTCCAAAGTTGAGGTATATGGGTTTCAACCATTGTGTCCTTTCTCCCATGGTGCCCAAGCTTTTTTTTAACTTAAATTGCATGTTTTCACATTGATAGTTATGGATTTTACTTATTATGAATTTGACTATGAACTAAGTTGGGGTTTCATAAAAGTATGACTATTTAAACTTGTTTTGATCTATGAAACTATGATCTATCTTGAGATTTGATGAAGGTTTTCTTATGTATATTGCATGAGGGTATTACTAAGTGTTGGTAGGTTGATTTAATTTAAGTTTACTTGCATGTTTTCACTCTTGAATTGCAGGATTTTACACCAGCATTACACACCTGCCAAGTGTTTGAGTTATTGGAGGCCTAATGCATGATATATGAGTTGTGTGACTTTATGATGATGAAAGGAATGCATATATCAATTGAATTCATGAAAGGTATTTTTAGTGTTGCAAGTTGACTATAACCAGCTATTTGAGGTACCAACCCTTTAACTTGGTTAATGGGTTTACCACCTCCCATCAAGGTGTTTGAGGTACCAACCGCTCAACTTGGTTATGGTCAAACAAGTTGAGGGGTTGATACCTCAAACACCTCCAAGAGGTGGTTTACCTTGGATTATAAGTACTAAGTGGCTTATTCTATGATGATAGTCTCTTTCTACACATGTACTATGTTTCTATATAAGCATGTTTAATTTAATCATTGATCATACATGTCATGTTGCTAATACACTATCTCTTGCTTATGATTATGCATTTTGCTTGTGTTGCCTATCTGTTGTTGCACTGCATCCTACATACTTCGTAAATTCAAATTTACTAATGCATGCTTTATGCCTACATAATGTTACCATGTATGAACTGGAGCTCTTCATGGCCATCCTCATCCTCCCTGTGGCTAATACTATATTCTCAAAGCAAGTTTGGTGAGTCCTCAACTCCAAAGATGATATTTCTTGTTTCTATTCTATGTAAAGACTCTCATTATCTAATTATATGCTTTTCACTATAAGGGTGAGCCTGGAAAGTTGTCTTGGCCCCTGGTCAATTCTAAGTTTAGAGGTGTTGTTGGACAAGTTATGTAATTATGCTTGAGTTTGACTCTCTTTGACTTTTTTGATGTTTTATGATATAAAAGACTTCCCTTAGCCCCTTATCCTTATTTTTATTCTTTTATAGTTATTTAATTACTTTTGCGACCAAGGATGTGTAATAATATGTTAAGAGTCTTGTTTGGGGTCTCTTCGAGTTCCTTATTTGACATGTTATGTCTAGACCATAGGCTTGGATTGTGACAAACTTGGTATTAGGGCACTAAGTTGTTAGTGGTCCTCAGCATCCAAAACAGTACGTCGATTAGAGTCTTATTCATGGTTGTGTTGTGCACCACGACTATGAGTAAGAGGCTATGAGAAAGCTTAAGAAATGTTTCCCATATTTTCCATATTTAGATTATGCCTAACACAAGGACAAGAAGAGTCCACACTCTCGAATAACAACTGGCTCATGGAGAGCTCCAGGATGCACTCACTTTACTAGCTCAAGCTATGGCTAACCGAGTCAAACAAGGGCCCCAAACTCCTCATGTTTTGACTTCTGCATCTAGGGTAAGGAATTTTATGAGGATGAACCCACCGGAGTTTTATAGGCTAAAAGTGGATGAACACCCTCAAGAATTTATTAATGAGGTACACAAGGTGTTGCATTTCATGGGTATTAGGTCAAAAGAGAAGGCCAAGTTGGCGGCTTACCAACTCAAGTGGGTGGCTCAAATATGGTACACTCAATGGAAAGCAGAAAAGAGGAACAGTTATGTGATTCTACTGGAGGAGTTTAAGGTAGCCTTTCCCAACTGGTTCTTCCCTCTTGAGCTTAGGGAGGCCAAAATGATGGAGTTCACAAATTTGAAGCAAGGGTCAATGAGTATGAGGGAGTATGCCCTCAAGTTCAATCAAATCTCTAAATATGCTCCATACTTGATCTCCAATATAAGGTCTAGAATGAACAAATTTGTGATGGGTATATCTGATTTGGTGAGTGAGGAGTATTGCTCCACTATGTTGATTAGTTACGTGGAATTATCCAGCTTAATGACATATGTCAAACAAATGGAGAGGGAGAAGTTGAGTATGCCCTCAAGTTCAATCAACTCTCTAAATATGCTACATACTTGATTTCCAATATGAGGTATAGAATGAACAAATTTGTGATGGGTATATCCGATTTGGTGAGTGAGGAGTGTTGCTCCACTATGTTGATTAGTTACATGGACTTGTCTAGCCTAATGACATATGTAGAACAAATGGAGGGGGAGAAGTTGAGAAAAAAGAGAAGTGGTTAGGCTAAAAGGCCTCGTTTTGATGGTAAGTTCCAAGGTCTCATAAGTGGCCAGTTTCATTAAGGCCAAAGGTCCACTTATGCTCTTAATAGAAGGTTTACCAATGACAACCCAAGGGTCCAAGGTAGTGGTGGTGTGGTGCTCAATGCTATGTGTCTAAAGTGTGGTAGGGCTCATGAGGCTTATGTTTGAAGGACACCAATGCTTGTTTCATTTGTGGTGAAGTGGGGCACAAGAAGGTCGATTGTCCTCATAATCAAGACATGGGTGAAGATGTTTGTCCACAAGGTTAGGGTGCAAATGTGGTTCCTTTGGGGAGAGGGGGCTAACAAGGTGGTGCCCTAAGTTACAATTAGTTTTATGCTCTTTAAGGGAGGCAAGGGGTAGATGAGGTGCCTGATGTCATTGTTGGTATGTTTAATGTCTTTGATTTTGATATGTATGAATTAATAGACCTGGGTTCCACTCTTTCTTTTGTTACCCCCTTTGTTGACAAAAAGTTTCATGTTGAGCCTGAATTCTTGTACGAGTCTTATGAGGTGTCTACTCCTATTGGTGCATATATTGTTGCTAGAAAGGTCTATAGAAATTATCCCATTTGCATTTTGCATAAAATTTTGCCTTGTGATCTTGTTGAGTCGGATATGGTAGATTTTATCGTCATTCTTGGGAAGGATTGGTTGCATGCATATTTCCAAATATTGATTTCTAGGGGGTGTCTCTGTCATTTGGTGAGGGTTATGGATATTGAGTGTAAAGTCCTCCCCATAGAGTCATTTACTGTGGTTAATGAGCTTCTAGATGTCTTTCGTAGTGAGCTTCCTAGTGTTCCTCCCGAAAGAGAAATATATTTTGGCATAGACCTCCTTCTTGACACATAACCTATTTTTGTTCCTCCTTATCGTATAGCCCCAGTGGAGTTGAAGGTGTTGAAAGAGTAATTAAAGGATTTATTGGAGAAGGGTTTTATTAGGCCTACTCAATCACCTTGGGGTGCATCGGTATTATTTATGAAGAAGAAGAATGGTTATCTTAGAATGTGAATTGGTTACCAGCAACTTAATAGGATCACCATAAAGAATAAGTATCCTCTACCAAGGATTGATGATCTATTTGACCAACTTCAAGAGGCTAGTCACTTCTCTAAGATTAATCTTTGGTCCAGCTATCACCGAGCGAAAGTGAGAGAGTGCAACATTCCCAAGACGACCTTCTAAACTAGGTAAGGACACCATGAATTTATGGTTATGTCCTTTGGGTTGACCAATGCATTGGCTATCTTTATGGATCTTATGAATAGGGTCTTCAAGGCCTATCTTGATTTGTTTATGATGGTATTCATTGATGATATATTTAGGGGGAGCATGTGGCTCACTTGAGGTTGGTGTTACAAATCTTGAGAGAAGAGATGTTGTATGCCAAATATGAAAAGTGTGAGTTTTGGTTGAAAGAGGTTTCGTTTCTAGGTCATATGGTGTCGGGTGATGGTATAGAAGTGGATCTTAAGAAGATGGAGGTAATTAGAAGTTGGCCTAGACCTTTTACTCCATCAGACATTAAAAGTTTCTTAGGCTTAACGGGTTATTACCGGAGATTCGTGAAGGGGTTCTCTTCTATTACTTCTCCTATGGCTAAGTTGACTCAAAAGATGGCTAAAGTTGTGTAGACAGATGAGTATGAAAAGAGTTTCCAAACCTTGAATGACAAGCTTGTCTCCGCTCCTATCTTGTCACTACTGGAAGGGTTTGTAGTGTATTGTGATGCCTCAAGAATCGGTTGGGTTGTGTTTTGATGCAAAATGGTAAGGTGATAGCCTATGCTTCTAAATAACTCAAGGATCATGAAAAGAATTATCCTACCCATGATCTTGAATTGGTTGCCATGGTTTGTGCTCTAAAAATTTGGCGTCATTATTTGTATGAGGTGCATTTTGATGTGTTTACCATCATAAGAGTCTCCAATAAGTCAAAAGGATCTTAACTTGAACCAAGAAAGGTGGTTAGAACTTCTAAGGACTATGATATGAGTGTGCATTATCACCTCGATAATGCTAATATTATAGCTGATGCTTTGAGTAGGGTGTCTATAGGTAGCCTTGCTTATGTTGATGATGGGGTCAAAGAGGTGGCTAAAGAGGTCCATCAGTTGGCTAGATTTGAGGTTAGGTTAGAAGAGGTTGATAATGGTAGTATTTTGGTTGTTGATGGTTCAAATTCTTTCTTGATTGATGAGGTAAAATCAAATTAAGATCTTGATCCCTCCTTGTTAGAATTGAAGGCCTTGGTGAGAAATGGTGAAATGATACCAAAAAGTGCCAGAAAATGTGCCTTGGAAAGCCCAAAATTTTAATGTTCATAGATCTCAAAATTCATTTGTTGTTTCAAAAATCTGACTTCATATTCTTATTCAGGGGGTAAAAATCCAATTTTAAAGTAGTCTTATCAAAATTCAAAAATTGCCAAATGCGATTTCCAGACTGTTGTGCACGATGCTGGCGACGCACCAGTGTTCTTTTTCTGTGTATTTTTGTTTAACTTCGGTCCAAGACTTTTAAGTCTTGGGCCTAAGTGTTCCCAAATATGTTTTTACCTATGCTTAGCCTTATTTCACCCTTATATCATCCTAAACATTCCCTAATACTCACGCAAACCCTTAGTCTGATATTTCACTCAAGATTCAAGTCTCACCCCAAGCTAAGATTCTTCTTCAAGCTTCAATTCTCCATCCCCAATCTTCACCAAATTCATCTTCCAGCTAAGGTATATGGGTTTGTTTCATGGGTTCCTTTCCCCCATGATACGTAAATCTTCTTTTACTCAAATTGAATGATTTAGAGTTGATTTTCAAATGGGACTTGATTATTATGAAATTCATTGCACACTATCTTAATGCTATGTAAAGTTGTGACTGTTTTGCTAGGTTTTGAGCTATAAATCTTTGATCTATTATAAGATTAGAGAAGGGTTTTGATGTACATTACTTGAGGTTGTTTCATGGTCTTGATTGATGGTTTTACAATGGATTTTATTGCATGATTTTATCTCTATATTTCACGATTTTATACTAGCATATCACACCCTGTAAGTATTTAATAAAATGTCCGAATGTGGCTTCTTGAGGAGTTGAAGGTCCAAAGCATGAGATATAATAGAATTGATTATATGATGATTAAATGAGCTTATATATATGATAAATTCTATATAAAGTATTGCATTAGACCATGCCCAATTTGGGGGGACTAAAATCCCAGATAACCTAGATGGGTTTTTGTACTCACCAACCTAGGAAAAAGGTTTATACTTCTCCATGTGGTGGTGGGGAGGTATTATCACCTACCTAGATAGGGGTTTGTACTCATCAACCTAGGGAAGGATTTGTACTTCTACACCTAGGTGATGGGGCGGCATTATGACCAACCTAGATGAGGGTTTATACTCATCCACCTAAGTAATAGGGCGGCATCATCACTAACCTACCAAAGGGTTGTACATTGGAAATCTAGCTTGCTCTCTTATACACTTATGATATTTGATATAAGAATGAGTTACTTAAACATATTTTATTTATGCGTTGATCATACATGTCATAATGTTATAGTATGCTTATTGCCTACTGTTATGCAATTTTTATTATGATATTTAATTCTCGTTTTCATTGCATCCTACATACTTAGTACATTCAAACATACTAACGAATACTCTATGCCTACATGATGTCACGATGTAAAAATTGTTGCCCAAGTCAATCATCCTCCTCCTCCACGTGGCTAGTTTGGTGCTATTCAAGCTAGTTGGTTAGTCCTTCATTTTAGGGACCTTATCTATGTTGCTCCTATTATGTATTGAGACATTCTTCTTATTTGTATATATTTTCTATGAGGGTAAGCCCAGTTACTTTGTCTTGGCCCTGTCTTGACCGCCACTCTTATCTATGTATTAGAGGTGTTTGTTAGACATGTTATATATCTATGTTACTAGCCTTGAATATATTGTTATTGGTGTCAATGACATGAGCTTGTTTCTTATCTCTTGATTATGATTTTGTTCAAGCTTTTCTCTTAGCCTTGGCTTTCCCACTTTTATCTCTTGATTCTTGATTCATTGCTTCCGCGACCAAGGATATGTAATAATGTTCTAAAAGGCTTTCTTCGGATCCCTTCGGGTTCCCCTTGTGTCATGTCATGTCTAGGTCCTAGGCTTGGGTCATGACAAAGTTGGTCTCAGAGTACTAGGTTGATAGATCCTCGGAGTCCAACACAACGCATCGATTAGAGTCTTATTCATGGTTGTTTTGTACATTACAACTATGAGTAGGAGGCTATGAGGCATTCTAGGAAATGTTTCACTTCTTCAAGATCTATGTCGTGCGATATAGTTTGGTCTCCTAGGGCTTATTTCTAACCCCTAACCATTAAATTTTAGGATATGTTTCAAGCTATTCAAGGTGGTGATATTCCAAATGTGGAGATTTGTGATGCTCTATGGTAGTGGCCAAAGCAGCGGCAAAATTGGCAACTCACCTTGATTGATAAGTAGGTGCTCCGAGACTTCAAAAGTTAAGAGGAGAGTTAGTGAGGCCAAGATGGCTCGTGTTAATGAAAATTTCCAAAATCTCAAGGATAGAGGTGATGCTATATGTCCGATATGTGATAAGGCTTATAAGGGCCCATGTTTTAATGGCACCAATGCTTGTTTTGACTGTGGCGAAGTAGAACATAAGAGGAAGATTTGCCCTTATGAATGCAATAAGGGTAAAAGAGGTGATGGTGGTATGACTAATCCCAAGTGTTAAAGGTGTGGGAAGTGTTATGGGGCCTCATGCTTGAGGAAGACCAATGTTTGTTATGTTGTAGTGAAGTGGGTCACAAGCTAAGGGATTGCCTGTATATTCAAAGAAAGTGTAAGGGTGGTTGACCTTTAGATCATGGTGATCGTATTGATGAAGTGACTCGAGGAGGGAATGAGATACTTGATGCTATTGCCGGTAAGTTGAAGTTTTCTTGGCTTTGTTATGCATGTGTTGTTAGACCTAGTGTGCCACTATTTATTCTCTATTCTTTTGGTTACTAGTGGGGCTTCTTGTGTGCCCAAGATGTTGTGTGGATCTTTGGTGTCTATCCTTTTGTTGGGCATATTATTGCTAGGAGGTTCATAAGTGTTAATTTGGGTTTGTATGGCATTAGGCCTTGCTGTGTGGCTTGTTAGAGTTGGCATAGTGGATTTAGATGTCATTACAAGAATAGAATGGTTGCATGTGTGTTGTGTCTTCCTGAGTGGTAAGATCCATAGAGTTAGGCCTCAATTCCCTAATAATCTTGTGTTGAAGAGAAAGGTTATTAAGTGCTAGTATGGGAGGTAGGTTCATTTCATGTCTAAGGTACAATTGGGTCCTAAAGGGTTGCGTTTGTCATGTTGTGAGAAATGTAGGTGTAGAACCTAAGTTGTTTTGTTATTGAGTTGTTGGTGGTGGTAGATAAGGCCTTGAATGTCCCTTTCTAATATTTAGTAATTGGGTTAGTGTTTTTTATTTGACTAGTACATCGGTTATGCCTATAACTCTCATGATTAGATCTTTAGTCCCTACTCTAGTAGGCGTGGTGGTTTTAGTTATGGTATGATGGTTCATTCCTTAATGAGGTAGTGTATATGAGTCATTTGAGGGTAGTACTACAAGTTTAAGGGATGAAGTTGGGTGCTAAATAGGAGGAATGAGAGTTTTGGTTGTAGAAAGTTATCTTCCTAGGTTGTGTGGTGCCCAGTGATGGCACTAAGGTGGACCTTAGTAAGACAAGGGTGATTAGAGATTACCCTAGACCTTGACTTCATCGGATATTAGGAACTTCTTCGGGCTTAGTGGGCTATTACTTGAGTTTGTGAATAAGTTTCTCTTCTATTGTTTCTCCTATGACTTAGTTGACACTAAGTAAGGCCAAAGTTGTGATTGATGTTTTGAGTAGGGTGATTTGATAGGTCAGGGAGTTGATATTTCTTGTGTTATTCCTTGGTGCTAGTAGGATTCATGTGTATGAGGGTTGATCCTTGATTCTTTCCAATCGAGGAGACCCAAAACTATTTTCAAGAAAACTCTTCATGGATTTTGCTTACTATAATCTGGTGTTTTGAATATAATGATTCCTAAAATTCTATTGATGCATGGGTAGTGTTTATTTGATAATTTTAATGTGATTTAAACCATTATATGAGCATTTACTTTGGATTTATAAGATTATAAGTATGCATGTCCCCTTTTTTGAATTATTTATACAAGAGAGATTATACTATGGATTTAAATGTGGAATTTATTATGTTTTCACTTCAATTTCACATTATAAATATTGATTTTAGATTGAGTCTTAATTACCCGAGTCATTCCCTCATTGATCATAGCATATGAATTCATGTACATGGATTATTTTGAGAAATTATGTTATGGGTTAAGCCCAATTTTGTTTTATAGTATGAATTTGACAAAATGTTGGTTATGACAATATTGTGATCACACATATATCTTTGGTTTTTGGCTCATTTAGCATTGGGGTGCTTGCACCATTTTGTGTATGAATGGGTTATTCCTACGTATGAATATTATGTCTATAAAAATTATGATTTTTGGCATTGGAGCCTAAGTATAAATTATTGTGAATGGTGTTTGGCTTTTAAGACCAATTGTGCTTGAAATGATTTGGAAAGAAAAATGACTATTGCTTCTTTGAAAGTATGTATATGTATATTATAAGTATTCTTGTGGGATGACGACCTAGGACTGATGGATTTAGATGGGGGTCTATGAGGGTTGCCTAATATTCTTGTTGCATAGAGACTTGTCTTGTGATCTTGGTTGTACTTAACTTGATGGTTGGAGGTCTTGTGGTAGTTTTGGCTACATGCATAGCATGCATCCAATGAGTGTAGAACCCGTAAGGTTATAACATGATGGTTAAGGATGGTCCGTCTATTTAGTCAACTACAATGAGGTAGTCACTTCTCTAAGATTGATTGAGGTTTGAGTTTTGTTCTCAAGTGTGGAGGAGGGTAGGTGATATCCCTAAGTGCCCTTTTGAACTAGGAATGAGCATTTTGATTATTGGTGGAGTTGTTAGGTAGGCTTGTGCACCGGTTCTGTCTATTGGGTTTCATGAATAGGGTCTTAAAACTCTATCTTGGTATGTTTGTGGTGGTCTCTAGTGATGAGTTATTGATTTGTTTCGAGATTGTGAATCATTTGGGGGTAGTGTTGCAAGCCTTGAGGAATAAGAGGTTGTTTGCTAAATATGATAGGTGTGGATTGTGGATAGCAAGAAGGTGGTTAGAATTCCTTAAGGATTATGAAATAAGTGTGCATTAATTTTTCCCATGTAAGGCTAATGTTGTGGTTGGTGATCTAGGTAGCCTAGCATATGTGGTTGATGGTGGCAAGGAGAAGACTAGTAGGGTCCATCAGTTGGTCAGATTGGAAGTTAGGTTGATGGAAGTTGAGCATGGTGGTGTAGCATTCTTTATGCTTTCAGATCTCATTTGGTTAAGAGGTCTACATTAAGCAAAGTCTTGATTTCGACTTATTAGAGTTGGAAGTTTAGGGTAAAGAGATGGTAGAGTGGAGGTTATCTCACAAGGGGGAGATAGTGGTTCATGGCAATAAGTGGAATAGGTGTATTCAAGGTTGACAATTGAGTTATGGTTGTGATGTCCTTTTAAAGTGTGAAAGGAATTGGTAAGGTTGCATATGGATGAGATTTGCCTAGGGATATGATTATGATTTGTTCGGTTCTTCATGTGCTTGGGTTGAGGAGATGTGTTGGTGGCTCTAGTGCTATAGGACCCTTTGAGATGGTGGGTGACGTGAAGGATAAGTTGACTTAGGATAAGGTCCCAGTGAAGGTGAGGATAGATGAGTGAAGAGGTTGACTAATATTGATGTGGTGTTCACCAAGGCCATTTTGGTAGAGTCGTGGATTCGTATGTGTCTCTCAGGGGGTAAGTGCAAGTATGGGAGGAATATTGCTTCGTCCGCAACACCTGCTCTATCAGCTGAATCTTGTCTTGGCATCTGATTTTGCTAGCAACTATTTCTTGTAAGTTGTAATAGTTTAATAGGGTAGATAAAATAGATATGTATTTAACTATGATGACTATCTATCAAGCCTATACATAACTTTGTCCCTATCTGTTGTTTCTATTAACTCCCCTGCAATTATTTTTCTTGCTCTTATCCTTAGCATAATAATATGTATTCTGTTTTTAATATTCTTTTGCATACTATTGATATTTGCCTTTTTGAATCTACTATGATTTCCTCTACTGATCATATGCTTCATTTGCTAATTTGTCTGGTAGTTGGTTCCGCTCCAGAAGTACATATTGTATTTGTTCATTTAATTGTTGTATTTTATCTTGTATTTGTTGCACTTCCTCTATCTGCTTCCATGGCACCTTCCACTCCCTTTTAATCATTTTGCTCACATCCAAAGATTTTATTTCTATAATTACTCCACTAAAATTGTTCTGGTAGCAAAATAAGACAATTTTCAGAATATTGTAAGTTGTTAAAGCATAAACAGAAAACACAGAAATAGGAAGTTGGTTACAAAATAGAAAGTTAAAGCATACACAGAAAACACTAGTGTTAAAGGTTACTAGTTGATTCCGAAGACAACTCACAATTCTATTTTTTTCCTCTAACCTTTAGAGGTCAAGGGATATAACAACCACAAGAAAGTTCAGACTCACAATACATAGAAGTATTGTCGAAAGATATAGAGAGACAGCAAACCGCTATGCATTTTGAGTCCCAACTTTCAAATTTCAACACTCAAAAATATCAGGCATGAGGAAATGATTTCTAATACCCCTAAATTACTTTTCTCATCACAGTGATCTGCCTCAGCATGAACCAAACATCCTTTGTCATCTCTCAAATAAAAACTAAAGGCGCTATCCCCAGGATTCCCCCTACTGACTGCATCCATATTACATTTTAAAACACCTTTACGGGATTTTTTCCATATAACAGTGTAGTAATGTAATCTTGGCCTATATTCTTGAAGTAACTTCACTATTTGCCCCCATTCTTTAGGTAGAAACCTATCATATCAATAATCTGCTACTTTATTTTTTTCTCTTTATTTCAATGCAAAATATTTTCAATAATTTACTCTTATATTGGCTGTGGGGTTCCACCTAAATATCTAACAAGAAGTTCTCCTTAACAGGTCTCCTTCACCATTTTGGAAGAAACTTTTACTTATCTATCTTAGTTTAGGAGTAATATTTAATATATTTCAGTTAGATTTTCTTGTTATTGGACATGTTTTACTTTTATTTAAAGTGTTTTTTATGAGATATTATCTTAGTATAGTTTTAGTTGTTTTTAATTATATGATCATTGATGAATTTTATTATTATCTAGCATATTTGTTATTTAATTTTTTATTTATGCAACTCTCATTTAGTAAATAATATCAATATAAAAGAATTAAATGTCATCAATTTTGGAGTTAGTGACGATATTTTATTATTAGTTTTAACCACAAAATTATCAACCATTTTATATTAATAAATTTGTCCCTAATTTAAATATTTAACGACAAAATAATTTTTTGTATATAAAAGTTAACGATTAGTTACGAAAATACATTTGTCCCTAAATCATATATTTAAGGACGAAATAATTTTTTGTATATAAAAGTTAACGATTAATGACTAAAATACATTTGTCTCTAATTAATATATTTAGAGATGAAATAACCTTTTGTATATAAAAGTTAAGGATTAGTGACAAAAATATATTGGTCGCTAATTTATATATTTAAGGACGAAATAATTTTTTTAATATAAAAGTTAATGATTAGTGACGAAAATACATTTGTCCCTGACTTATATATTTAAAGATGAAATAATTTTTTGTATATAAAAGTTAACGATTTGTGACGAAAATACATTTGTCCCTAATTTATATATTTAAGGACAAAATAATTTTTTGTATATAAAAGTTAATGATTAGTGACGAAATACATTTGTCCAACAACGAAATACATATAACTTTAGAGATAATTGATATTGTCACTTATAAGACTAAATAATTAGTGACGATATAATTTTGTGGTAGTAATAACTTTTTTTGTGAAAAAATACATACTATCAACTACAAAAAATTATACTTTTTATGACAAATATATTTATCACAAATAATTATGCATTTAGGGACAATTTTTTATTTTGTAGCTAATATAATCTTTTTAGTGATGAAGCACTAAATCGTCTTTGTATAATTTTAGCGACCCACATTTAGAGACAATTGATTGATGATTTTTTTCATCACAGAAGATCTTTAGTAATGAAATATGATTAATCAGTGATGAAATCATTTGTCCTTGATAATCGAATTTGTTGTAGTGCCATAATGTTGAATCAGCAGCGGTAGTGTTTGCTTTGATGATTTGAAGATACTATCTTTATGGTGTTCATATTGATGTGTTTGTCGATCATAAGAATTTTCAGTATGTGTTCAAATAAACAGAGTTGACTCCCAATGAGTTAGCATGAGTTGTTAAAAAACTACGACATGAGCGTGTCAAATCACTCGGGTAAGGCTAATATAGAGGCGCACACCCTTAGGAGATTGTTTAAGGGTAGTGTTTCTCACATTGAGAATGAGAAGAAGGAGTTAGTTCATGATATTCACATTTTTTCTTATGTAGGAGCTCTGTCACAACCCAGACCTAGGGTCTAGGAGTAACATGGTGAATGGGAACCCGAGAGTCCCCAAATAAGCCTTAAGTATCCATATTCACAACATCGGTTCAGAAGTTTATATATAAATAGTAAGCACATAGTTCTAAGGTATGAAAAAGTAGGACTCGCGCTATGGGGATATCATAAAGATAAGGGTTTAACATGGGTTCACATAGCACATAGCACGTAAGAACTAAGGGACGGATAATTATGACTCTCTACGGGGGCAATACAGGACTTGGGATCTTCTACATTTCCATGTCAAAACATGCATACTTATCATATTTCTCATAATCATTCCATAATAGCCATATCCAATAGATAACCATAATAATAAGCTCCAAATATAAAATATAATATAAGGATACTACAATAGTCTGCAAGATATCGAATAATGCCTCTAGTCATAGAATAGGAGGGGTTTCAAGACATGTCCTGGGCTCATTCTCAAAGTAAATAGCAAAACAGAAGCAACATAAGATAGATAGATGGTGGCTTCTCCTTGGAAGATAGGACTCACCACAACACTTTTTCAAATCCGATCTAACCGTCAAACGGTGGATGAAAGTAGTCTCAAATCCCCTACATAGTTAGATCATATAGGTAAAAGTATGTGTTAGTACATTTAAATGTACTAAGTATGTGCGCATCAATGCATGTAACTTATCAAACCTGCATCCAATGTTATATGATAAGGGCACATGGTATAGTAAGTGAAATAATGCAAGAAAAAGTAATAAAATAATATTCCATGAAATTCATGAAATTCATGATGCATGAAAAGCCATAATGCTCATATATAGTGGAGATGGACTATTCATGAAAGCTATAACATGAATTAGTTCGATAAAGACCTCCCATCAATAGGAGAAGATTACTTGCCAAGGGTAATCTACATCACACCTTAGGACCCAGTCATTTTGGTGGATGGACATCTTCCTTATGACCCAGTCATTTCAGAAGGATTTCCAATATCATATCATACCAATAAATATATTACCATCCCTTACGATCCGGTCATTTCGGTGATGGCTACTATTACTATACTAGCACATAGTTCAAGAAAAGGGAGAAGACCCTTGAAGATAGCTCTGATATCCCCAATCCATCGATTATAAGTCAAGACATTCCATAATAATACTTATACATATACATGCTTTCAAAAGAGGCAATAGTCATTTCAAATCATTTCAATGCACGTTTAGGCTTAAAAGCCAACCATTCTTCATAATCATTCATACTTGGGTTCAAAAGCTAAATCATAGTTCATAATCATGCTTTTCATACATAGGAATAGCTTTTGCACATGACAATATGGTTGAAGCACCCAATATGCTCAAAGAGCTAATAACAATAGACATTTATGTGATCACACTCTTGTCATAACCAACATCTTATCAATATCATTTACATTAACATAATTGGGCTTAAACCACTTCATAATTTTCATAAAATCTAATACTCGAGAATGCATATGCTATGAATGAGAAGAGAATAGCATGAGTAATAGAGATTCAAACTTAAATCAACAATACATTATGAAATTCAAGTAAAGACATAAGTACAATTCATATTTAAATCATAATATAGATTGCCATACACACATCAAGCTTTAAAGCGGACATGCATATTCATAACTTCATAACATCAATACAATTCATCATATTAGGTCTTAAGTCAACTCGAAGTTATCAAATAATCATAGTCCATACTTTAAATAAATAATAATTCTTAAAATTCATATTTGAAGTAAGCAAAAGTTCCACGAAATTCAAGTGAAAAGAGTTTGGATCGTCTTGGTTGAAAGGAACCAAGGATCAATTCCATATACCTTAGCCAATGCAGGAGATTTAAGAAGAAATTTGATGAAGACAAGAGTTTTTCCTTGATTCCTAAGCTTAGTCTTCACAAGAGTTCTTGAGAGAGTGTTTAGGAGAGTTCTATGTAATTCTAAGTATAGGAATAAATTTGAATGAGAGAAATAGAGTTTAGGACATTTACAGGTCTTAGGATAACATAGGAAGTCATAAAGGTCCCTTAGGAGAAGCCATTAATAAAGCATAATAAAATTTCTTGCCAGAGATCCCGTGAGGAGGTATCACGGTCCGTATAAGGTCTCACAGACTGTGAAACCCTCCCATGCTACCATGTTTATCCAATTGACAGGAACTTTGCACGGACAAGCTTTACAAAAATGGGCATAACTGCTTGATCAAAACTCAAAATGAGATAAAATTGGATGCGTTGAAAACACAATTCAAAGTGCTTCAATGTGGTAGGTCGTGAGAAACCCATTTATTTTTATACTAAGATATAGACCATTTAAAGTTGACCCTTCTATCGGTTCTTGTGAAAAGCTTAGCCAATGGAATTCCTTTGAACTTGAAAGTGAATATAGCTTGAACTAGAAAATTCTATGCCATTTCAATGTAGGCACCCTAAACGGAAGGTGGTACAGACTATATCAAGTTGTACGGTCCGTGAACTCCTCCTACCACTTTACTTAGGCAAAATTATTCACAATGAAGTTTCAAGACAGTGATCCAATGCTTAGAAAAATTTCACTCCAACTATCACGACTCAAGAGAATAGAAATAAAGATAAGGGGCTAAGAGAAGTCTTTCATATCATAAAATATCAAAAGAGTCAAAGAGAGTTAAACTCAATCATAATTATATAACTTGTCCAACAACACCTATAAACTTAGAATTGATCAGCGGGGGCCAAATAACTTATCAAGCTCACCCTTAGAGTCAAAAGCATACAATTAGATAATAAAAGTCTTTACATAGTATAGGGACAAGAAATATCATCCCCGGAGTTGAGGAATCACCAAACTTGGTTTGTGAATATAGTACTAGCCACGGGGAGGATGAGGATGATCATGAGGAGCTTCGGTTCTTACATGGTAACATCATATAGGTATCGACTATGCGTTAGTATGTTGAATGTACTAAGAATGTAGGATGCAGTGCAACAATAGATAGATAACATAATCAAAACGCTTAATTGTAAGCAACAGATAGTATATTAGCAACATGACATGCATGATTAATGGTTAAAGTAAAACAAGCTTATATAGAAACATAGTACATGTGTAGGAAGAGACCATCATCATAGACCAAGCCACTTAGTACTTGGAATCCAAGGTAAACTACCTCTTGGAGGTGTTTGAGGTATCAACCCCTCAACTTGGTTAATGAGTTACCACCTCCCATCAAGGTGTTTAAGGTAGCAACCCCATAACTAGGTTGATGGGTTTACCACTTCCCATCAAGGTGTTTGAGATACCAACCACTCAACTTGGTTAATGGGTTTACCACCTCCTATCAAGGTGTTTGAGGTATCAACCCCTCAACTTAGTTATGGTAAACTTGCAATACTAAAAATACCTTCATGAAATCAACTCATATACACATTCCTTTCATCATCATAACATCACATAACTCATATATCATGCATTAGGCCTCCAACAACTGATGAAACTCTAACTAAACATTTTATCAAACACTTGATGGGTGTGTAATACTAGTATAAAACCATGCAATTCAAGAATGAAATCATGCAAGAAAACTTGAAATAAATCAACCCACCAATACTTGGTAATACTCTCATGCAATATACATCAAAACCCTTCATCAAATCTCAAGATAAAGCATAGATTCATAGCTCAAAACATGCTTAAATAGTCACACATTTATAAAATCCCAACTTAGTTAATAGTCAAATTGATAATAAGTAAGACGCATAAGTAGATAGAAAAATGCAATTTAAGTAAAAAGAAAGCTTGGGCACTTGGGTGAAAGGACCCAATGGTTGAAACCCACATACCTCAACTTTGGGAATTTTGTTGAAGAATATTTGAATGGAGACTTGAAGATTGAATAAAATTCTTAGATCCAAAATGAGATTTAGCACTTGGATTTTGAGTGAAATATTTGTCTAAGTGTTTTAGAGAGTATTGGGGAATGTCTTATATGATATGGTGTTGAAATATGGCAAAGTATAAGTATTTTTATGTATGGGAAGGCTTAGGCCCAAGATCCCAAAGCCTTGGACCGAAGTGAGAAAGCTGGCAGAAAAATACATAGGTCTGCGATGGATTTGCATCAAAGTACCATCACGCACCCCCACTATTTTACGCAAACTTGGGAAGATTTAATTTAGCTATGGTTGCTTTAAAATCGGGGTTAGACTTATTCCCCACTCAATTTTTCCCTTGAACAAGAATATGAAGTTGAACTTTTGGTATCAAGCATGAATTTTGAGATATATGGAAATTCGATTATGGGTACTTTTGAGGCACATTTCTGTGTACTTTTTAGGGTCGTTTCAATATTTTTTCCTTGGGAACATTCGTCCCCGAATGTCAAAGAAATATATATAAGAGAAGGAAGCAAGATAATATCAGCACACACAAGAATGCAACAATGCACTCAAATATCATTTTCAAAAATCTTGACATAAAGGTCAAAATCACTATGAGCTTGTCAACATAAACATGAATGCATGCAAATGACATAGGGGATCAAACATAAGACTTGAAATAACATAGAGGACTTAGAATAAGTACCTTAGGATTAAGTAGAATAAAAAAGATAGGGATATCACTTTTTCATGTCCACCTCGGCTTCCTATGTGGCACTTTTAACTAGTTGGTTTCTCCAAATAACCTTGACGGAAGCAACATCTTTGTTCCTCAATCTCTACATTTATCTATCCAAAATTTCTACCAGAATCTCTTCGTAAGTCAAATTGTCCTCAATAATACCCACAACATCAAGGGGCACCCATATAGATCCTCAACATAGACACATGGAAGACCGATAAACTAAGTCCATTTCACTAGGCAACTCCAACTTATAGGCTACCTTACCAATACTTATCAACACTTTATAAGAACCAACAAATCTTGGGCTCAATTTACCCTTCTTAACAAAATGAACCACACCCTTCATGGCTAATATCGTCAAATAAACTCAATCACCCACCTTAAATTTAAGATCCCTTCTCCTCACATTGGCATAAGACTTTTGATGACTTTGGGCTATTTTTTATATATCCCTAATAAACCTTACCTTCTCCATAGCCTCTATGACTAAATCTGGACCCAACAATGCCATTTTCCCTACCTTAAACCATCCAATCGGGGACCTACAATGTCTACCATAAAGGTCTCAAAGGGAGTCATACCAATGCTAGAATGGTAGCTATTATTATAAGCAAACTCAATCAATAGAAGATGATCATCCCAACTACCCTTAAACTCTAAAACACAAGCTCTGAGTATATCCTCAAGAGTTTGGATAGATCTTTTGGCTTGGCCATTCATTTGAGGATGAAAGGTCGTATTAAGCTTAACCTTGGTAGTAAGACCTCTTTGGGAGGACCTCCAATAGTGTGAAGTGAATTGAGCACCATGATCCGATATGATAGATAAGGGAACCCCATACAATTTAACCAACTCATAAATGTACAACTTAACATAATCTTTGGCACTATATGTAGTTTTAACTGGTAGGAAATGAGATGATTTTGTCATTCTGTCAACCACAACCCAAATAGAATCAAAATCCTTTCTAGTATTAGGTAACTCAGCCGTAAAATTCATGTTAATTTCCTCCAACTTGCAAGTGGGAACCTCTATGCAATGACTCCAAAAAAAGGTGTCCGAAAATGTGCCTCGGAAGTACCCGAAATCACGATTTCCACATATCTAAATATCCATTTGTTATTTCAAATATCCAACTTCATATTATTGTTCAGAGAGTCAAATTGAGTGGGAAATGAGTCTAATCCAAATTTTAGAGAAACCATATCAAAATTTCAAATTTGCAAAAAATGGGATTTAGGAGGGTCAATTTTGAAAGGGCATATCTCTTAGCACACAAAGAACTAGGAAGCCCATCACATACCAAATTAAATATCTTTGAATTATATTTCTAAATGACTTTGTTTCACCTCATTTCAATATCGGATGACGGATTTATGCCTATTTTCGTAGAAGTCCTTTGTGCAGAAAATGCAGATTCCAATGGGGGTTTTGTGTCTCCTCCACGACTCGCCCTTATTATTTTTCGTACCTGTTTTAATTTTCTAGGTACAAGACTTATAAGTGTTGGGCCTAAGGGTTTCCAGACTTTAAAATACATATACTTAGCCTTATTTCACCCTCATATTTTCCTGAACATTTCCCAATACTCGCTCAAACACTCAAACTCATATTTCACCTTAAATTCAAGTCCCAAACTCAAGACAAATCTTAAGGATTTCATCAAGGATCTCATTCAAGCTTTAAGTCTCCATTTCCAATCTTCTTTAGGGATTCTCCAAAGTCAAGGTACTTGGTGTTGAACCACTAGACAGTAATTTTAGTTCATGAAAGTAAGATTTTTTAGCATGTTTTGAGATCTAAATCTTGGATCTAATGTTGAATTTGATGAGAGGTTTCGATTTGAATTTGTTGGGGTTATTGCAAGATGTTGATTGGTGGTTTTATTATAGATTTTATTGCATGATTTCATCTCTAAATTTTATTTTCTTTTATCCCCATTACACACACCCCAAGTGTTTGATAAAATGTCAGCTAGGGTTTCTTAGGGAATTGAAGGTCCAAAGCATGAGATATGCTATGATTGACTATATGATGATGAAATAACCTTAGTATATGATGAATATTATATAAAGTGTTGCATTGGACCATATTATGAATCCTATATAAAGAGTAGAACTTGACCATACCCTATTAGGGGGTCTAAGCACCCAGATAACCTAGTGAAGGGTTTATACTTCTCCACCTTGGTGATGGGGCAAACTTATCACCAAACTAAATGAGGGTTAGTACTCATCCACCTAGTTATGAGGTGGTATCATCACTAACCTAGATGGGGGTTAGTACTCATTAACCTAGTGAAGGGTTTATACTTTTCCACCTTGGTGATGGGGCGACATTATCACCAACCTAGATGAGGGCTAGTACTCATCCACCTAGGTGATGGGGCGGCATTATCACCAACCTTGATGAGGGTTAGTACTCATCCACCTAAGTAATGGGACGACATCATCACTAACCTACCAAAGGGTTATATATTTGGAAATCTAGTTTGGTCTCTTCTACATATATGATAGGCTATAGGAGCATGGGTTACTTAAAAATATTTTACTTATGCATTGATCATACATATCATATTGCTATATTATTCCTATTATCTATTGTTATGCATATTGATTATGATGCTTATCTCTTGTTGCATTGCATTGCACATTCTTAGTACATTCAAATGTACTAACGCTTACTCTATGCCTATATGATATTTTTCTTGTGGCTAGATGGATTGTTCAAGCTAGCCTTTGGTGAGTCCTCCATTCTGGTGATGTTGGTTTATGTTTCTTATGTTATTTATTGATTCCTTCTTCTTTATTGCTATTTTGACTATGAGGGTGAGCCCAGTTGCTTTGTCTTGGTCCCCGCTAAGTATTTATATTTAGAGGTGTTGTTAGACAAGTTATGTATTATGTTTGAGCTTTGACTCATCTATGTTATTTAAGTATTAAAATCTCTCTTTCTCCCTTAGTCTTATTTCTCTTATTTATGTTTCTTATGATGTTTTATATTGTTTTCACGACCAAGGATGTGCAATGATATGCTATAAGGCTTATTTGAGGTTCCTTCGAGTTCCCCATTCGTCGGTCACGTCTAGGCCCTAGGCTTGGGTTGTGACAAACTTGGTATCAAAGCATTAGGTTAATAGATCCTCGGAGTCTAACACATCGCATCAATTAGGGTCTTATCCATAGTTGTGTTATGCACCTCAACTATGAGTAGGAGGCTATGAGGCGTTCTAGGAAATGTTTCACTTCTTCATGATCCATGTTGTAATATAGAGTTAGGTCCCCTAGGGCTTATTTCTAACTGCTAACCACTATATTTCAACATATGTCTCAAGTTACTCCAGACTATGCTAAGGTGAGCGTGAAGATTTGCAATGCTCTATGGAAAGTGGCCAATGCAGCAGCAAAATTAGCAACTTACCTCTATCAACATGTGGGTGCTCCCGGGACTTCTAGTGGTGAGAGGAGAGGTAGTGAGGACAATAAGGACCATAATGTGGGTAAGTTCCAAAGCTCCATGGGGAGAGATAGAGGTGGTGTGATGCCTCATGCTAGGTGCCCAAAATATGGTAGAGGTCGTGATGGCACTTGCTTAAAAGGTACTAATGCTTGTTATAGTTGTGGGGAGATGGGTCATAAGGTAAACTATTACCCTAAAAAATGCAATAAGAGCAAAGGAGGTGATAGGGGGAATGATTAATCCCAAGTGCCCTACGTGTAGGATAAACTATGGTGGCCCGTATTAGAAGAACATGGGTGTACGCTTTGGGTGTGGTGAGATAGGCCACAAAAGTCTGGATTGCCTATATGGTTGACTTTTGGATTGAGGTGGTCATGTTGATCAAGTGGCTCAAGGAGGGGATGAAATGCCCGATGCTATTATCGGTAAGTTGAAGTTTCCTTAGCTTTGGTGTATAGTGTGCCACCATTTCTTCTTTATTCTTTTGGTTGCTAGTGGGGCATCTTATGTGCCTAAGTTGTTGTATGGACCTTTGGTTTGTATCTTTTTGTTGAGTATATTATTGCTAGAAGGTTTATAGGTGTTGATCTAGGTTCATATTGCATTATGTCATGCTTGCGGCTTATTGGAGTTGGTGTGGTGGATTTTGATGTCATGCTAGGGATGGAATGATTATTACATGTTATGTCTTCTTGGATGGTAGAACCCATAGAGTTAGATCCTGAATCCCTAATGAGTCCGTCTTTGAGTAGGAGGTTGTTAAATAGTAGAAAGGGAGGTAGGTCCATTTCATGTCTTAAGGTACAATTGGTCTCTAAAGGGTTGCATTTTATCATCTTGTGAGAATTAGAGGTGTTGAACCTAAGTTGTTTTGTCTATAGAATTGGTGGTGGTGGTGGATGAGACTTTGAATGTCCTTTTCGATACTTTGATTTTGGGGTAGTGTCCTTTGGTTTGACTAGTGTACTGGTTATGCCTATAAGTCTCATGAGTAAGATCCCTAGTCCTTACCCTAATAGGTTTATGTTGGTTTTGGTGATGATAATATGGTTCGTTCCCTAATGAGCTAGTGCATGTGGGTTATTTGAGGGAAGTAATACAAGTTTAATGAAGAAGGATGGGTGCTAGTAGGAGAGATGGGAATTTTGGTGGTAAGAGATTGCCTTCCTAGGTTGTGTGGTGCTGAGTGATAGTATTAAAGTGGACCTTAGTGAGACGAAGGTGGTTAGGTTTTAGACTAGACCTTGACTTCTTTGGGTATTAGGAGCCTCTTGGGTTTAGTGGGCTATTATTGGAGATGGTGAGTAGGTTCTCTTCTATTATTACTCCTATGACTTAGTTGACCCTAAGTAAGGCCATGTTGTGACCAACGTTTTGAGTAGACTGATTTGATTTGTCCGAGAGTTGCTATTTCTTGTGTTATTCCTTGGTGCTAGTAGGATTCATATATATGAGGGTTGATCATTGATCACTTCCAATCAAGGAGGCCCAAAATTATTTTCAAGAAAATTTACATGGATTGTACTTATTTTAATTTGGGATTTAAGTATTATGATTCGTAAGATTCTATTGATGCATGGGTGGTGTTTATTTGATAATTTTAATGTGATTTAAACCGTTACATGAGTATTTACTTTGGGTTTATGAATTTATAAGTATGCATGTTCCCTTTTTGAAATCATTTATGTATGAGAGATGACACTATGGATTTAAATATAGAATTAGTTATGTTTTCACTTCAACTTCATATATAAATGTTGATTTTAAATGGAGTCTTAATTACCCATGTCATTTCTTCATTGTTCATAGCATATGCATTTGCATTTATGCACACAAATTATTTTGCAAAGAATTATATTGTGGGTAAGCCCAATTTTGTTATGTGGTATGATTTTGATAAAATTTTGATTATGACAATATTGTGATCACATATATGTCTTTGATTTTGTCTCTTTGGGCATTTTGGGTGCTTGCACCATTTTGTATATGAATGGGCTATTCCTACGCATAAGTATTATGACTATGAAATTATGATTTTGGCATTTGAGCCTAAGTATGAATTATTATTAATGGTGTTTGGCTTTTAAGCCCAATTGTGCATTGAAATGATTTGGAAAAAAAAATTCTATTACCTCTTTGAATGTGTATACATGCATATTATAAGTATTCTTGTGGTGTGATGGCTTAGCCTAATGGGTGGGAGGTTTTGGGGTAGTTGGACTACTTGTATAACATGCTTTCAATGAGTGTAGAACCCGTAAGGTTGTAATATGATGATTAAGGATGGTCGATCTATTTGATCAATTATGATGGGTTAGTCACTTCTCTAAGATTGATCTTTGGTTCAGGTGTTATCCCCAAGTGAGGATGAGGGTAGGTGATCTCCCTAAGTGTCCTTTTTGGACTAGGAGTGAGCATTTTGAATATTGGTGGAGTTGTTAGATTGGCTATGCATTGGTTGTATTTATGAGTTTTATGAATAGAGTCTTAAAACCTTACCTTGGTATGTTTGTGGTAGTCTCTAGTAATGGGGTATTTATTTGTTTAGAGCTTGTGAACCATCTGGAGGTATCATTGCTAGTGTTGATAGATGAGAGGTTGTTTGCTAATTATGATAGTTGTGAGTTCTGGGTAACAAGAAAGTGGTTCAAGCTCCTTAAGAATTATGATATGAGTGTGCATTAAGTTCTCCGTTGAGGCTAGTGATGTGGTTGGTTCTTGAAGTAGGGTTCCTATGGGTAGCCTAACATTGTGGTAATGGTGATAAGGAGGTGACTAGTGGGGTCCCTCGGTTGGCTAGATTGAAAGTTAGGTTGAGGGAAGTTAAGAATGGTAATGGAGTATTTTTGGTGGTTCCAAATCTTTTTTGATTGATGAGGTCTAGTTAAGCAACGTATTGATTCCGCCTTATTAGAGTTGAATGGCAGAGTGGAGATTGTCTCCCTAGGGGGAGATAGTGGTCCATGGTACCAAGTGGGTTTGATGTGTTTAAGGTTGGCAATCGGGTTAAGGTTTGTGGACCTTATAGGGTTTGGAGGAGAAATTGGAGAGGTTGCATGAGGGTTGGAACTATCTAGGTTCATGAGTATAGCAAGCCCTCATAGTAGACATTGTATGTCCCCGGTTGGATAGTTTGAAGTGTGAGGAATAGCCTTATTGGGTCAATTCAGAAGTTTTACTCATGAGGAGTGAGGTTTGTCTTGGTAATTAGGGAGTCGAGTTTATGGCTTGTGAGTCCTTATATAGTATAGAGGGAGGTTGGTAAAGATTGCTTAAAGTTTGGGGATGTTGAGGGGAGGTGTTGGTGACTCTAGTGTTATAGAGCTCTTTGAGGTTATGGATGTTATTGAGAGTAAGTTGGCTTAAGACAAGGTCCTGGTGGGAGTGTTGGATGGATGTGTGGAGAAGTTTATTGATAATGATATAGTATTCTTCAAGGCCCTTTGGGAAGAGTCGTCTATTCGTATGTGTCTCTCGGGGAGCTGGAGTGGGTGTAGAGGAGCAATATCTATACCCTTTTCATTCTATTCAAGCTTATGATAATACATCAAGACCTTTTTGTGATTTCAAGTCTTGCATTTCAGCCCCCTATGTCATTCATATGCATTCATGTTTAAGTTGGCAAGTTTATGATGATTTTATGCTTATGTTGAGATTTTAAAAATGGTATTTTAAATCTAATATTGTATTCTTGCTGGGGCTAATTTATTTACGATTACTCTTGTCATGTACATCTCTTTTACATTCGGGGATGAATGTTCCCAAGCAGGAGATATTGTCACAGCCCCCCCCCCTCCCAAAAAAAAAGTGCCCAAAAATGTGTCTCGAAAGTACCCAAAATCGTAATTTCCATATATCTAAAAATTCATTCGTTATTTCAAAAATCTGACTTCATATTCTTCTTCAGGGAGTCAAATTGAGTGAGAAATGGGTCTAACCCGAATTTTAGAGCAACCGTATCAAAATCTAAAAATAACAAAATATGTGATTTAGGAGGGTCAACTTTGAAGGGGCATATCTCTTAGCACGCAAAGCACTAGGTAACCCATGTCCTACCAAATTAAGCCCTTTGAATTAGATTTTCTATGCACTTAGCTTTACTTTATTTCGAGTTCGGATAAAGGATTTATACCTATTTTTGTAGAACTAGTTTATGCAGAAAATGCAGATTCAAGTGGGGTTTTGCGTCGCCTCCGTGATGCGGCCCTGTTGTTTTTGGTGCCTGTTTTCATTTTCTCAGTCCAATACTTATAGGTCTTGGGCCTTGGGTTGCCCATACTTGAAAATACATTTACTTTGCCTTATTTCACCCTTATATCATCTTAAACATTCCCCAATACTCACTCAAACACTTAGACTCATATTCCACCCTAAATTCAAGTCCTAAATTCAAGACTAATCTTAAGGATTTCATCAAGGATCTCAATCAAGCTTCAAGTCTCCATTTCCAATCTTCTTCAAGGGTTCTCCAAAATCAAGGTATGTGGTGTTGAATTATTAGGTCCTTCCACCCATGGTGCCTAAGTCTCCTTTTTACTAATATTGCATGATTTAAAGGTGATTTTACATATGGATCTTGTATATGAGAAATTTACTGCGCGATGATTTTAGTTCATGGAAAGTAAGGTTGTTTTAACATGTTTTGAGCTCTAAATCTTGGATCTAATGTTGGATTTGATGAGGGGTTTTGATGTGAATGTCTTAGAGGTGCTGCAATGTGTTGATTGATGGTTTTACTATAGATTTTCTTGCATGATTTCATCTCTAAATTTCATGATCTTTTATCCCTATTACATACCCCTAAGTATTTGATAAAATGTCCGGCTAGGGTTTCTAGTGAAATTGAAGGTCCAAAGCATGAGATATGATATGATTGACTATATGATGATGAAATGAGCTTATGTATATTATGAACCTTATATAAAGTGTTGCATTAGACCATATGATAAATCCTATATAAAGTGTAGAACTCGACTATGCCCAATCCAGAGGGTCTAAGCACCCGGATAACCTAGTGAAGTGTTTGTACTTCTTCACCTTGGTGATGTGGCGACATTATCACCAACCTAGATGGGGGTTTAGTACTCATACACCTAGGTGATGGAGAGGTGTTATTACCAACCTAGATAAGGGTTAGTAATCATCCACCTAAGTGATAGGGTGGCATCATCACTAACCTACCAAAGGGTTGTACATTTGGAAATCTAGTTTGGTCTCTTGTACACATATGATATCCTATATGAGCATGGGTTACTTAAGTATATTTTACTTATGCATTGATCATACATGTCATATTACTATATCATGCCTATTGTCTATTGTTATGAATGTTCATTATGAAACTTATCTCTTATTGCATTGCATCACACATACTTAGTACATTCAAATATACTAATGCATACTCTATGCCTACATGATTTTATCATGTAGGAACCGGAGCTCCTATTGATTCTTCTTTTGGCTAGACGGATTGTTCAAGCTAGCCTTTGGTGAGTCCTCCATTTCGGGGATGTTGGTCTATGTTTCTTATGTTATGTATTGTTTCCTTGTTCTTTATTGCTATTTTGGTTAGGAGGGTGAGTCCAGTTGCTTTGTCTTGTCCCCTGCTAAGTATTTATGTTTAAAGCTGTTGTTGGACAAGTTATGTATTATGTTTGAGCTTTGACTCATCTGTGTTATTTAAGTATTAAACTCTCTCTTTATCCCTTAGACCCATTTCCCCTTGTTGATGTTTCTTATCATATTTTATATTGCTTCCGCGACCAAGGATGTGTAATGATATGTTATGAGGCTTGTTTGGGGTTCCTTTGGGTTCCCCATTCTTCAGTCATGTCTAGGCCCTAGGCTTGGGTCGTGACACTCTATATCTTAGGTTAGGGTACCCGATGTTTGATTCTCAAATTTGACTTGTTAGCAGGTATGGCAACCAGACACAAACTTAGCAATCAATATCCCTCAACCAATACACTTCCTTCAAATCTCTATACATCTTTATGGAACCGGAGTGAATGGAACATGAAGAATTATGAGCCTCATTTAGAATCTTCTTTCTCAAGTCATCAACACTAGGCATATACAACCTACCTTGGCATCTAAAGGCACCATTTCCCCCTAGGGAGAAAACCTCCACCTTGCCATCTGTCACGACCCAAGCCTAGGGCCTAGATGTGACATGGCACAAGGGGAACCCGAAGGGACCCCAAGCAAGTCTCTTAGAACATTATTACACATCCTTGGTCATGGAAGCAACAAATCAAGCATAAAGAGATAAAAGTGGGGAAGCTGGGCAAAGGTAAAAGCTTGCACAATATTATAATCAAGAGACAAGAGATAAGCTTATATCATAGACATCAAAAATAATAACGTCAAGGCTCTTAACATAGATACATAATATGTCCAACAATCACCTCTAATACAAAGATAAGACTAGGGTCCAAGACAAAGTAACCGGGATCACTCTCCTAGACAAGATAGACAAATAAGAAGAATGTCTCAATACATAATAGGAGCAACATAGACTAAGGTCCCCAAAATGGAGGACTCACTAACTAGCTTGAGTAGGACCGAACTAGCCATGTGGAGGAGGAGGAGGATCAAGGCATCAATTCCAACATGGTGACATCATGTAGGCATAAAGTATATGTTAGTATGTTTGAATGTACTAAGTATGTAGGATGCAATGCAAATGACAATTAAGCATCATAATCAAAATGCATAACAATGGATAGTAGGCATACTATAACAATATGACATGTATGATCAATGCATAAGTAAAATATGTTTAAGTAACTCATGCTCATATAGAATATCATATGTGTAGAAGAAACCAAGCTAGATTGTCAAAGTACAACCCTTTGGTAGGTTAGTGATGATGCAGTCCCATCACTTAGTTGGATCAGTACAAACCCCCATCTAGGTTGGCGATAATGTCACCCCATAACCTAGGTGGAGAATTTCAAACCCTTCCCTAGGTTGAGGAGTACAAACCCCCATCTAGGTAGGTGATGATGCCTCCACATCACCAGGTGGAGAAGTACAAATCTTTTCCTAGGTGGATGAGTACAAAAACACATCTAGGTTATTCGGGATCTTAGTCCACCACCACCACCCCAATTAAGCATGGTCTAATGCAACACTTTATATAGAATTTATCATATACATAAGCTCATTTCATCATCATATAATCAATTATATCATATCTCATGTTTTGGACCTTCAACTCCTCAAGAAGCCACACCGGACGTTTTATCAAACACTTACAGGGTGTGTAATGTTAGTATAAACCATGAAATATAGAGATAAAATCATGCAATAAAATCCATTATAAAACTATCAATCAACACCTTACAACACCCTCAAGCAATATATATCAAAATCCCTTCTCAAATCTTATAATAGATCAAAGATTTATAGCTCAAAACCTAGCAAAACAATCACAACTTTACTTAACTTTAAGATAGTGTGGAATGAATTTCATAATAATCAAGACCCATTTGTAAATCAACTTTAAATCATCTAATTTAAGTAAAAGGAGTTTTGGGTATCATGGGTGAAAGAAACCCACGAAAGAAACCCACATACCATAGCTTGGAGATGAACTTAAGGAAGATTGGAGATGGAGACTTGAAGCTTGTAGAAGAACCTTGAAGTAGAAACCTTAGCTTAGGGTGAGGGTTTGAGAGTTGAATCTTCAGAGAAATGTAAGACTAAGGGTTTGAGTGAGTATTAGAAAATGTTTAAGATGATATGAGGGTGAAATAAGGCTAATTATAGGTAAAAATATTTTTGGAAACACTTAGGCCCAAGACTTAAAAGTCTTGGACTGAAGTCAAAAAAAAATAAAAAAAAATGAACACTGGCGCGTCACCTACAACATTCTAGAAATTGCATTTTGTGATTTTTGAATTTTGATACGATTGCTCTAAAATTGGGATTATACCCTTTTTCCCCTAATTTTAACCCTTTAAACAAGAATATGAAGTTGAATTTTTCAAATAACAAATAGATTTTGAGATATATGAAAATTAAAATTTTGGACTTTCTGAAGCACATTTTTAGGCACTTTTTGGGGTCATTTCAATATATCCCCCTTGAGAACATTCGTCCCCAAATGTAAAAGAGACATATAGGACAAGAGTGATTATAAAAAAATCAGCCCTAACAAAAATTCAACATTACATTTAAAATACCATTTTCAAAATCTCAACGTAAGTGTAAAATCATCGTAAGCTTGTCAACTTAAACATGAATGCATATGAATGACATAGGAGATGAAATATAAGGCTTGAAATCATGAAAGGACTGGACGTATCATCATAAGCTTCAACAGAATAAATGAGATATGAAGAAGATATTGAGCATCCTGGTATCTCCAATTCTTCATTTACACCGAACAAGGATGAAGGATCAGACCGAGAAATGAGATAGAAATAAAAGGAAATGAAGGGCGATACATATGGAAGATTCATAGGACAATGAAAGAAGGTTGGCAGCAGAAACAAAAGGAAGTCATTGGGCACATCCACTTGGAATCATTCGGTAGAAGGAATAAAATGTTGTAGATGAAAAATGGAAAAAGGTGAAGAAAGCATACAAGATCATATACCTCTGAGAGTTGAAGGAATTCGTGAATTGGTTAGAGCACAGGAGGATCACACACATTATCCACAGTTTCAAGTAGGTAGAGGTGAAATTTGGGAAGCTTCCGAAGTAGACATATGGAGAGGTGCGGCAAATTTTTCAGAGCTTCACACTTTAGGAAATCCTCCGATAAGGGTTGAGCTTTGTTCAAACCCAATATTTGTGTTAAAAAATTCTAATCACAAACTTAGCGAGCAAGAAGAATTGTGGTTCAGAAATCACTTTCTTGAGGATTTAAATTTATCTGATAGCTATCAATGACTTGAATTATGGCATCCTGAGGTTGGTGTTCTTTATTTAGCTCAGATAGTGTTTGTTTATATAAATTTAATGTTCTTTTGGATTAAAAGGTTGTTGCTTTGGAAATACTGGGAATTTTTTTATAGTAGAGTCCCAAAAAAATGAAATTAAAAAAAAAAGATATACGTTTGATGCTTATTTTCAGGAAAATGATAATTTCATGGATTAAACGGACAATGGACTGATTTGCTTAGAGTTTGTAAGGGTGCTACTTATAAGGATGCCCAGCATGCCAAAGAAACCCTAAAAACATTAATCCAAAGATTGGATGAGCTTGTGAAAGCTAAATGTATCAAACATTTCATAAGTGAGTGAGCACTCGAGCAAGAATTGATCGAATTTCACAATGTACAAGGCTAGATTTGTGCTTTGAAGGGCTGATTATACACACAAGGAGCATGTACTGAAAAATAAAATTCAAGATACCAAAGTTGGGAGCAGTGGGTACTGGTCAATAAAAGCTAGAACAACAATTGCTTGAATTTGGATGAGAACAAAATGGAAACGTGAAGGTAACTGGAAATTGGAAGTTACATGTGTTTGTAGCCACTTGAAGGAAGATTGCTTGAAGTTCTCTTATTGAAATCAGCACATATGCAGTTGGACATTGGCATGAGTAGCATTTACTAAGTGCAAAATCTCGAAGCAACCAAGTGTGGAAACAAAGTGCACACCATGAAGCCTTTCATGGCTCGTGGCACTTAACGTTAGGTTGCTTCTGTGAAGGGGCCATCATGAAGGGATCTAGGCTAATCCAGCCACAGTTTGCCACCAAGTGACACACCACGAGCCCCTCCACAGCCCTTGGTGTACACACGAGTCATGAGGGAGCTCCTAAAGTGATTAGGCAGTGTGGCCATGTCCAAACATGAAGAAAACCACCATGGGCCCATTCACGACCCGTGGTGCATTGTATGGCTTGTGAAGGAGGTCTTCCAGTATCCACACAATGAAAAAGCTCAAGAAAATGCACCACGAGACCATTCAGGGTCCGTGGTGCAGTGTGGTGCAGTTCACGCTTAGTAAAGAGCTTCGTGAAGTGGCCAAATGTCTAAATCTATTCAAGTTTTCCTAGTCCAACTAGGATTTATCTTCTTTGTTGTTTTAAGCTTGATTTTATTTTTTATATATAGTAATTTTTAGAGACATTAATCTTCAAGTTTTTGAGGACTGAAAACCACGATCAAAACATATAACCTTCTAGAGATATGCATATACTCAGCTTAATTAGATTAATGACAAACACAAATATGATTCTATCTATACCAATTAGCTCAACGATTGCAGGTAACATGGTGTTGATGGGGAAAATTGGCCTCTAGGTTAACTGATTTAAGACGACTACTTTTGACAAGTTAATTAACATCAACTGATGATTAGAAAAAATATAGAGAGTTGATTTGACATATTAACTGATAAGGATAGATGATATCAACACTAGAAAATTAACAAGATGTATAGGATGTTCTTCTGGTCATGAGTGAAAAGACTGAAAGAACAACAAAGGTAAAACACAGAAAGGGATGGAAGATCCAGTGCTATTAAAACAGCTGCTAGAAATTGATATGAATAGTAAAATCATTTTGATAAAAGGAAAACAAAGATTGCAGGTGTGCAACTGCTTTCCAGTGGGCAACCGTTATTTAGGTTCCTTAATAATGAAGGCACTATAAAGGAACAGAGAAAAACTTTTGTTGAATTAGTGATTGATAATAAACAAGAGTATCTTCAAGTAGGAATTTGAGCTGATGGACTCGGGAAAGTTTCATATTCTCTGGATTCTAAATCATGAAGGTATACTCATTAAGAATATAATATACTTAGTTATTTGATGAGTTTTAATAATAACATACTGTTATAATTATAATATTATATAAAATATTCTTACTGACTCTTCTAAGTATCAAGTATGACATAATCGTTAAGACCATTATACAGAATGTTCCCAATGTTCCTTTTTAACTTTTATCTTTTAGATAATTGTAGTGTCGGGGTCAGGTTACATGCACCTCGACTAATTTGACAGTGTACTCATCAAGAAGTACACCAGATTACTATGAGGTTCCCTCTAATTTCTACTTAGCTACTAACAATGCTTCCCTCTATAAGGTAGTGTAGCACTTTCTACACTTTGTCATCCAGTAAGATAGAAAGCAGATGAAGTGTCAAGTATTGAGCATGCTTAATAGTAATAATTTTTTATAAGGTATTAACTAGTATATTCTTATATAAATTAATTGATATAAACTACAACTTGTTAAAAATAAAAATAGAAATAGACCTCAAGTTGGCATTCTGATAGAGCTCAATCTCCGCTGCATTATTAAAAAATATGCAAAGTTAGATACTATATTCGATAAGAACACAAAGTTCTTCCGCAGAATGGCTACAACGGACAATAAAAATAATACTACATAATCCTTATTGATTAATGGAAATTTGTCTTCAGATCCTATGGTAATTAGAAATGCAATTGTGGATTTTTATCACTTTGTACAAAGAGACAGAAAGTTGGAGATCATTTCTGAACGTCTTGGATGTTCAGACAATCGCAGAAGAAGAACTACTATGGTTGTATGTGTAGAGGCAGCTTTAAATTTTTCCTGCATAACAAGAGCCTTCTTTCAAAGTGGCTATGGAGATACAATCAGGAAGAGCAGGCTTTATGAAAAAAGATAATGTACATCACAAATTTGGGCAACAAGACTTTTGGTGCACTAGTGAAGAAGTCACTGATACCTATTGGGTTGGGGTGTGGAGGACCATCAGAAACCTTTTGGTGAGTCTTAAGAACCACTTGGATTCATCAATCTTTTGAGGATCAGCTCTTATACCTTCATCGGAGACCACATGGATAAAAAATATCACAGATCTCAACAAAAATTCATAATTGCTAAACTTAATAAATAATTAACAGTCCTTCATAACTTGTACTATAATTCAAATGATATGCATGCTCTTGCTCATTCTTAGAATAGACAAAAGTATCATAAATGAAGATCATAATGAATATGTTCAAATACTACTTAAGCACCCTATTCATCAAATTCATAAAAGGTTCATAGGAGTATTCATTAATCCAAAAGACATAACCATAAATCCATGGAGTATGCTAAGTGGAAGAGTCGATGATCATGTTAGGTCTTTATACTCACTAATTATTATTAGGGGGGGAGGGGGCAAATGATGATCAGGTAGCTAATTAATAAATTTCGACGTTTATTACCATTCTGGCTGAGTTGAGTCTCCATTAGATCATGGTGGCCACTTTTCTAATGAGAAAAAAATAACATTTTTGTATTATTGAGTTACATCTCGTATCATGTATCATAGATATTAGTAACTCCATGACTTTTATATTTTGAAGTTGCACGAGTAAGCATATTATTTACGTTAACCACACATTTTAATTGATACAATTTGAGACTATATATGCTCTTTCACTTCCTAATTTTTATATGTTTTATCTTGAAAGAGTTACATTATGGGTAGCAGCTTGTTAGGTGCCTAATTATAGTGTAGCTGTCAAATCCCAGTTGTCATAAACTAATTGATATCAAAGCTCTATGTTTTATTTTTTAAAATTGTGGAGAATATCGAGTAAAGTCTTACAAATCTATAGAGACCTTAATTCTTATTGTTGAGAGGTTAAAATCAAGATGTCTCAATCTATATATATATATATATATATATTGCATTCTTCTCATATTCACAGACATTATTACAAATAAATAGAAATAATTAATCTTATTCTGATAATTTATTATCATTTTCAAGAATCAAATTTTAGTTATCTAATTCTGAACTATCTTTCATGTTTAAAAAATTCAATTTTCCTTATAAGTTTACCACATAGTAGTATTTTTTAAAATTTTCATAGAATTCAAACCTATCAAGATATATTTAAAGCATAATTATGCTAGTATAGATAATTTTTAAAAAAATTTAAGGTCTTTTTACAAAATTTGACTTTGGGTAGCTGAAAGTCTTGAACGGCTCCTGTTTATTTTTTTTATTTTTATTTTATTTTATTTTTTTGAACTCCTGAAATATAAAAAGTCAAACTTTACTTATATTTTTTGCACTTTTCAAACACAAAAAGTCAACCAATACTTATAAACTGAAGTTAACGAGCTTATTAACTTAGGCGAACATCTTTCGTTATAGGCAGAAATGGAAATACATATGGTAGAAATAGTGCTTATTATCACTTTTTGACTTTATCTTTAAAAAATAATTATTACCTTTGAATTTCAGTAAAATTTTATAATATTATCATGAAATTTTATTTGTACAATTTAAAATTCTATGATAATACTCATTTCATTTCAAAGGAATTATTTCTTTTTCTTTTTAATCTGATTAAAAAAGAATGTCTCAAGATCACAGAATTAAAGGACATTTTGATAAATTTGACATAACGTTAATGTTGAACCACATTATTGATCAAATATTTTTTATTTTTTTAAATGTTCATGCTAAGTCTAGCTAAATGGTTCCTTTTTTTAAAAAAAAAATTGTGAGTCATAGCTAATTAATGTAAGGCTGTTGTTGAAAACGCTAGGGCGATGTGCTAATTTGTTTGGATTTAATGTCCGGATGGAGCTAGAAAGTTCTTAAACAACAAAAAAACAAAAAGGCAAGAAGTGAAAATAGAAGAAGCATAGTGGGCCAGCATGTGCTCAATAGCTTTGGAAGTAGTTGAGAGGTTATTGAAGAAAACAAGTTGAGAGTGGTGGCCAGTAACCTTTTGGCTTAATGATGACTGTTTTAGCATGCCTATTCATAAGCAAACCATTAGGGAATGACACATTCATATCCTCCGATGACACAAAACATGTTGCCCATTTTTCTATTAGCCATTCAAATAAAACCAAGAACATAGTTTCCTTGAGAGTTCTCACACACTAAAAAAACATGCTCCTGTATGGATATTTGATAATTGGTTCTTTTGGACAGGCTGAATTTTTGTCACTCTGTATACCTCGACAATCTTCCTTTCAATGATAAGGTGATGCTCGACGTAAGAGTTTTAAAGTCATTTATACACCATTATTTTCAATTTAAAAAAGGTCACACAATCTTGATTTGACACTTGGCGCATGTCTATATATATAAATATACTATAGTTTATATTTTAATTACAGTTTATGAGTTACTTTTGGCTAGTGAAAGGAGAAGGAGGAGACGAAACAAGTGATGCAATTTTTAAAACTCAATGGCGAAGTAATATTGAATTTGCTTTTTCTAATATAGGGATTACTCAATCCATTTAGTAAATAAGAATTACTTTTCCAAAAAGGGGGTTTTGTGGGACAAAGATTATCTTTGTTCCTTGTTTCAGGTTAATTATTTTTTCATGGGAAGTTAAATTTGACGTTAGAATTCGTTAAATATAGGAGTGTTCAAAATCGAATCGTAACCGATAAATCAATCACATAATTGGCTTAATAACTTATTGATATTAGGTTATCGAATAAATGGTTGGGGAATGAATTAAAAGTATATAATTTATGGTTCATCGGTGTGGGGCAGATTATTAAATTTTCTTATTGGGTAAACTGTTAGCCCGTTAAAAATTACCATATTTATATTTTTTTAAGGTATATATATTAGCCTCATTTAATATTTTATCATAATATATAAGGATAATTATAGATTTCTTCTTTATCAATCCTAGCTCCTAAATGAAAAACTTATTATTATTCTATAATTATATATATTTTGCCTTATTCATTTTATGTAAGGCAAGTGGTAAGGTGTTTTTAGTCCTATTTTTTTTCTTTCACTACTCAGTGACTCACTGCACTTAAAATAATAAAAAAGAAGTCATTTTTTTTGTTAGATATGACTAGGTTTTAATTGGAAAAATAAAGAACCATAAAGATTAGAGCTAACCAATATACCATTCGATAATTGCTAAATCATTATCGAATCAATTGATATCTTAAAGATTGGATAGTAAATTAATAAATTTAAAAATTAATATCTAATAAATAAATTATTAAGTGAAATTATTCGTTCAATAAATGGTACTAGTTAAATAATGATACTTGTAATAAATTTAAAAGACTAACACTACTCGGAAGTATATTTAAAGTTTTATTTTAAAATTAATTAGCTCAAACATTAGGCCCATGATTTTTGTTATTTTCTCAGCAAAAGGCATGCACAGAATGCCAAGATGATCATGGAACATGTGGAAAATCAAAGACCAACAAAACAGTGGTATGATAAGTGGGCTCCATTACTGGACTAGTCAACAGTCTACTTAATGGTCAACAGCTACTGTCATATTATATGCTTATTCTTTTCCTTTTTTCTTTTATTTTTCAAGGCATGAACAAAAAAAGCAATTAACAATCAAAAGATGTTTGGTACATTCACAAGCCTAATAGTAGTAGGATTTTAGCCATATAATTTGATTCCAATAATCGCCCCAATACCCAAATTAATTAGCCGTCTAAGATATTATTCTTTCTTTTTCTCTTTCAATGGTACAATTAGCCAGATAATCCCTTTGCTTTAAAAAAAAAAACTATATCAGATGGATTCCAGAAAAATATACCAATATGTTATATAAGAATAATGTTTGTTCGTATACTCTCATATTATTTTGCGATAATCTCCACAACAGTAAACAGGAATACAGCATATACATTGATAATAGATATGTGTCGGATGTCTCATACACAAAATGTGATCTAAAGTATATATATTCAAGTGTATAGAGTGACTTTTGCACTGATAAATAGTATATCTGTTATAATATCTTTCTAATTATTTTTTATTTTCCAATTTATGATTAGTAAATAGAGTTATTTTTTATTATTTTTTTTATATTTCTAAATATATATAACTTAAACTTTACAAAAAGCATTTCCTATTTGCTCAAGTATAAAAAATCTAATTAGAAGAAGTGAGCAGATCAGAGAAGATCAATGACCTTACAGTGTGAATTAAACTAGAAATATGTCTAGATAATCATCCAGTGCAGAATTACTTGGTTCCTGGAAGTCTGCTTTTAGATGAACTAATTTTAGTTGAGTGCTTTATTTTGAAGTCTTGTCAATTTCAAATACGGCAAAATCTAAATTGTATAAAAATATAATAATACAGGTAGAATATCTATTATATAACTTATATACTTTTAATATATATAAGTGTAGATAAACAAGTGTCTTCTCGTCGACACGTTTGTTTTAATTGTTTGTTTAAGTAGGCAGTTGTTGATTGATATGCCTGTTTTAGCTGGTTAATTTTATTTTATCATTTCTATTAATTATTTTCTCAACTATTTCAACTGTAATTTTTTAATATTACCTCTAATAAATTATTTTTTAAGCTACTTCAACTGATTCTATAATATCACTTTAATAAATTATTTTAAGTAAATTCAAAATATTAGAATTAGGATGAAATAAATACAAATATGATAAATTAAGCCTTTTTTAAAATTGGGCTAAATAAAATTAAATAACTTATTTTCTGAGCTACTTCAACTGTGATTTTAATATATCACCCTAATAAATTATTTTAATTAATACAAATATTGGAATTAGGATGAAACAGACACAATATGATAAATTAGGTCATTTTTAAAATGAACAAATAAAATTAAATAACTATTTTAATATCTTTTGATGATTATATTTGTGTTAAAATATAATATAATAAAAAAATTAATGTATATTACATTAAATGATGTAAAAAGTATTATAAGTAACAACAATTACTAATTTAAAATTTAAAATATATGTAAAAAAATTCAAATGTTTCTTGAAATTTTATCAGTGTCACAAAAGTTGGACAGAGAGATAACATATATTATTTAAAATTTATGTAAAATGTATTATAAATTGTAACAAAATAATATTTTAAAAATATCTAAAAACTAAATAAAATTTAGGTTGACTCAACAAATTTTCAAAATAAGTAATATTTATTATTTAAAATAACATAAAATAAAGTACAAGTCACAATAATTCAAAAATACATTTTAAAAATATGTTGACATCACATAAATTGATATATATATATACACTCTAATATAATACACACACACATATATATATATAAGCGTTAGCAGGCAATTAACAAATCAACTTGTCTGCTTCAACTGTTTGCTTAGGTAGATAGTTGTTGATTGACATACTTGCTTAACTTGTTTGATTTTACTTTATCATTTCTATTAATTATTTTTTTTAGCAGCTTTAACTATGATTTTACAAAATTACCCATAATAGATCAATTTTCAGTTGTTTCAACTATGATTTTATTATAGCACCCTAGTTAATTATTTTAAGTCACGTAAATATTATAATTAAGATAAAACAAACACAAAATGATAAATTAAGTCTTTCTTTTTAAACTGAATACACAAAATTATGTAAATCGTACAATAAATTAGAACAATTAACAATTTAGAATATTTTAAAAATAAATAAAATATTGATTGGCTCTGAAAATTTTATATATGCAACATAAATTGAATCAAAATAAGTAATATATATTATTAAACAATTTAAAATGTAATATAAGTCACAATAATTAACAATTTAAAAATTTTATCAATATAATATAAATTTAAATAAAAATAATATATATTTATCGGTACTCTTAGAACTAATAATACATATATACATGAAGATTACGTATTCTATTTAATTACGAGAGTGGTGGCGGTCCAACAAGTATACTGGTGATTTTCCTTGCATAAGAAGCAATGTTGTAACCCCACCCCGGTATTCTCTCTCCTTTGTTTATCCTTCCGTATGTCTTTCAGCGACATACATGCCAAAAGAATCATCATTACTACTCCAGCTCAAAACCCATGTGAATTCTTACCATTTTGTCTTACTTTTCCTCATTTATCTTTACTTTCGGAGCCCCTAACTCTTCATATTTTAATAAATACATATAATTCGTAAACCTTCTAAAAATTGAAGTCACTATTTCAATTTTTCAATATGAAAAGATATTTCTTTTAATATAATCTAATATAATATAAATATAAAATATAAAGACATATCAAATTGAGTATTTTTAATTAGAAATTTTATAGTAACTTAATATTTAAATTAGAGATGTTAATACACTCAAGTTACTTATGTTTAAAAATGAGAGAACCCTATGATATAAATGTGTATTTATTGTATCTTATCCAAAAAGTCATAAAAAATTTTTTAAAAAGTTACAAGTTAAAGCAATAATTCTTTGAAAAAATCACAATTTTTTCTATTACGACCTTTAAATTTGAAAAATATGTCTGCTTTTAATATGATATAAATAAATAAAAGATATATGTTTAGTTTGAGGTAGTATAGTAATTTAACATTTAAATTAAAAAAGTCATATTTTTAAAATTCATAAATATCGTATAATATATAATATAAATAAATTAATATAAATTAATAGATATAGATATAGATAAAAAGAGGGAAAAGCTCTCAAGATTTTCTCTATTAAATGGAGAATCGAATAATTAAATACATCAAGTGTACTAGCCAGTAGTACTTTTGTGAGCTAGTTACCAAAGACAGACGGAGTGTAAATAAATATTCCTTTTCAAAGTACCCTAAAAGGGATTGTTTCTTCATATCTTACATTTATTCTTATTTATTCAAATCTTGAACGACATATATTCTGTCAATTTGATTTGTAACACAAACTGTTTTTGTATATATGGTGTTTTATTTTATAGAGTTTAAATTTGGGCATTGATATTATTAAAAAGAAAAATAGATTGCACAATATGTCACTAGAGCCGATTTGGATTAATTTTTGGTTTTGACCTAACTTATTATCTTTGACTTATTTTTATCATTTTAGTTCAAATTAAATTTTTATAAGCATTTTTTTAATATTAGTCAAACACTGAAAAAATACTTAAAAACTATTTTAACTTAAAATAAGTCAATTCAAATAGTCACTTATCCTAATACTCCGTCCATCCCATTTATGTGACCTTTTAGTTCGTCCAAAAAAAAAAAGGTTACTGTACTAAAATTAGAAATAATTTAGCTGTAAATTCCTCCTTTAATTTTTTTTTACAAACTAAATAAAAAAATATCATACAAAATGAGACGGAGAAAGAATAACTATTGGTTTTAATATGTGTAGTTAAGAAAATAGAAAGCGGGGTAGATGTGCTTTTGTTCAGGCCGTTCCGAAGCTTTTGCTTTAGTAGTCAAGGGGACTCGAAACAAAGGTGTAAGAAGGTTGCTTTTAAAGCTTTACAAAGAAAGAGAGAGAGAAAACCGACCCAGATTTTCCTTCTTTTTTTCCTCTCTTTCACACAGACAGGAAAAAAACGTCTTCATGCAGTGCTTAAATTAGCAAAGGGGAAGTTAAAGGTAGGGCATATAGAAGACAGGGATATATCTATGTGGCACCTTTTTTCCTTTATCTCTTAATTGGTTTCAGTTAAAGTAAGAGGGAATTCTCATGTTTTCAAGGGGTTAAAGTTGGTTTTATATATATCTTCATCCTTATTCTCTTCTATTCTCTCTCCCTTTTCCAGTTTCTTAGGGTACAACTCTTTAACTTGTTTCCAATTTTTTCAATATTGTATGTTTATCTATCCATGTTTCAATCACTAGTCTGGTTGAAGAGTGGGATCTTGGATTTTATTAACTACTACTGTTGTATCCTTTTTTGTTTCTGAATGATATTATTGTTTTTTTTTATTGTCCACAGGATTCTTTATGTCTACAAAGCGTTCTGCTTGATACCTAAGTTGTAAATATTTTTTTAGAGGATCGTATGGAAGAATTTTAGGTGCGGCGAAAAAAAAGGAATCATTTGGAGAGAAAAAAGAAGTGATGAATAAGAGTAGTCATCAGTTGGGATCCATCAGCAGCAGTGATCTTATTGATGCAAAGCTTGAAGAGCACCAACTGTGTGGATCTAAGCAGTGTCCTGGTTGTGGACACAAGCTCGAAGGAAAGCCGGTACGGATTTTGCTTTCATAAATGTTACTAGTACTAATTTGATATTCTTTGCTTCACTACAAAGGTTTCCATAAGAAAAAAATGATTTAGGTAACACAGTAGTTGCTTACAGATTTTACTTTCAAAGATAGTACTCATACTAGATAAAAAAAAAATTATGATTCATATTGCAGATTCGTGGAGCAAATATTGTCATTTGGAAAGGGTTTCATCTTGATTTAATTTTTATGAAGAGTACTTTGTTATGTTTTGTAATTTATATTTTTTGTAGGACTGGGTAGGTCTACCAGCAGGAGTGAAGTTTGACCCAACAGATCAAGAATTGATAGAACACCTCGAAGCAAAAGTAGTGGCTAAAGAATCAAAATCTCACCCCTTGATAGATGAGTTTATTCCTACTATTGAAGGAGAAGATGGAATTTGCTATACTCATCCCGAGAAACTTCCAGGTGTTCAACTCTTTCTCTCCTACCTACAAACGGTACAAGAAATATTGGCATTTTCTTGTACCAAAATTCAACCGAATTAGGTTTTACTTTCTTGTAATTTGTAAGGGAAAAATAAAGGACACTCTTTGTCTTTATTCTCCTTGTCGTTTTTTTTTTCTCACCACATTCAACAAATTTAAAGACTGTTTTACTTTTGTACACTATGAGAATTTTTACACTATCAAATTAACTAGAATTAGTGATCGAAAAAATAGCACATCTAGTGTGAAAGTCCGACCTAACTTTGATTTTTACCTTGTTTAGGTGTTACAAGGGATGGACTAAGTAGACATTTCTTCCACAGACCATCAAAAGCATACACAACGGGTACAAGAAAAAGAAGGAAAATCCAGACAGAATGTCAAGACTTGCAAGGAGGTGAAACCCGTTGGCACAAGACAGGTAAGACTAGGCCAGTAATGGTTAATGGGAAGCAAAGAGGGTGTAAGAAAATTCTAGTTCTCTACACAAACTTTGGGAAGAACCGTAAACCAGAGAAGACAAACTGGGTAATGCATCAGTACCATTTAGGACAACACGAAGAAGAGAAAGAAGGTGAACTTGTCGTGTCAAAGATATTCTATCAGACTCAGCCCAGACAATGCAATTGGAGTAACACTACAAGCAGTGCTGCTGGGGAAGCCACCAGTGATGTTAATAGCAGAAGGGATAGTGGAAGTGGAAGCTGTTCTTCATCTAAGGACATTAATATCCCTAGGGATGAATTGTCTGCTGCTGTTTGTGCTGCTATGTCAACTTACTCTACTATGGATATTCAACAATACAAACCTGAACATTTTACCTTTCTCCCATTTAGGAAAACCTTTGATCATGAGGTATTCCATTCATTTTTTAAATTATATACGCATATTTCTCTCTACTCTTTGGATACAAACTCTTCATATTCTAGTGTTAACCATCTATACAACTATATGCCAAGTGAAATGCCATAAAGTGGGGTCTAGACAAGGATAAAATGTACATGTACGCAGATTTTACCACTATATAGAGATAAAAAGATTATTTCCGATAGTCTTATCCATCTATGAATGTTTTATTTTCTTTTAAAATATCTACTATCAGGCAATATTTGTCATGTTATATGTAGGGGAGCAATTAAGGAGTATTATTTTTTCCGTAGACTCAATAAATATTTAGCTCCATGAAACGTTAAATTCATGTTTGACGAGAAAGAAACAAGACACAAGAAAATAAATGCTGTTTTTCAGTTTCCACACACATTGCTTAAATAAATAGCAACGAGCATAGTAGTACTAGACTTGACTGTCAATATTTTATTGATCTTGTTGAGCTATCAAAAAAACAAAAGCGTCTCAATCAAGCAGCAAGATTGAAACTTAAAATTTTAAAAAGTAACAGTAAAATAACAAAATGTTTGATAATGAAATTTTTTGCAGGCAGGCATTGTAGTAGGTGAAGGTTCAATTGCAAGGGAAAGTGGTCCGGTGGCAGCAGCACCAGATGAACGTGAGATGGCGGAGCCGCAGAACCCACACGATCCTCAGCTCCACCAGCACCAGCATCAACACCAACACCAGCAGCAGCATCTGGTTGCAACCAGTGCATTCCACATTAGCAGGCCAACACCCCCAATATCAGCCATTATAACTCCGCCTCCACTCCATAACACTTCTGTTATTCTCGGTGAAGATACTTTCCATGTTCCAAGATCAATAATCCTTCCAAATGACAACTTTCAGGTAACTCACAAACAGAATCACTTTCTTCTTACTTTTTCCTTTTATAATGAGTGGGGACACCTAAAGAAAAGTGTATTCTATTTCATAAGAGTTTAAATTCCTTTACCTTGTAAAATACTCCGTGGGTCCCAATCTATGTTTTATGGTTACAATTTTATGAGTTAATCAAGTTGTTTTTTATTAGAATTTTTTATATATTTTTAAATATTTTAAATTATTAATTATAATAATTTATATTACTTTTTTTTTAAAATATATAAACTTTATTTCAAAAAATTTAATGTCTTTATGTCTAAATTTACAATCAAAATTTATAAGTTTGAATCTCGAAATTCCAACAGACGTTATTAGCTTATTTGAAATATAATAATCATGTGTAATTGTTCATTAAAAGTAATCTACAAATAAGACACATTACTTAGGGGCAGATCTAGAGTAAATTCATCTTAACCCAATAGTTTTAACTTAGACCATGTAGTTAATAAATTTTAAAAGCCACTAAATAAATAAAACAAATAATATGTTAAAGATATGGAGTAATTTTTTTTTAAAAACAAAAGGAGGACGTTGAGGTTCATTAGCGAATTTAATATAATGCATTAGATTGATGTGACATAATTGCTAACTTTAAAAAAAAAAACGTAAGTTAAATCCAAGGGATAGTGACTGACATGTTGATAGGTAATAAGTATAGCGAGGAGTTGGAAGTAGAAGAGCATTAGCAAACATGATATGTGAAGTAAAAAAAATAAGAAAGAAGAAATAATCGGCACGTCCCTGTTCGTTGCAGACAATACATGATCAGAAATATGATTATGTTCGAGTTTTGTTCTAATTGAGTGTATCATCTTTCGGCAGCAGCAGCAACAACAGCATCATAAACTAGGAGGAAGGTCTACATCCGAATTGGAACAATTAATAATGGGCTGTACTTCCACTGATATCAAAGGAGTAAGTTTTTAACCTTCAATTAAACATCATATACTATAAAACCAGTCATGCTCCTTGTTCACAACCAACAGAAAATATAATTAAAAAAAATAAAGGGATATGAGTAGGATAAGAAAGTAATTTACTTCTTTATTTGACTATTATTTTAACAAAAGAAAAGAAGCCAGAGGCGTTGAGACTTTTCCTTTATCTCTTTATCTCTTTATTCTTCCTAAATATTATGCTCTTATAGTTTTAATTGCAAAGAATAATCATAATTGGTATACCACAAGTGAAAACAAATCTTTAATTAAATTAAAAAGTGATATGAATCTAGCTCTTTCGGATTTTAGCTTACTCTCTATTTTAGTAAACTATATGTTTTTTACTATGTGAATCATTCTCAATTTGGAAATAATTACCATTCAAATTTACCATTTTATCGTTAATTGAGTAGTAACATATAGCTATGCAAATATATAATGACATTCTAACAACATAATTTTTTTTTTAAAAATTCTTTTAAACTCTGCACATTCAAATTAATTCATATAAAATGAAATAAATAGTAACTTTTGAAGTAAGAGCTTATTTGAATAAGCTTACTGATGACTTATAAGGTAAAAATGATAAGTTGTGATTTTGAATTTAAAACTTTTGATTTATTTTTTATTATTTTTGTTTAAAATAAGTGCATAAAGTACTTTCACGTTTCTTTGCTAGTTTAAAATTCACATATCTTTTTAAGAAACAATAATTTAATGAGTATTCTGCCATAACACTCATATTAATTGATGGGTGCTTTTAAATTTTTTAAAAAATATAATTAATATTAAGAATAAAATATAAAAAAAATATTTTTTTTAAAGATATATTAAAATGACAAGTAAAAACCAAAATTTATTTTAAAAATAATCAACTCGTAAAAACAATCATAATACATACTATATAATTTTAACCAAATACTATAAAAATTGTTAAATATTATTCTAACTTAAAACTACATAAAATAAATTAATTCAACCAGATTGAAAATGGATACCCATAATAAATTAAATTGTTATTCGAAAAGGACAAACAATACTCAATTGCATGCATGGGATTCAGCAGTCAAAAGTTAACTGTGAGCAAACCGCTTTCTTTTACTTTTCCTTCCTTCCTTTTTTTTATTTAAAAAAAAAAAAAGAAGAAAGAAAGAAATGATGAGCAGAAAGGAAAAGAGTTGGCTCTCCCTTATTCCCTTCCAAAATCTCCTTTACCTCCTCACCTCTATCCCCTTCCTTCTTTCATCTTGTACCATTTTCTTCTTTACAATAGTTTCATCTTTGTTACTCTCTTTTATCTTAATTTATGAAATAATTTTTTTTTAGTTTATTTCCATTCTTCTTATCTTTCTTATATTTATATTAAAAAGAATAACTTTAAAAATTCAGTTTACTCTTATGATAATTAAGAACTTCAATTTTAAATATGTATATCTCAATACTTCAACTAGTCTTATAAAAAGATCATCAAATGATTATCTAGATATTTCTAAAAGCCAAATCAATGTCGGATGTTTAGAACACAAGAGTGCGGGTGAATTGGAGTATTTAGTTTCTAGTAGAAATGAAATTCAAGTTTCTAGATGTACTTTCAAAGTTAATGCACTTACATGACACCTATACAAATTTACATATTTATTTTCGTATTATACTTTTATACTTATACAAATATTTAAGACTTGTTTTAAGTAATAAGTTTGAATTGTCTTTCTTTACTTTTTAGACTTTGTGCATGGTCAATGAATGCACAAGCAAGTCATAGCGTGTGTTCAGTACCGAGAAAAATATATAATATTTGAAATGTATTTTCTAATATTTTCATGTTTAGTTATTTAAATATTTTAAAAATTATTTTCCATAGGAAAATGAACTTACCATGCATATTAATTTGAACAAGCTTATGATTTTTGATAATGGTGCCTGTTATCTTTCTTTTTTTTTTCGTTTTGTATTCAAAACTTAGAGGTTTCATTTCCAGTTGAATCAGCGGTCTTGACAAATTTGAAAATAAAGAAAGAAAATCAAATACTAGAACAAGTTGGTCAAATGACATCGTGACATAACCCTTTCATAACAAAATGATTTATTGAACTGTCTAATAATGTAAGAAATACCTTTAGCATGCTATAGATAGCAGTTTCCAAATATAAATCGAATGCTTTTGTGTTTTCTTTCTAAGACCCAAGTTCAAAAACTTGTATGCATTTGCATGTTATGACATTATTTCCTTCGACTCATATCAACTTATTGTTTTTTAAACAAAGGGAGTATTATTTTTTATTAGGTGATGGTAATATTTAAACATAGAATCTATTGCTTCATCTGATAGATTAGAACTTAAGCGATTATATAATGCACATATATTTACATAATTATATCTTCAATATTTACACTTGCTCCAAATGTGCAAAAAGAAATGGGGTGGCATTAACCAACAAAACTAAGAAGCGGAGGCGAGATGAAGCTAAAACGTTTACAAATATTCTTTATGGTTAAATCCTGACACTAATTGCTCCATGGCTAAGAAAACACATCAATAAAGTGTAAAGAAAAGGAAGATATTACTTTTATGCGGGCATGTGCATTTTGGAAAGAAGACGCAAAAGAAAAGAAGATTCTTATTTCATTTGTGACATGCCAAAATATAGTATTTGAATTCTGAGTATATGTTGCTGCAGGAGTCATCTATCACAACTTCTCAGGATTCTGACTGGTTGAAATACTCACACTTCTGGCCTGACCCTGACAACCCCGATCATCATGTCTAGGATCGGAATGGATGAGAAAACCAAAACTGTCATCTTCATCATTACTATACTTCAAGACTTGTTGAAGTTTTGCACAAATAAGCGACCAATTCACGGAGGACCACAACTATACACTACTCAACTAGCTATACTTGTTTTATTTTAATTCACTATATATCCATCTTTTACAACTGAATGTTGGCACAAGCTAAGGTACTGTCCCAAGCTCAACTCAACTAACACATCAATGTGGGAAAAGCCAAGAAAGAGGAAGAAGGCTGCTCTCTTCTGACAAAAATATACAACAAAGAGCCATCTGCATGAAAATCATCACCACTATCATTACCATATTATCTTTCGTCTTTTTATTATTTGTTTATTTTTTTTTTCTTATATATAGTTTCTTTTATTTTGTTCACATGAAACACCATAGGAATATTTGTGCAAATTGCATACTCAACTTTGTTGAATGCGTCTATGGACAGTTACTTTTTAGAGTAGAATACTTTCTTTTTTTGGGACACAGAATATTTCCCTTTATAGAAATCAAATGTGATATTTATTCCGTATTTTCTTTACTGCTTTTACTTTCACCCAACTCTTGATGAGGTAAATTTAAGTTAAAGGGCTTCCAGAAATAAAGCAGCATCAAGTGTTAACACCTAGTTTATAAAACATCCAATCTGGAGTACTAATTTAGTAGTGTATATAGCTATTAAACCTTTACTCATAGATTACTATGAGTGACCTTTTTCTTTTTTAGGAGTTCGTTTGGCTTTGAGCTTGGATGTGGCGACGCCCTTGCCTTTCCTTTTTATTTGAGAAGCAGCAAACTCCTCATCGTCATGTATCTCCACAACAGCCTGTGGTTCGGATGTCTTGGTGCGCTTACTGGCCTGCATAGGTTTTTGCAATTTTCTCCTCAGCTTCCTTTCTCTTACTCCAAGTATAAGGAGTTCTTGGTAAAGCTCAGAAATGAGTTCATCATCTGCAGGAAGGGGAACAAACTTCCCTCTTTGCTCCTTTGTCCCAATCTCTCTCTTTTTGGAATCAACTAAACGAGTGGACTACTTTTATCCTCAACCCTGTCCATCAGAACAAACAGGTGGAAGGTTGGAAATAAGAGGCTATATATTAGAGAAGAGCTTATATAGGTGGAAAGGATATTGAGAAGAGTGGAGAGAACTTA